>OX638230.1:0-62500 GCA_951805285.1 Thymelicus acteon
CTAACCTAACCTAACCTAACCTAACCTAACCTAACCTAACCTAACCTAACCTAACCTAACCTAACCTAACCTAACCTAACCTAACCTAACCTAACCTAACCTAACCTAACCTAACCTAACCTAACCTAACCTAACCTAACCTAACCTAACCTAACCTAACCTAACCTAACCTAACCTAACCTAACCTAACCTAACCTAACCTAACCTAACCTAACCTAACCTAACCTAACCTAACCTAACCTAACCTAACCTAACCTAACCTAACCTAACCTAACCTAACCTAACCTAACCTAACCTAACCTAACCTAACCTAACCTAACCTAACCTAACCTAACCTAACCTAACCTAACCTAACCTAACCTAACCTAACCTAACCTAACCTAACCTAACCTAACCTAACCTAACCTAACCTAACCTAACCTAACCTAACCTAACCTAACCTAACCTAACCTAACCTAACCTAACCTAACCTAACCTAACCTAACCTAACCTAACCTAACCTAACCTAACCTAACCTAACCTAACCTAACCTAACCTAACCTAACCTAACCTAACCTAACCTAACCTAACCTAACCTAACCTAACCTAACCTAACCTAACCTAACCTAACCTAACCTAACCTAACCTAACCTAACCTAACCTAACCTAACCTAACCTAACCTAACCTAACCTAACCTAACCTAACCTAACCTAACCTAACCTAACCTAACCTAACCTAACCTAACCTAACCTAACCTAACCTAACCTAACCTAACCTAACCTAACCTAACCTAACCTAACCTAACCTAACCTAACCTAACCTAACCTAACCTAACCTAACCTAACCTAACCTAACCTAACCTAACCTAACCTAACCTAACCTAACCTAACCTAACCTAACCTAACCTAACCTAACCTAACCTAACCTAACCTAACCTAACCTAACCTAACCTAACCTAACCTAACCTAACCTAACCTAACCTAACCTAACCTAACCTAACCTAACCTAACCTAACCTAACCTAACCTAACCTAACCTAACCTAACCTAACCTAACCTAACCTAACCTAACCTAACCTAACCTAACCTAACCTAACCTAACCTAACCTAACCTAACCTAACCTAACCTAACCTAACCTAACCTAACCTAACCTAACCTAACCTAACCTAACCTAACCTAACCTAACCTAACCTAACCTAACCTAACCTAACCTAACCTAACCTAACCTAACCTAACCTAACCTAACCTAACCTAACCTAACCTAACCTAACCTAACCTAACCTAACCTAACCTAACCTAACCTAACCTAACCTAACCTAACCTAACCTAACCTAACCTAACCTAACCTAACCTAACCTAACCTAACCTAACCTAACCTAACCTAACCTAACCTAACCTAACCTAACCTAACCTAACCTAACCTAACCTAACCTAACCTAACCTAACCTAACCTAACCTAACCTAACCTAACCTAACCTAACCTAACCTAACCTAACCTAACCTAACCTAACCTAACCTAACCTAACCTAACCTAACCTAACCTAACCTAACCTAACCTAACCTAACCTAACCTAACCTAACCTAACCAACCTAACCTAACCAACCTAACCTAACCTAACCTAACCTAACCTAACCTAACCTAACCTAACCTAACCTAACCTAACCTAACCTAACCTAACCTAACCTAACCTAACCTAACCTAACCTAACCTAACCTAACCTAACCTAACCTAACCTAACCTAACCTAACCTAACCTAACCTAACCTAACCTAACCTAACCTAACCTAACCTAACCTAACCTAACCTAACCTAACCTAACCTAACCTAACCTAACCTAACCTAACCTAACCTAACCTAACCTAACCTAACCTAACCTAACCTAACCTAACCTAACCTAACCTAACCTAACCTAACCTAACCTAACCTAACCTAACCTAACCTAACCTAACCTAACCTAACCTAACCTAACCTAACCTAACCTAACCTAACCTAACCTAACCTAACCTAACCTAACCTAACCTAACCTAACCTAACCTAACCTAACCTAACCTAACCTAACCTAACCTAACCTAACCTAACCTAACCTAACCTAACCTAACCTAACCTAACCTAACCTAACCTAACCTAACCTAACCTAACCTAACCTAACCTAACCTAACCTAACCTAACCTAACCTAACCTAACCTAACCTAACCTAACCTAACCTAACCTAACCTAACCTAACCTAACCTAACCTAACCTAACCTAACCTAACCTAACCTAACCTAACCTAACCTAACCTAACCTAACCTAACCTAACCTAACCTAACCTAACCTAACCTAACCTAACCTAACCTAACCTAACCTAACCTAACCTAACCTAACCTAACCTAACCTAACCTAACCTAACCTAACCTAACCTAACCTAACCTAACCTAACCTAACCTAACCTAACCTAACCTAACCTAACCTAACCTAACCTAACCTAACCTAACCTAACCTAACCTAACCTAACCTAACCTAACCTAACCTAACCTAACCTAACCTAACCTAACCTAACCTAACCTAACCTAACCTAACCTAACCTAACCTAACCTAACCTAACCTAACCTAACCTAACCTAACCTAACCTAACCTAACCTAACCTAACCTAACCTAACCTAACCTAACCTAACCTAACCTAACCTAACCTAACCTAACCTAACCTAACCTAACCTAACCTAACCTAACCTAACCTAACCTAACCTAACCTAACCTAACCTAACCTAACCTAACCTAACCTAACCTAACCTAACCTAACCTAACCTAACCTAACCTAACCTAACCTAACCTAACCTAACCTAACCTAACCTAACCTAACCTAACCTAACCTAACCTAACCTAACCTAACCTAACCTAACCTAACCTAACCTAACCTAACCTAACCTAACCTAACCTAACCTAACCTAACCTAACCTAACCTAACCTAACCTAACCTAACCTAACCTAACCTAACCTAACCTAACCTAACCTAACCTAACCTAACCTAACCTAACCTAACCTAACCTAACCTAACCTAACCTAACCTAACCTAACCTAACCTAACCTAACCTAACCTAACCTAACCTAACCTAACCTAACCTAACCTAACCTAACCTAACCTAACCTAACCTAACCTAACCTAACCTAACCTAACCTAACCTAACCTAACCTAACCTAACCTAACCTAACCTAACCTAACCTAACCTAACCTAACCTAACCTAACCTAACCTAACCTAACCTAACCTAACCTAACCTAACCTAACCTAACCTAACCTAACCTAACCTAACCTAACCTAACCTAACCTAACCTAACCTAACCTAACCTAACCTAACCTAACCTAACCTAACCTAACCTAACCTAACCTAACCTAACCTAACCTAACCTAACCTAACCTAACCTAACCTAACCTAACCTAACCTAACCTAACCTAACCTAACCTAACCTAACCTAACCTAACCTAACCTAACCTAACCTAACCTAACCTAACCTAACCTAACCTAACCTAACCTAACCTAACCTAACCTAACCTAACCTAACCTAACCTAACCTAACCTAACCTAACCTAACCTAACCTAACCTAACCTAACCTAACCTAACCTAACCTAACCTAACCTAACCTAACCTAACCTAACCTAACCTAACCTAACCTAACCTAACCTAACCTAACCTAACCTAACCTAACCTAACCTAACCTAACCTAACCTAACCTAACCTAACCTAACCTAACCTAACCTAACCTAACCTAACCTAACCTAACCTAACCTAACCTAACCTAACCTAACCTAACCTAACCTAACCTAACCTAACCTAACCTAACCTAACCTAACCTAACCTAACCTAACCTAACCTAACCTAACCTAACCTAACCTAACCTAACCTAACCTAACCTAACCTAACCTAACCTAACCTAACCTAACCTAACCTAACCTAACCTAACCTAACCTAACCTAACCTAACCTAACCTAACCTAACCTAACCTAACCTAACCTAACCTAACCTAACCTAACCTAACCTAACCTAACCTAACCTAACCTAACCTAACCTAACCTAACCTAACCTAACCTAACCTAACCTAACCTAACCTAACCTAACCTAACCTAACCTAACCTAACCTAACCTAACCTAACCTAACCTAACCTAACCTAACCTAACCTAACCTAACCTAACCTAACCTAACCTAACCTAACCTAACCTAACCTAACCTAACCTAACCTAACCTAACCTAACCTAACCTAACCTAACCTAACCTAACCTAACCTAACCTAACCTAACCTAACCTAACCTAACCTAACCTAACCTAACCTAACCTAACCTAACCTAACCTAACCTAACCTAACCTAACCTAACCTAACCTAACCTAACCTAACCTAACCTAACCTAACCTAACCTAACCTAACCTAACCTAACCTAACCTAACCTAACCTAACCTAACCTAACCTAACCTAACCTAACCTAACCTAACCTAACCTAACCTAACCTAACCTAACCTAACCTAACCTAACCTAACCTAACCTAACCTAACCTAACCTAACCTAACCTAACCTAACCTAACCTAACCTAACCTAACCTAACCTAACCTAACCTAACCTAACCTAACCTAACCTAACCTAACCTAACCTAACCTAACCTAACCTAACCTAACCTAACCTAACCTAACCTAACCTAACCTAACCTAACCTAACCTAACCTAACCTAACCTAACCTAACCTAACCTAACCTAACCTAACCTAACCTAACCTAACCTAACCTAACCTAACCTAACCTAACCTAACCTAACCTAACCTAACCTAACCTAACCTAACCTAACCTAACCTAACCTAACCTAACCTAACCTAACCTAACCTAACCTAACCTAACCTAACCTAACCTAACCTAACCTAACCTAACCTAACCTAACCTAACCTAACCTAACCTAACCTAACCTAACCTAACCTAACCTAACCTAACCTAACCTAACCTAACCTAACCTAACCTAACCTAACCTAACCTAACCTAACCTAACCTAACCTAACCTAACCTAACCTAACCTAACCTAACCTAACCTAACCTAACCTAACCTAACCTAACCTAACCTAACCTAACCTAACCTAACCTAACCTAACCTAACCTAACCTAACCTAACCTAACCTAACCTAACCTAACCTAACCTAACCTAACCTAACCTAACCTAACCTAACCTAACCTAACCTAACCTAACCTAACCTAACCTAACCTAACCTAACCTAACCTAACCTAACCTAACCTAACCTAACCTAACCTAACCTAACCTAACCTAACCTAACCTAACCTAACCTAACCTAACCTAACCTAACCTAACCTAACCTAACCTAACCTAACCTAACCTAACCTAACCTAACCTAACCTAACCTAACCTAACCTAACCTAACCTAACCTAACCTAACCTAACCTAACCTAACCTAACCTAACCTAACCTAACCTAACCTAACCTAACCTAACCTAACCTAACCTAACCTAACCTAACCTAACCTAACCTAACCTAACCTAACCTAACCTAACCTAACCTAACCTAACCTAACCTAACCTAACCTAACCTAACCTAACCTAACCTAACCTAACCTAACCTAACCTAACCTAACCTAACCTAACCTAACCTAACCTAACCTAACCTAACCTAACCTAACCTAACCTAACCTAACCTAACCTAACCTAACCTAACCTAACCTAACCTAACCTAACCTAACCTAACCTAACCTAACCTAACCTAACCTAACCTAACCTAACCTAACCTAACCTAACCTAACCTAACCTAACCTAACCTAACCTAACCTAACCTAACCTAACCTAACCTAACCTAACCTAACCTAACCTAACCTAACCTAACCTAACCTAACCTAACCTAACCTAACCTAACCTAACCTAACCTAACCTAACCTAACCTAACCTAACCTAACCTAACCTAACCTAACCTAACCTAACCTAACCTAACCTAACCTAACCTAACCTAACCTAACCTAACCTAACCTAACCTAACCTAACCTAACCTAACCTAACCTAACCTAACCAGTTCCGAGCCATCCGCCGTCGAGAGCGCCCACGACAAAATTGTTCCGCTTTAATTTAGAATTTTTTCGCAGTTGTAAAATTGGAAAACGCGGGTTAAAGTGAATGGATTTCAGTGGAGGAAACGTTATTTTGTGTGTTTTTGTGCTGTGCATCGAATGGAAAAAAGACCAAATTAGTTAGTGAAAAATTGAGTTACTTTTGACCAAAAAACTGTGATTTTAGAGGTTAAAAACCTTTTGAAAAACATTAAAACGTGAACGTTGCCGAAATAAGATCGGTGACCTGGTGGTTTTATTATACCATTCAACGCGTCTTGACGAGCTCTTCAATTTGAGGGGTCGTACGAAATTTTTCCCGTCCAAAAAAAAGAGAAATTTACCAAAACCCGAAATTCCAAAAACACGAGGTTCTGGAAAGCCTGGAGCTGGAACAAAGCCCTAAAAGGTATTGGAAGGAAGACCCCACGAGCAACCCGGATCAGCTTTCAGAGTGAAGAAAAGTGAAAAACTGAGGGAGCTACCAGGGAAAACAGGAACCAACATAAAAAGATAATATTCCAGGTCAATTATCTCGAGATCTCCAGCGGTGACACCACATTTTTATGGTCTCATTATACAGCCTGTTTCATCTACTTTCCAACGACACCATCATCAGAATTTTTGATCACCGGCGCGCGAAGTTACAGAAGTTTTAGTCAAGCGGGAACCATAGAAAATTTAGTAAACAACTTTTCGGAGCTGACTTAACTGTTCTTGACTTCGCAACCCCTAAGCCGAAACCAGGAACCTTGGGCAGCAGGGTGTTCAGGAACAACCACCGGACAAGGCACTGAAGGTCCCGTGAAAGTACCAAACCTGCGAAATTAGTAATAGTGAGTTAAACTTTAAGTTGTAATTTTTATAAAACTTGCAACCCCTCCTGGGGGAATAATTGGCCACCCCCGCCCCCTGCTTTTTGCGTATGCACGTGTTGATGTCATATTAATACACGATTAAAATTTCATGGAAATCGAACAAATACTTTAGAAGCTACATAAATTTCAAATTTAACTAGGTCATTGACACAAAATTTTTTCAAACAATTCAAAATTCCCACCCCCCCCCCTCAACATAGAACGCTAGAAATTTTTGGAAAACCCGTTTTGGCCAAATCCACAAAATTCAAAAAAAAACCGCATCTTCTTACGATCAAAAACAAAAAAGTACGATTTCAAACATGCATCGGAAGAAGTAGGGCGAGGATAATTTAGGAGAATTTATGTGACTAGGTCAAATTCCACAGTGTATTTGTTATTGTATTCGTTTATTGTATTCGTTTAGTGTATTCGTTTTAGATATTGGTGACACGATATTTTTATAAGACTATTATTCAGTATCGTTGTTTCTCTTATTTTTATGCTGGCTCACTTGAAAACATTTATAACTTTTATAAAAATTTTATAAAAGTTTATAAAACACCTGTCCACCTTTTGTGCCGCTCACCGCCCCTCCCTGCATTACTTTCCACCCTTCCCCTCAAATCCCTGCTCCTTTCAACCCCCCCCCCTCCCTCAACCCTCACCCCCTCAAAAAATTTCTTACAGTATTCGGCATCTGAGGAATCCCAGCAACACCCCGGTTCTTTCGTCAAGAAGATAGGGGGCGTGGTTCCCGAGATATTCCAACAGGAATCTTTGGAAAAACCAAGAATCCTGGATATCTCGGGAACGGTGCGTCTTAAGCAAATTCTGACGAAAAATCCGAACCCCCCTCCCTATCTACCCACCCCCTAAACTTTACATATAAAGTTTATTGGGACCCCCCCCTACCCGGACCCCCCCCCCAGAGGCGGCACAAAACTGGAGCTCGGAGGCGGCACAATTGTAATCTAAATAAGAACAGGTAATTGCCCGGTATCTACGGGAACGGGCAATTGACCGACACTCTGTAGCCAATTTGAAGCCGACTTTGATGCCAACTTGTAACAAAATTTTTTTGGAGCCGATATTGTAGCCAAACTTGTATTGTGTTTGTACTTACTATTATACCGATCCCCATACCACCTGGATCCCAAAGGCCCCTTGATCTTTTGCACCCCCAAAGGCGGCATAGAATTGGAGTGCAGAGGCACCTCGGGTATCGGGGCGTCTGAGCTCTCCGACGATGCAGCCGCCATAGGCGGAGGCACCGAGTCGGCCCTCTCTGGGAAGAGAGTGGCGACGATGTTATCCACCAACTCTGGTTGGAGACTCTGGGTCAGCGGAGGGGCCCAGGGGCGCAGCTGACCACGCACCGTCTTGTACGGGCGCCCCCAGGGATCTCTATTCAGAGTCTCCAACCAATCTCCCCACGACTCGGCCTTTGCCTCCCGTATGGCGATCTGCAGAGAGACGCATCTCTCCCTGTACGCGGCGTAAAGGCGGCTTTCCTCGGCGTCCACCCGCCTTCGCCGCCTTCGGTAATGGGTGTACTGGCGTCTGGCCGCTACGCACGCTTCGCGAAGCCGGCGTAGGTCCGCCGACCACCAGTACACCCATCTGCGGGGCGGGAGCGGTCTGGCGCGCGACATACCGGCGTCGCACACCTGCGCCATCGACTCGCTCAACCGCTCCGCTCGCCCGTCCACGTCGGCCGCCGGGCCCTCCGGCGCCGGTAACCAAGCCTGGACGATGGACGCCTCAACGATGACGTCACCGTCCAAGGTCTTGAGGGCCCAGCGCGGTCCTTCCCCGCGCGGGGGCCGGCTCTGTGGAGCTCCAGGGTTGGCGGAGACCTCGAACCGGATATACCGGTGGTCCGAGAGCGTCTCCGCCTCCCCGAACACCCTCCAGTTTTGGACACGGCGCGCAAGACACGGGGTCGCGAACGTGAGGTCCACGATGGAACCCCCGTTGTGCCGCACGCACGTGTCTACCGACCCCCGGTTCAGGAGAACCAAGCCCGACGTGGCAGCCCATTCCTCCAGTACCTCGCCCCGCGCATCGGTGGCCGGGGAACCCCAAGCCGTCGACTTGGCGTTGAAGTCCCCGGCGACCAGGACCGGGATTGGGTGACTCTGGCCGACCAGAGCACTGACCTCGAGCAGGAATTGCTCGAATGCGGCCAGGCTCCGGTTCGGCGAGAAGTACACGCCGACGATCGTCACGCCCATAAGGGTGGCCGCGACGCATCCGTGGCCCTTCGCTGTTTTGTCGAAGGGCGGGGAGCCGGCGGCCGTCTGCGCGACGATCGCCACCGTGTCCTCCCGGTCACCAACCCAGTTGTCCCTGGCGGGGACGAGGTAAGGCTCCGCCACCACCGCCGCTTGGATCGACCACTCGGCCAGGCTCTGGTACAAGAGGTCCTGAGCTCTGGCCGAGTGGTTGAGGTTCGCCTGAAGGACAGACATGGCCATACTTAATCTACGACCATGTCTGCAACCCTCGCGGTGCGTTCCGCGTCAGCGGCGGACGGGCGGGCCGGTCGGGGGTGGGCTGTTGGGCCTTTCCCGGCGGGCTTTCCTTTCTTTTTGCCCTTCTTTTTGGGGCCGGACTTGGCGGACTTGGCGGAGGCGGGAGCGGTACAGGCTCCGCTTCCCGCTCTGTGGTCCGCCGGCTTCTGCTTGGCCTCGCACAGCGGGCAGTGTGGGGCAGCGGAGCAGCCAGCCGCCTTGTGGCCCGGTTGACCGCAGCGATAGCAGGTGTCACTGCGGTCCACCTCGCCGGTGCACTTGCTCCGTACGTGCCCCGAGTCGAGGCACCGGAAGCAGCGCAGGGGCTTGGCCTCTAGGAGCCTGACCCGGGCCGACACCCACCCCACCAGTAGCCGCCCGCTGGAGGCGACCTTTTTCGCCGCCGGAATAGGGCAGCGCACCCACGCCGTGCCGGGGCTGTCGGGGGAGAAGCGGCGGATCTCCCCGCACTTGACCTGCTCGGCGGGGCATTCCCCGGAGCGGGCCACCGCGGCCGCCACCTCCTCCTGGGACACCGCGTCATCCAGCTCGCTGATGCGCAGGTCTGCGCACTTCACGGGCCTGGAGACGCGGACCAGGTCCACAGGAAGGACCTCCCGCAGCTTGCCCGCCAGCAGGTCCGCCTTCTCTCCGCTGTCAGCCCCGGGGATCTCGAGCATGCGGGCCCCCGTCACGGCGGTTCTGAAGCGCAGACCCTTCAGGCCTAAGCCTTCCAGGTCAATACGCCGCTTCGCCCCGTCGAGCACGTCCTTGTACGTCAGCTCTTTGCCCTCCACCGTGGCGCCCGGCTGGATGGTGATGGACACCGCAGCCGAGCGCGGGGCGCGAAGCTTCGCCGCCGGGTTCTTCTTAGGCGGGGGCTTGTCCGCCGGTGCGCTGCCCTTTTTGCCTCTCCGCTTGCCCCGCTTGCCCCGCTTGGCAGCCTCAGTCCACTCCTCGGACACGGCCGCCGTCGGGGGCTTCGGGGCGCCAGGGGTCGGCGCTGCCACCTCCGAATACGCCTTGGGAGGCGCTTTCCTCTTCTTCGCGGGAGGGGGAGCGGGAGGCTCTGCCTCATCCCTTGCCCTGACGGCGGCCTGAGGCGGCTGGAGGCGCGGCTCAGGAGCGGGAGGCGCAGCCTCAGCCCTCGCCCTGTCGGCGGCCAAAGGCGGCCGGAGGCGTGGCTCAGGAGGGAGCCGCATCTTGATCGCCTCGAGCTTTGCGTCCATCATGGTCCCCACTTCCACCATGATTGACCGCATCAGCAAGGCGTCTCGATCGGCTCCGCTCGGCTCAGTGGGCCTAGCGAGGCTCGCCCGCAGTTCCGCGATCTCCTTGCGGAGTTCAGCGACCTCGCTCTGCAGGCGGGCATTGGCCCTCTCGAGCCGAGCCGTCTCCTGCGTAGCGGACCGCTCTGCCAGTTCCGCTACCACCTCCTTGAGGATTGCAGAGGCCTCCTTGAGGTCCCTCTGCAGCGTGCCCTTTAGGTTGCGCGACTTCGTCGCGACAGCCTGAATCAGGAGCACGCTGTCCTCCGCCTTCTTGCGAAGCTCCTGGGTCGAGGGTCCGTCTTCGCCGCGTGACAGCGACGACGTGTCGGACAGACACCTCGACCGAGAGCGAGACCGAGATCGGAGGTCTCGGGCCATCTCGGCCACCTCCATCTCCGCCCGGAGCCTCTCCTCTTCTCTCTGGGCTTTGAGATACGCCTGCTTGGCTTTTGCCAGGCCGACGTATTCGCCCGTTGTGGGCGGTCGCCCTCTCCCTCGCCTCGTCTCCGGCGTGGGAGCAGACTGCTCGACCACTGCCGGCTCCTTTTCCCCTTCCTTTCGGGGCCGCTTCCGCGCACTGCACCAGAAGCGTCCCGCCGTGTCGTCTCCGGACGACACCGACACTAGGGTCACCACCGAGGAGTCAGACTCCTCCGCAGTCACTTGTGTCTCCTCCTCTCTCTCCACTCTCTCTCCAGATTCGGTGTCCGTTGTGCAGTCGCTTACGTTGTGTTTACGGAGGCCAGCGGATTGCTGGCCTACGAGGCAGTTCTTGCCCACCCCAGGATACGGAGGGCAGCTCCCGTCCGAAGACAGGAGGGGGGACTCCCCGGCTGAGCCGGGACCCCCCTGGGGAAAATTACTCGTTTCAGAACTTGCCATTTTGTTTCTTTTTTTGAACGGGGTGAGATCCCCTGCCTCTCGGGATTGGGTACCCCCCAACCATTCATCCCATCGCCAAGGCCAGAGCTTGGGATTAGGGTAATTTTTTATTGAGGTTTTCTTCCTCGCGGCCCCCACCGAAGTGGCGGCCCTCACCCCTGACGCCTACGGGTCAGGGAGCGAGTTGGCCGACGGTGGCCTAAGCCATGCTGCCAGTCTCGCGACCGACAGCCCGTCGCCCCCGCGTTAGGGTGGGTAAACCTCAAGGGTTTATCCCACCCTGGTCCCATCCACAGTGCCCTCTGCTAAGTCAGAGGGACACGTGGAGAGACGCCAACTTAGGGTAATTTTTTAGAGAGGTTTTCTTCCTCGCGGCCCCCACCGGAGTGGCGGCCCTCACCCCTGACGCCTACGGGTCAGGGAGCGAGTTGGCCGACGGTGGCCTAAGCCATGCTGCCGTGACCGACAGCCCGTCGCCCCCGCGTTTGGGTGAGCAACCCTCAAGGGATTTTCCCACCCTGGTCCCATCCACAGTGCCCTCTGCTAAATCAGAGGGACACGTGGAGGGACCCCACCCCATGGTCTCATCCGCACTAAACAGTGCGGAGAGACCCAACTGTGAGCCGCTCTTGGTCTGGCCCCTCCTTCCAAGCCTGTCCGTTATGGGAAACCCTGTACGGCATAGCCTTGGAGATCATCGGGACACGCAAGCCCCCCCACCACGACAAGGTGGCGGCCCTCGGGGGGGGTCGGGGGGGGAACCTTTTTTTTTTTTTTTTTGATAACGCTGGAAAATCCTCATGGATACCCGACAGACGCGGGGGCGCCGTCGGGTTATGCCGGACTCTTACCGGCTAAAAACCAGCGGTGTTCCTCCTCACCGTCTTCCGGCGGAGCTGCGGGAACGCTTACGCACACGTCCGCTGCTCCGCCGACGGTTGCCCGGGACTAGGGGCCCATCATGTGGGGCGCTCACCTGGAGCGCCACTCACCATACAACCTGGCGTGCCGGAACACGTGACACGCCAGCCGTCACGGGGGTCTCTTCCTGCTGGGCGATGGTACCCCCCGGTTCCACCGCCCGGAGACCCGCGTTATGGGGGAAGGCGGCGCTCATGCGCCAGGCGCCTGCGCCCCACTCTCTTGCGGCGGATCGGGGTCGACAGAGGGTCGTCTTCCCTCACCCGCTCCGCCGCCTCCTTCTGCGCCATCACCGTGGCGCAGAATCGGAGCACCGCCTTCCACGCTCTGTCGCTGCCGACCATGGCTTTCACTACGCCCGGCAGCGACAGGTCGTCCCCTATAGCCGCGGCGAGCATCGCCCGCGGCTCGTCCCATTCGGGGCATTCCACCAGCGTGTGCTCCGCCGTGTCCTCCGGACACCCACAGGCGTGGCACACGCTGGTCGGCTCTCGACCCGCCACGCTGCACAGGTACCTGCCGAAGCAACCGTGCCCCGTCAGGATCTGCACAGCGTGGAAGGTGAGGGCCCCGTGTCGGCGATCGACCCACCCCTCTAGGACGGGCCGAATCGCCTCCACCGTCCGTCTGCCGGCGGTCGGCTCCGCCAGCCTCTCCTTCCATTTCCGGAGGAGGACCTGGCGGTCGAGTAGCCCCTGCCGCCCGGCCTCCCCCGGCTCTGGATCCTCCTCATCGGCCCGTGCTGCTGCGCTACGGCGCCAGTACACTGCCGAGAGCACTTCCGCGTCCAGGTCCCACGGTGGGGTCCCGGCCAGGACGCACGCCGCCTCGCACGAGATGGTGCGGTACCCTCTCACCACCCTGATTGCCATGACCCGTTGCGCCTGGCGCAGGAGGGTCCTATTCTGGGCAATCAGGGTGTCCGCCCAGATCGGGGCCCCGTACAGGGCCATCGACCGCACCACCCCGGCGTACAACCGGCGGCACGCGACTGACGGTCCGCCCAGGTTCGGCAGCAGCCAGCTCAAAGCGCCGGCCGCTCGCAACAACCTGGGGACCAGTCGCCGGAAGTGCTCTCGGAAGTTCCATCGGCTGTCGAGGACGAGGCCTAGGTACCGCATCGTCGACTCGACAGCGATGGAGACGCCGCCGACCACCAGCTGGGATCCTGCGGGAGGGGCGCGTCGGGCTCCGTGAAAACACAGAGCCTCCGACTTATCCAGCGCCACCTCCAGCCCCAGCCGGCGGATTCGAGCCACCACTTGGGCCACTCCGGCCGTCGCCAACAGGGCCGCCTCTCGGTATGTGGCGCCGCAGGACGTGACGAGGGTATCGTCGGCGTAACAAGTTACGTCGACCCCCCGCAGGTTGGCGCCCCGCAGCACCCAGTCGTAGCCGATGTTCCACAGGAGCGGCCCAAGGACCGATCCCTGTGGACACCTCGACCTCGAGCGGGACCGAGATCGGAGGTCTCGGGCCATTTCGGCCACCTCCATCTCCGCCCGGAGCTTCTCCTCCTCCTTTTGGACTTGGAGGTACGCCTGCTTGGCTTTCGCCAAGCCGACGTACTCGCCCGTAGTGGGCGGTCGCCCTCTCCCTCGTCTCGTCTCCGGCGTGGGAGCAGACTGCTCGACCACTGCCGGCTCCTTCTCCCCTTCCTTTCGGGGCCGCTTCCGTGCACTGCACCAGAAGCGTCCCGCTATGTCGTCTCCGGACGACACCGACACCAGGGTCGCATCCGAGAAGTCAGACTCCTCATCCGCAATCTCCTGGGTCTCCTCACCTGTCGTCATTTTCCCGTCCGTGTGCGTCTCAGTTTCCGTTGTGCGTTGCGTTTTGTCGTTGGTTTGGAAGGCTGATGCCCCCCCCAGATACGCGGGGCAGACCGCACCCAAAATGGGCACGGTGAGGGATTCCCCGGCATCGGAGATGCCGGTACCCTCCTGGGGTAGTTTTTCGTTGTCACAACTTTCCATGGTTTTTTCTTTTTTTGAGCGGGGTGAGATCCCCTACCTTTCGGGATTGGGTACCCCCCAACCATTCATCCCATCGCCAAGGCCTGAGCTTGGGATTAGGGTAATTTTTTATTGAGGTTTTCTTCCTCGCGGCCCCCACCGAAGTGGCGGCCCTCACCCCTGACGCCTACGGGTCAGGGAGCGAGTTGGCCGACGGTGGCCTAAGCCATGCTGTCAGTCTCGCGACCGACAGCCCGTCGCCCCTGCGTTAGGGTAGGTAAACCTGGGTTTATCCCACCCTGGTCCCATCCGCACTATCCTCTGCTTGAGCAGAGGGATACGCGGAGAGACCCCACCACGTAGTCTCATCCACAGTGCCTTCTGTCTGAGCAGAGGGACACGTGGAGAGACACCGACTTGGGGTAATTTTTTAGAGAGGTTTTCTTCCTCGCGGCCCCCACCGAAGTGGCGGCCCTCACCCCTGACGCCTACGGGTCAGGGAGCGAGTTGGCCGACGGTGGCCTAAGCCATGCTGCCGTGACCGACAGCCCGTCGCCCCCGCGTTTGGGTGAGTAGACCTCAAGGGTTTTACCCACCCTGGTCTCATCCACAGTGCCCTCTGATAAGTCAGAGGGACACGTGGAGAGACCCCACCCGTTGGTCTCATCCGCACTAAACAGTGTGGAGAGACACCAACTGTGAGCCGCTCTTAGTCTGGCCCCTCCCTCCAAGCCTGTCCGTTATGGGAAGCCCTGTACGGTATAGCCTTGGAGATCATCGGGACACGCAAGCCCCCCCACCACGACAAGGTGGCGGCCCTCGGGGGGGTCGGGGGGGGAACCTTTTTTTTTTTTTTTGATATCGCTGGAAAATCCTCATGGATACCCGACAGACGCGGGGGCGCTGTCGGGTTATGCCGGACTCTTACCGGCTAAAAACCAGCGGTGTTCCTCCAAACCGTCTTCCGGCGGAGCTGCGGGAACGCTTACGCACACGTCCGCTGCTCCGCCGACGGTTGCCCGGGACTAGGGGCCCATCATGTGGGGCGCTCACTTGGAGCGCCACTCACCATTCAACCTGGCGTGCCGGAACACGTGACACGCCAGCCGTCTCGGGGGTCTCCTCCTGCTGGGCGATGGTACCCCCCGGTTCCACCGCCCGGAGACCCACGTTATGGGGGAAGGCGGCGCTCATGCGCCAGGCGCCTGCGCCCCACTCTCTTGCGGCGGATCGGGGTCGACAGAGGGTCGTCTTCCCTCGCCCGCTCCGCCGCCTCCTTCTGCGCCATCACCGTGGCGCAGAATCGGAGCACCGCCTTCCACGCTCTGTCGCTGCCGACCATGGCTTTCACTACGCCCGGCAGCGACAGGTCGTCCCCTATAGCCGCGGCGAGCATCGCCCGCGGCTCGTCCCATTCAGGGCACTCCGCCAGCGTGTGCTCCGCCGTGTCCTCCGGACACCCACAGGCGTGGCACACGCTGGTCGGCTCTCGACCCGCCACGCTGCACAGATACCTGCCGAAGCAACCATGCCCCGTAAGGATCTGCACAGCGTGGAAGGTGAGGGCCCCGTGTCGACGATCGACCCACCCTTCCAGGACGGGCCGAATCGCCTCCACCGTCCGTCTGCCGGCGGTCGGCTCCGCCAGTCTTTCCTTCCATTTCCGGAGGAGGACCTGGCGGTCGAGTCGCCCCTGCCGCCCGGCCTCCCCCGGCTCTGGCTCCACCTCCTCGGCTCGTGCTGCTGCGCTGCGGCGCCAGTACACTGCCGAGAGCACTTCCGCGTCCAGGTCCCACGGTGGGGTCCCGGCCAGGACGCACGCCGCCTCGCACGAGATGGTGCGGTACCCTCTCACCACCCTGATCGCCAGGACCCGTTGCGCTTGGCGCAGGAGAGTCCTGTTCTGGGCGATCAGGGTGTCCGCCCATATCGGGGCCCCATACAGGGCCATCGACCGCACCACCCCGGCGTACAACCGGCGGCACGCGACTGACGGCCCGCCCAGGTTCGGCAGCAGCCAGCTCAGAGCGCCGGCCGCTCGCAACAACCTGGGGACCAGTCGCCGGAAGTGCTCCCGGAAGTTCCATCGGCTGTCGAGGACGAGGCCTAGGTACCGCATCGTCGACTCGACAGCGATGGAGACACCGCCGACCACCAGCTGGGATCCTGCGGGAGGGGCGCGTCGGGCTCCGTGAAAGCACAGAGCCTCCGACTTATCCAGCGCCACCTCCAGCCCCAGCCGGCGGATTCGGGCCACCACTTGGGCCACTCCGGCCGTCGCCAAGAGGGCCGCCTCTCGGTACGTGGTGCCGCAGGACGTGACGAGGGTATCGTCGGCGTAACACGTTACGTCGACCCCCCGCAGATTCGCGCCCCGCAGCACCCAGTCGTAGCCGATGTTCCACAGGAGCGGCCCGAGAACCGATCCCTGTGGAACACCGCACGTCATTACCCGGCGGCCCCATCCGTCGCGCGTCGGGTACACCACTTCCCTCTCGGAGAAGTAGTCGGTGAGGAGACGGCGCAGGTATTCGGGCACGCCGTGGTATCCCAGCGCCGCCCGAACACAGCCCCAGGGGAGGGTGTTGAAGGCGTTGGCGATGTCTAGAGACACCGCCAGAACAACCTCTCCCCGGGACACTGCCTCCTCCGAGAGGTCCCTCACACGCGCGATGGCGTCGACCGTTGACCGGCCCCGGCGGAAACCGAACTGCCGGTCGCTCAACCCCGGCCCGACCCGTTCGAGGTGCTCGACGAGGCGCGCGGAAATAATCCGCTCGAAGAGCTTGCTCACCTCGTCGAGCAACACTATGGGCCGGTATGCCGACGGCGAGTCCGCCGGGCGGCCCTCCTTGCGCAGCAGCACGAGCCTGCCGACCTTCCACCTTCGAGGAAAGCGACCACGCCGCATACAGGCGTCGAAGAGCTCGACCACCCTGGGCCCGAGGGCCTCCAGGGCTAGCGCCCACACCCTACCGGGCACCCCGTCGGGGCCCGGTGCCGTGCTCTTGGCGCGGAGCCGCTCCACCGCAGCCTCCAGCTCCGCCCGAGACACCTCGGGTATCGGGGCGTCTGAGCTCTCCGACGATGCAGCCGCCATAGGCGGAGGCACCGAGTCGGCCCTCTCTGGGAAGAGAGTGGCGACGATGTTATCCACCAACTCTGGTTGGAGACTCTGGGTCAGCGGAGGGGCCCAGGGGCGCAGCTGACCACGCACCGTCTTGTACGGGCGCCCCCAGGGATCTCTATTCAGAGTCTCCAACCACTCTCCCCACGACTCGGCCTTTGCCTCCCGTATGGCGATCTGCAGAGAGACGCATCTCTCCCTGTATGCGGCGTAGAGGCGGCTTTCCTCGGCGTCCACCCGCCTTCGCCGCCTTCGGTAATGGGTGTACTGGCGTCTGGCCGCTACGCACGCTTCGCGAAGCCGGCGTAGGTCCGCCGACCACCAGTACACCCATCTGCGGGGCGGGAGCGGTCTGGCGCGCGACATACCGGCGTCGCACACCTGCGCCATCGACTCGCTCAACCGCTCCGCTCGCCCGTCCACGTCGGCCGCCGGGCCCTCCAGCGCCGGTAACCAAGCCTGGACGATGGACGCCTCAACGATGACGTCACCGTCCAAGGTCTTGAGGGCCCAGCGCGGTCCTTCCCCGCGCGGGGGCCGGCTCTGTGGAGCTCCAGGGTTGGCGGCGACCTCGAACCGGATATACCGGTGGTCCGAGAGCGTCTCCGCCTCCCCGAGCACCCTCCAGTTTTGGACACGGCGCGCAAGACACGGGGTCGCGAACGTGAGGTCCACGATGGAACCCCCGTTGTGCCGCACGCACGTGTCTACCGACCCCCGGTTCAGGAGAACCAAGCCCGACGTGGCAGCCCATTCCTCCAGTACCTCGCCCCGCGCATCGGTGGCCGGGGAACCCCAAGCCGTCGACTTGGCGTTGAAGTCCCCGGCGACCAGGACCGGGATTGGGTGACTCTGGCCGACCAGAGCACTGACCTCGAGCAGGAATTGCTCGAATGCGGCCAGGCTCCGGTTCGGCGAGAAGTACACGCCGACGATCGTCACGCCCATAAGGGTGGCCGCGACGCATCCGTGGCCCTTCGCTGTTTTGTCGAAGGGCGGGGAGCCGGCGGCCGTCTGCCCGACGATCGCCACCGTGTCCTCCCGGTCACCAACCCAGTTGTCCCTGGCGGGGACGAGGTAAGGCTCCGCCACCACCGCCGCTTGGATCGACCACTCGGCCAGGCTCTGGTACAAGAGGTCCTGAGCTCTGGCCGAGTGGTTGAGGTTCGCCTGAAGGACAGACATGGCCATACTTAATCTACGACCATGTCTGCAACCCTCGCGGCGCGTTCCGCGTCAGCGGCGGACGGGCGGGCCGGTCGGGGGTGGGCTGTTGGGCCTTTCCCGGCGGGCTTTCCTTTCTTTTTGCCCTTCTTTTTGGGGCCGGACTTGGCGGACTTGGCGGAGGCGGGAGCGGTACAGGCTCCGCTTCCCGCTCTGTGGTCCGCCGGCTTCTGCTTGGCCTCGCACAGCGGGCAGTGTGGGGCAGCGGAGCAGCCAGCCGCCTTGTGGCCCGGTTGACCGCAGCGATAGCAGGTGTCACTGCGGTCCACCTCGCCGGTGCACTTGCTCCGTACGTGCCCCGAGTCGAGGCACCGGAAGCAGCGCAGGGGCTTGGCCTCTAGGAGCCTGACCCGGGCCGACACCCACCCCACCAGTAGCCGCCCGCTGGAGGCGACCTTTTTCGCCGCCGGAATAGGGCAGCGCACCCACGCCGTGCCGGGGCTGTCGGGGGAGAAGCGGCGGATCTCCCCGCACTTGACCTGCTCGGCGGGGCATTCCCCGGAGCGGGCCACCGCGGCCGCCACCTCCTCCTGGGACACCGCGTCATCCAGCTCGCTGATGCGCAGGTCTGCGCACTTCACGGGCCTGGAGACGCGGACCAGGTCCACAGGAAGGACCTCCCGCAGCTTGCCCGCCAGCAGGTCCGCCTTCTCTCCGCTGTCAGCCCCGGGGATCTCGAGCATGCGGGCCCCCGTCACGGCGGTTCTGAAGCGCAGACCCTTCAGGCCTAAGCCTTCCAGGTCAATACGCCGCTTCGCCCCGTCGAGCACGTCCTTGTACGTCAGCTCTTTGCCCTCCACCGTGGCGCCCGGCTGGATGGTGATGGACACCGCAGCCGAGCGCGGGGCGCGAAGCTTCGCCGCCGGGTTCTTCTTAGGCGGGGGCTTGTCCGCCGGTGCGCTGCCCTTTTTGCCTCCCCGCTTGCTCCGCTTGCCCCGCTTGGCAGCCTCAGTCCACTCCTCGGACACGGCCGCCGTCGGGGGCTTCGGGGCGCCAGGGGTCGGCGCTGCCACCTCCGAATACGCCTTGGGAGGCGCTTTCCTCTTCTTCGCGGGAGGGGGAGCGGGAGGCTCTGCCTCATCCCTTGCCCTGACGGCGGCCTGAGGCGGCTGGAGGCGCGGCTCAGGAGCGGGAGGCGCAGCCTCAGCCCTCGCCCTGTCGGCGGCCAAAGGCGGCCGGAGGCGTGGCTCAGGAGGGAGCCGCATCTTGATCGCCTCGAGCTTTGCGTCCATCATGGTCCCCACTTCCACCATGATTGACCGCATCAGCAAGGCGTCTCGATCGGCTCCGCTCGGCTCAGTGGGCCTAGCGAGGCTCGCCCGCAGTTCCGCGATCTCCTTGCGGAGTTCAGCGACCTCGCTCTGCAGGCGGGCATTGGCCCTCTCGAGCCGAGCCGTCTCCTGCGTAGCGGACCGCTCTGCCAGTTCCGCTACCACTCCCATCAAGGTTGCAGAGGCCTCCTTGAGGTCCCTCTGCAGCGTGCCCTTCAGGTTGCGCGACTTCGTCGCGACAGCCTGGATGAGGAGCACGCTGTCCTCCGCCTTTTTGCGAAGCTCCTGGGTCGAGGGTCCGTCTTCGCCGCGAGACAGCGACGACGTGTCGGACAGACACCTCGACCGAGAGCGAGACCGAGATCGGAGGTCTCGGGCCATCTCGGCCACCTCCATCTCCGCCCGGAGCCTCTCCTCTTCTCTCTGGGCTTTGAGATACGCCTGCTTGGCTTTCGCCAGGCCGACGTATTCACCCGTTGTGGGCGGTCGCCCTCTCCCTCGCTTCGTCGCCGGCGTGGGAGCAGACTGCTCGACCACTGCCGGCTCCTTTTCCCCTTCCTTTCGGGGCCGCTTCCGCGCACTGCACCAGAAGCGTCCCGCCGTGTCGTCTCCGGACGACACCGTCACTAGTGTCACCGCCGAGGAGTCAGACTCCTCCGCAGTCACTTGTGTCTCCTCCTCTCTCGCCACTCTCTCTTCTAATTCGGTGTCCGTTATGAGTTCGCTTGCGTTGTGTTCACGGAGGCCAGCGGATTGCTGACCTACGAGGCAGTTCTTGCCCACCCCAGGATACGGAGGGCAGCTCCCGTCCGAAGACAGGAGGGGGGACTCCCCGGCTGAGCCGGGACCCCCCTGGGGAATATTACTCGTTTTAGAACTTGCCATTTTGTTTTCTTTTTTTGAACGGGGTGAGATCCCCTGCCTCTCGGGATTGGGTACCCCCCAACCATTCATCCCATCGCCAAGGCCAGAGCTTGGGATTAGGGTAATTTTTTATAGAGGTTTTCTTCCTCGCAGCCCCCACCGAAGTGGCGGCCCTCACCCCTGACGCCTGCGGGTCAGGGAGCGAGTTGGCCGACGGTGGCCTAAGCCATGCTGCCAGTCTCGCGACCGACAGCCCGTCGCCCCCGCGTTAGGGTGGGTAAACCTCAAGGGTTTATCCCACCCTGGTCCCATCCACGGTGCCCTCTGCTAAAGCAGAGGGACACGTGGAGAGACACCAACTTAGGGTAATTTTTTAGAGAGGATTTCTTCCTCGCGGCCCCCACCGGAGTGGCGGCCCTCACCCCTGACGCCTACGGGTCAGGGAGCGAGTTGGCCGACGGTGGCCTAAGCCATGCTGCCAGTCTCGCGACCGACAGCCCGTCGCCCCTGCGTTTGGGTGAGCAACCCTCAAGGGATTTTCCCACCCTGGTCCCATCCACAGTGCCCTCTGCTAAATCAGAGGGACACGTGGAGGGACCCCACCCCATGGTCTCATCCGCACTAAACAGTGCGGAGAGACCCAACTGTGAGCCGCTCTTGGTCTGGCCCCTCCTTCCAAGCCTGTCCGTTATGGGAAACCCTGTACGGCATAGCCTTGGAGATCATCGGGACACGCAAGCCCCCCCACCACGACAAGGTGGCGGCCCTCGGGGGGGGTCGGGGGGGGAACCTTTTTTTTTTTTTTTTTGATATCGCTGGAAAATCCTCATGGATACCCGACAGACGCGGGGGCGCTGTCGGGTTATGCCGGACTCTTACCGGCTAAAAACCAGCGGTGTTCCTCCTCACCGTCTTCCGGCGGAGCTGCGGGAACGCTTACGCACACGTCCGCTGCTCCGCCGACGGTTGCCCGGGACTAGGGGCCCATCATGTGGGGCGCTCACCTGGAGCGCCACTCACCATACAACCTGGCGTGCCGGAACACGTGACACGCCAGCCGTCTCGGGGGTCTCCTCCTGCTGGGCGATGGTACCCCCCGGTTCCACCGCCCGGAGACCCACGTTATGGGGGAAGGCGGCGCTCATGCGCCAGGCGCCTGCGCCCCACTCTCTTGCGGCGGATCGGGGTCGACAGAGGGTCGTCTTCCCTCGCCCGCTCCGCCGCCTCCTTCTGCGCCATCACCGTGGCGCAGAATCGGAGCACCGCCTTCCACGCTCTGTCGCTGCCGACCATGGCTTTCACTACGCCCGGCAGCGACAGGTCGTCCCCTATGGCCGCGGCGAGCATCGCCCGCGGCCCGTCCCACTCAGGGCATTCCACCAGCGTGTGCTCCGCCGTGTCCTCCGGACACCCACAGGCGTGGCACACGCTGGTCGGCTCTCGACCCGCCACGCTGCACAGGTACCTGCCGAAGCAACCATGCCCCGTCAGGATCTGCACAGCGTGGAAGGTGAGGGCCCCGTGTCGGCGATCGACCCACCCTTCTAGGACGGGCCGAATCGCCTCCACCGTCCGTCTGCCGGCGGTCGGCTCCGCCAGCCTTTCCTTCCATTTCCGGAGGAGGACCTGGCGGTCGAGTCGCCCCTGCCGCCCGGCCTCCCCCGGCTCTGGTTCCTCCTCATCGGCTCGTGCTGCTGCGCTGCGGCGCCAGTACACTGCCGAGAGCACTTCCGCGTCCAGGTCCCACGGTGGGGTCCCGGCCAGGACGCACGCCGCCTCGCACGAGATGGTGCGGTACCCTCTCACCACCCTGATTGCCATGACCCGTTGCGCTTGGCGCAGGAGGGTCCTATTCTGGGCAATCAGGGTGTCCGCCCAGATCGGGGCCCCATACAGGGCCATCGACCGCACCACCCCGGCGTACAACCGGCGGCACGCGACTGACGGCCCGCCCAGGTTCGGCAGCAGCCAGCTCAAAGCGCCGGCCGCTCGCAACAACCTGGGGACCAGTCGCCGGAAGTGCTCTCGGAAGCTCCATCGGCTGTCGAGGACGAGGCCTAGGTACCGCATCGTCGACTCGACAGCGATGGAGACGCCGCCGACCACCAGCTGGGATCCTGCGGGAGGGGCGCGTCGGGCTCCGTGAAAACACAGAGCCTCTGACTTATCCAGCGCCACCTCCAGCCCCAGCCGGCGGATTCGGGCCACCACTTGGGCCACTCCGGCCGTCGCCAACAGGGCCGCCTCTCGGTACGTGGCGCCGCAGGACGTGACGAGGGTGTCGTCGGCGTAACAAGTTACGTCGACCCCCCGCAGATTAGCGCCCCGCAGCACCCAGTCGTAGCCGATGTTCCACAGGAGCGGCCCAAGGACCGATCCCTGTGGAACACCGCACGTCATTACCCGGCGGCCCCACCCGTCGCGCGTCGGGTACACCACTTCCCTCTCGGAGAAGTAGTCGGAGAGGAGGCGGCGCAGATAGTCGGGCACGCGATGATAGCCCAGCGCCGCCTCAATACAGCCCCAGGGGAGGGTGTTGAAGGCGTTGGCGATGTCTAAAGACACCGCCAGAACAACCTCACCCCGGGACACTGCCTCCTCCGAGAGGTCCCTCACACGCGCGATGGCGTCGACCGTTGACCGGCCCCGGCGGAAACCGAACTGCCGGTCACTCAGCCCCGGCCCGACCCGTTCGAGGTGCTCGACGAGGCGCGCGGAAATAATCCGCTCGAAGAGCTTGCTCACCTCGTCGAGCAGCACTATGGGTCGGTATGCCGACGGCGAGTCCGCCGGGCGGCCCTCCTTGCGCAGCAGCACGAGCCTGCCGACCTTCCATTTCCGAGGAAAGCGACCACGCCGCATACAGGCGTCGAAGAGCTCGACCACCCTGGGCCCGAGGGCCTCCAGGGCTAGCGCCCACACCTTACCGGGCACCCCGTCGGGGCCCGGTGCTGTGTGTTTGGCGCGGAGCCGCTCGACCGCGGTCTCCTGCTCCACCCGAGACACCTCGGGTATCGGGGTGTCTGAGCTCTCCGACGATGCAGCCGCCACGGGTGGCGGCGCCGAGTCGGCCCTCTCTGGGAAGAGAGTGGCGACGACGTTAGCCACCAGCTCTGGTTGGAGACTCTGGGTCAGCGGAGGGGCCCAGGGGCGCAGCTGACCACGCACCGTCTTGTACGGGCGCCCCCAGGGATCTCTATTCAGAGTCTCCAACCACTCTCCCCACGACTCGGCCTTTGCCTCCCGTATGGCGATCTGCAGAGAGACGCATCTCTCCCTGTACGCGGCGTAGAGGCGGCTTTCCTCGGCGTCCACTCGCCTTCGCCGCCTTCTATAATGGGTGTACTGGCGTCTGGCCGCTACGCACGCTTCGCGAAGCCGGCGTAGGTCCGCCGACCACCAGTACACCCATCTGCGGGGCGGGAGCGGTCTGGCGCGCGACATACCGGCGTCGCACACCTGCGCCATCGACTCGCTCAACCGCTCCGCTCGCCCGTCCACGTCGGCCGCCGGGCCCTCCGGCGCCGGTAGCCAAGCCTGGACGATGGACGCCTCGACGATGACGTCACCGTCCAAGGTCTTGAGGGCCCAGCGCGGTCCTTCCCCGCGCGGGGGCCGGCTCTGTGGAGCTCCAGGGTTGGCGGAGACCTCGAACCGGATATACCGGTGGTCCGAGAGCGTCTCCGCCTCCCCGAGCACCCTCCAGTTTCGGACACGGCGCGCGAGACACGGGGTCGCGAACGTTAAGTCCACGATGGAACCCCCGTTGTGCCGCACGCACGTGTCTACCGACCCCCGGTTCAGAAGAACCAAGCCCGACGTGGCAGCCCACTCCTCCATTACCTCGCCCGGGTCGGGGGGGGAACCTTTTTTTTTTTTTTTTTTTTTTTTTTCGGGGGGGAAAATGCATTACGCATACCACCCGGGCACAGGGGGCACCCGAGTGGTTATGTGGGACTCCCGTCTAGGCTAATGAGACCCACGGTATACCCACTAAAAACCCCCCCATCTTCCGCCTCGCCGCATTGTGACGGGGTCACGGGAACGCTTTCGCACACATCCGCGACCCCGCCGGCGGCAGCCGCCCACTAGCGGCTCCACCGCGAAAGCCCGAAGGCCCTCCACGATGGGCGCACCAGATGTTAAGGTGCGCCTCCCTCCTCGGCCTCCACCAGTACTGTAGCAGACTCCCCCCGAGTCTGCTACTAGGAGGTCATGGGTGCCAGATAACTGGTACCCGGTGGAAGATAAGGTCTGTGGTTCTTCCACCGACCACAACTCGGCCGCAGAGGATAGGGCAAGCGGCGCACCGCAATACCGACATGCCTCTTCCTCTGCGGCCCCACCAGTGCCGTTTCGGCGGAACGGCCCCGCCAGCTCGCAGGGGGTAGGGAGAGTGGCGCACCGTAATACCAACACGCCTCTCCCCCTGCGATCCCTCCACGGCCGCAGAAGATAGGCGCACCGTAATACCGGCACTCCTCTTCTTCTGCGGTCCCACCTCCACGCGCGTCCGCAGCGGACTGGTTCAGCCCGCTGGGAGCGCGTCCTCCTCGGGCCAGCCGGCGACCCAAACAGGCCGGCCCTGGTTGCCTCTTAGCTTCACCGTGGGTGACCAGTCCACGGTTACTAAGCCCCCCCGCCACGACAAGGCGGGCAACCCCCGGGGGGGCGGGGGGGGAACCTTTTTTTTTTTTTTTTTTTTTTTTTTTTTTTTTTTTTTTTTTTTTTGATAACGCTGGAAAATCCTCATGGATACCCGACAGACGCGGGGGCGCTGTCGGGTTATGCCGGACTCTTACCGGCTAAAAACCAGCGGTGTTCCTCCTCGCCGTCTTCCGGCGGAGCTGCGGGAACGCTTACGCACACGTCCGCTGCTCCGCCGACGGTTGCCCGGGACTAGGGGCCCCTCTTGGGGGGCGCTCAACTTGGAGCGCCACTCACCATTCAACCTGGCGTGTCGGAACACGTGACACGCCAGCCGTCACGGGGGTCTCTTCCTGCTGGGCGATGGTACCCCCCGGTTCCACCGCCCGGAGACCCGCGTTATGGGGGAAGGCGGCGCTCATGCGCCAGGCGCCTGCGCCCCACTCTCTTGCGGCGGATCGGGGTCGACAGAGGGTCGTCTTCCCTCACCCGCTCCGCCGCCTCCTTCTGCGCCATCACCGTGGCGCAGAATCGGAGCACCGCCTTCCACGCTCTGTCGCTGCCGACCATGGCTTTCACTACGCCCGGCAGCGACAGGTCGTCCCCTATAGCCGCGGCGAGCATCGCCCGCGGCTCGTCCCACTCGGGGCATTCCACCAGCGTGTGCTCCGCCGTGTCCTCCGGACACCCACAGGCGTGGCACACGCTGGTCGGCTCTCGACCCGCCACGCTGCACAGGTACCTGCCGAAGCAACCGTGCCCCGTCAGGATCTGCACAGCGTGGAAGGTGAGGGCCCCGTGTCGGCGATCGACCCACCCTTCCAGGACGGGCCGAATCGCCTCCACCGTCCGTTTGCCGGCGGTCGGCTCCGCCAGCCTTTCCTTCCATTTCCGGAGGAGGACCTGGCGGTCGAGTCGCCCCTGCCGCCCGGCCTCCGGCGGGGGGGGAACCTAACCTAACCTAACCTAACCTAACCTAACCTAACCTAACCCAGTCGCGCGCCTCCAGCCGTTGGGAACGCCCGCCGCAAATATTTCTAAGTTAATTTAGAATTTTTTCCGCCGTTGAAAAAATCGAAAAACCCGGGTTAAAGTGGACGGATTTCGGTGAATGAAACGTTGTTTTGTGTGTTTTTGTGCAGTGTATCGAATGGGAAAAAGACCAAATTAATTAGTGGAAAACTCAGTGATTTTTAAGCCAAAAACAGTGATTTGAGAGGTTAAAACCCCTTTTAAAAACTTTATATCGTGAACGCTGCCGAAATAAGATCGGGGACCTGGTGTTTTTACTACACTAACCGACGCGTCATGACGAGACCTTCATTTTGAGGGGGTCGCACGAAATTTTTCCGCTACAAAAAAACGGGAAAAATCGCCTGAAAACGAAAATCCCGAAAACACGAGGACCTGGAGATCCTGGATTTGTAGGCAAAATTTATAAAGATCCTGGAAGAAGAACCCACTAGCAACCCAGATCAGCTTTTTAAACTCGGAAAAGTGGAAAACTGTGGAAGCTATAAGGGATACAAATTTCCCGAAAAATATTGCCTGCATTCCAGGCCAATTAATTCTGGATTTTCAGCGGTGACCTACCACTTTTATCATTGAACTCGAGAGCCTGGTTCATCCCCTACAGGGCGACACCACTTCCATAATTTTTCACCAGCGGCGCGCGGAGATACATCCAAAATTGTGAAGCTGGACCACCGGGAAATCAAATAACCAACTAATCCGGAGCTGAACAAACTGGTGTTATCTTCGAAATCCTGCAGCCCTACCCTGGAACACGGAGCAACTGGGAGTACAGGAAGAAATCAGGAACCAATAGAAACAAGAACTGTAAGTGAGAAGTCCATAGAAAACCCTCAGTATCCCTAAGCATTTTGGATTTATGTAAAAATAACATATATAAATTTAAAACCCCTCCTGGAGGAGTACCTAGCCACCCTCGCCCCCCACTTTTTGCCCTTGCACGTTTTGGAACCCTGTTAATACCAGATAAAAATTCTGTCAAAATCGATCCATAAATTTAGGAAATACAACCGTTTCAATTAGACACAAAATCGCACTTTGAAAATTTTGAAAAAACCCTAAATTCCCACCCCCCCCTTTTAGGTAGAAAGCTAGAAGTTTTTGGAAAATCAGTTTTGGCCCAATTCACAAAATTTACAAAAAACCGCATCGCTCTAGCATCAAAAATAAAAAAGTTCATTTCAAAACGTGCATCGGAATAAGTAGGTTAATAGGCACTTAGTAAATTGGACAGTAAGCCATATTCTTGTAATTATAATTGTTGGTTTTAAAATTCTTGCAATTCTTGTAATTTGACAAATTTAATTTCAAAATTCTTGCATATTTCAATCCTAAGTTGTGTACCGTGTACTACCCCTCACCGCAGTACTTTTCACCTTCCCCCCCGCAAATCCCTTACCTTTTCGATCCCCCCCCTTACCCTTCACCCCCTCACTTTTTAGGAGAGTAGATTCTGTGGAGCCCCAGTAGTCCCAAGGTTCTTTCGTCAAGAGGATAGGAGGCGTGGTTCTCGAGATATCTCGATAGGAATTTTGGGAAAACCAAAAATCCAGGATATCTCGGGAACGGTGCGTCCTAGACGATTTTTGACGGAAAATCCGAACCCCCCTCCCTATCAACCCACCCCCTAAACTTTAAATATAAAGTTTATTGGGACCCCCCCCTATCCACCCCCCCCTTCCCCCCCCCCCCCCGGAGGCGGCCTAAACTTGGAGTCAGAGGCGGCATAGTCGGATTCCAGTATAAAGGGCAATTGACCGGTACGTTGAAGCCGAAAGTGTAGACTAGTTATTAAAACAGGCAATTGACCGCTCTGAATCCAAAGGCAGCAAAAGTCGGTACAGAGGCGGCAAAAGTTGGCACAAAGGAGTAAAATTAAAAATTCGTAATAATTGTTTGGAGATTGAAATTACTGTTATAGGATCCCCATATACCACCCGGATCCCTAAGGCCTTTTGACCCCTTGTACCTCCAAAGGCGGCAAAAAATTGGAGTACAGAGGCGGTAAATTTAGTCTCTAAAACGTTTGTATTGTTATATCGGAATAACTCTTCTTATTGTGCAGCGCACAAAATTGAACTCCGCTACTGTATATTCTGCGTCTAATATCTATTATTGCTCGGAACTTGTATTATATTGTATCTTATTGTATTTTATGGTGTTTTGACAAAGTTTGTACCCAATTGATTGAAATTGACAGTCAGAGAGACTTTTTACACCTCTCTGACAACTCAGACTGTATACATATATTGTATACATTAGACAGTATACATACATTAGGTATACAGAATACAAAACTTTTACTTTTTATTTTTACAATTTTACACCCTTGTCCATGGTAAACTTTACAATTTATTTACTTTATTAGTTTTCTTATTTGTCAGTGACAATTCTTAAATAATTTGACAAATCCCCTGTCATAAAATACACTCTAGATTGTCGCAATATACATACCACGCTCTCAAACTGCAGGACTGTTAAAATAAAAACTGTTTAACGAGTAGTCTAATAAAACATAAATAAATAACCCGTTGTAGTACATCAAAACTTAACAATGTCTAAAACATCAAAAGATGTCTCCGCTGGATCAGGGAGGAGCAAATACTCAGTTATCTCCACCGCCGGAGTCCTGGCGGCTCCTGCAAGGAAGAACCCATCCTTAACGTCTTCAGAGGAAACACAAAGGAGTACTGATTCAATCAGACGCACATCCCAGACAGTCCCAGAAAGCGTCTTAAACAACTTAACATCAAAGGCCAATAAACTGTATCAGGAGGCCAAGTCGCAGATGGAACAGTCTGGGAATATAAAAACAACTATTAAGGAAAAGGTTCTTGAAAATATGGCTAGCATGTACGAAATCGTGCTGAGTATGAATGAAGAGAGGCAAACGCTACTCACAGAATTAGAGAAGATCAGGGCCGATAATGCAACGGAGACATCGGAAAGGGAAGACAAGCACACAGAGGAGAAAGGAATACAGAAAGCTTTTTCAGAGCCAATAGATACACCATCTGACAACCTTGTAAAAGAGCTCATGAACACACTTACAGAACACAAGCAAATTGTCTTGGAATGTAAAGAGCAAACGCAAAGGTTGACAGAAGAATTACAAACTAATAAAGTACAACAAGGGATAAACAACTTACACATCCTGCAAACCGACAATGCCACATACACCAGCAGTAAGGCAAGGCACGCAAAGAAGAATATGTCAGAAGTGCATTCAATAATAATATCATCGGAGGACATAAAAGACACTAGTACGGAAATAATAAATAAGATTAGAACGACAGTGGATGCAAGGTCATCAGGGATAAGAGTCGAAAAACTTAGGAAAGCCAAGGACCAAAAGGTCATACTAGGGTGCAACACCAAGGAGGACCTGGCACGGGTGACCGAGAAGCTTAACTCACCAAGTAGTGGTTTCAAAATAGAGAAGGCTATAAATAAAGACCCGCTAATTATAGCAATGGACGTAATGGCTTACAACACAGACGATGATATCGTTAAGTCTATAAAAAACCAAAATAAGAACCTACTTGGGGGATTAGCGGAGGAGGACATCCGGGTCTCGGTACGATATAGAAGAAAGGCTAGAAACTCCCTAGAGAACCATGTGGTAATGCAGGTTTCACCACTGGTTTGGCGTCGACTCACGGATGCAGGCCGGGTTCACATAGATCTCCAACGGGTGCGAGTATATGACCAGTCTCCACTCATACAATGCTCGCGGTGCCTCCGCTTCGGTCATGGCCGCAAGCTATGCACCGAGCAGGTAGACCTCTGTGCTCATTGTGGTGGCCCCCACATGAGGACCGAATGCCAAGCATGGCTAGTAAATGAAAAACCAGCCTGCAAGAACTGCTGTGTGGCAAAATACGATAAAACTGATCACAACGCATTTGACAGAGAATGCCCAGTCCGTAAGAGATGGGATTCTTTGGCAAGATCGACCGTAGCATACTGCTAAGGGCCTGACAAAGAACCACGGACATACAGGACAGTCACAAAATATATCAAAAGAATACGAGGTGATTCAGGTAAACCTTCAGAGGAAGAAACTGGCAACGCAGGAGCTGTTAATCGAAGCCGAAAGAAGAAAGGCTGCTTTTGCTATAGTGTCCGAACCATACGTCGGGAACGAAGGAATGCTAAGGCAACAGCAAGGAACTAGAGTAATACAACGCTCTCTTAATCGGGAAAACCCAATCAAGGCCGCGATCGTTGTGTTCGACTCCGACATAGAAATACGTGAACATCCGCTTCTTACAACAGAAAACATGGTAGCAGCCACGCTCAAAACGAATACGTGGACAATTGGCGTGGTCTCAGTTTATCTTGAGGAAAACCAACCAATTGAACACGATATCGAAAAAATGAAAGCAATCTGCGAAAAGTTGGATACTAACAAAATTCTTGTCGGAGGAGACATGAACGCGTGGAGCACTTGGTGGGGAAGTACCAGAGAGAACCATAGAGGAGAGGCTCTAGCTGGAGCTCTAGCAGAAATGCAAATGGAGATCCTTAATGAAGGTACTACACCAACCTTTTACACGACAAGGGGGGGGACACTGTACCAAAGTCATGTCGACGTGACAGCATGTAAAATCGGAATGATAGGGACCATAATAAACTGGAGAGTGGATAAAGGGATAACCAGTTCGGACCACAACGCAATATTATTTACGATAAAACTAGAAAAACCGACAGAAATTAGGAAAACCAACTCCACAAGAATATATAATACCAAAAAAGCGAATTGGCAGGACTTTAAAAATGAAATAGCACACAAATTAGAAAAAGAAGCATACAATACACAATATATAAATAGCATAACAGAAAAACACACACTGGAGAAAGCAATAGATACATTTTTAACAATAGTAAGGAATGCATGCGAAAAAACTATTCCGAAACTAAAGAGAAACATAAAAATACAATTACCTTGGTGGTCCGAAGAGTTATCCAAACTTAAAAGAGAAATGGTCACAAAGAAAAGAAGAATAGCGTGCGCAGCTCCGCGGCGTCGACCTCATGTTATACAGGAATACCTTGAATCGAAAGAAAAGTATGAACTAGCTGCAACAGAGGCACAAACAGCAAGCTGGAAGCAGTTCTGTGGGTCACAGGAGCGAGAAAGTATGTGGGACAGAGTTTACAGAATTATCCGTAACACCAGTAAAAGGCACGAGGACCAAACACTGATAAAAGAAGGGAGAGTGCTAAGTCCACAAGAATCTGCAGAACATCTTGCCTCAACATTCTATCCGGATGATGAGGCAACAAAAGATCTTGATGTGCACAAAGAAATGCGACAGAAAGCAGATTCAATAGAAGAAGCAGCCCCAGGTGATATACAAGACCCACCTTTTACAGAGATAGAGTTATTGAGGGTCATAAGCAGCTTTAATGTAAAGAAAGCACCAGGTCCCGATGGATTTACAGCAGATATCTGCAAGGTTGCAATTCAAGAAAACTTAGAGCTGTTTCTGGCCATCACTAACAAGTGCTTCGAGCTGTCCCATTTTCCCGTCCCCTGGAAGGAGGCTGCAGTGGTCGTGCTTCGGAAACCCGGTAAGGACGACTACTCGCAAGCAAAATCCTACCGACCTATAGGACTGCTCCCGGTTATGGGGAAGATATTGGAGAAGCTCATGATCAGGAGACTCAGATGGCACCTATTGCCTAGGTCGAATCCCAGACAGTATGGTTTTATGCCTCAGCGTTGTACGGAAGACTCCCTTTATGACTTAACTCAACACCTTAGGGAAAATCTACGTAAACACCTAATTAATGTAGTGATATCTCTCGACATAGAGGGGGCTCTCGACAACGCCTGGTGGCCGGCAATCAAGAACCAACTGCTGGAGAAGAAATGCCCACAAAATCTGAGGAAACTGATCATGAGCTACTTCACAGATCGAAAAGTATCAGTGGGATACGCCGGGGAAACCTACAGCAAACTTACAACCAAAGGATGTGTGCAGGGATCAATTGGAGGCCCCACCTTTTGGAATTTGCTATTGGATCCCCTGCTAGACGAACTAGAAAGACGAGGCATATACTGCCAGGCATTTGCCGACGACATTGTCCTGGTTTTCTCCGGGCAGTCTATACCGGAAATAGAGCAAGAAGGAGACGCAACTCTTACCCATGTGGAGGAGTGGGGTTACAAGAACAAGCTCAAATTCGCAGCACACAAAACCCATGCTATGGTCATAACCAATAAAATGAAGTTTGAAACACCACGCATCCACATGGGAGAAATAAAGATCGCAATCAAGGACGAAATAAAAATATTGGGACTTACCATAGACAAAAAGCTCACGTTCCAAAAACACGTGAGCGAAGTCTGCAAAAAAGCTACCAATATTTACAAACAGTTATGTCGGACCGCAAAAATTTCATGGGGGCTCAATCCGGAGATAATCAGGACAATGTAACTCGCAGTTATAGAGCCGATTATTATGTATGCAGCCAGTGCATGGGCACCGGCTACAAATAAGCTGTCAATCCAAAATCAGCTGAACTCAGTGCAGCGTGGGTTCGCACAAAAAATAATAAAATCATACCGAACAGTATCGCTAAATGCAGCGCTAATTCTGTCAGGAATTTTACCTCTGGACATGCGAATACGCGAAGCAGCCAAGTTATATGAGGCAAAGCGAGGGAAGCCGCAAGAGATCCTCCAGGGTAGACTGGTAGAAGAAAGGGTGTGTTTCCTGCGTACTCCACACCCAGCAACTGCAGTGGAGGCCGACTTCGAATGCTTAGATGACATGAAAGCACAGTCCTTTGTAGACCATCAAATATCTGGCTCTACTATCTTCACAGACGGGAGCAAAATTGATGGGAAAGTGGGTGCAGCACTGTCATACTGGCGAGATGGGTCGGAGAAGATAGCAAAGAAGTTCAGACTGGAGTCATTTTGCACAGTCTTTCAGGCGGAGATGTATGCACTACTAAGGGCAACAGATCTCGCCCTGAAATTACCAGACACAAAAATTAACATCTTGAGTGACTCCAGATCTGCATTAGAACTGTTGCGAAACTCCGACTCATCACACCCATTAGCATTCGAGGTAAACAAAAATATTGTGGAGCTTAAGAAACAGAATAAGAGCCTAAAACTGTTTTGGATAAAGGCACACGTTGGCACTGTAGGGAATGAGCGCGCTGATGAATTGGCGAAGGAAGCAGCATTACATCTAAAAACGGCACCAAACTATTCCCGATGTCCAATCTCCTTTATAAGAAGAACGATAAGGGAAGAAACAAGAAAAGAGTGGAACGAAAGATACGTGAAAAATGAAACAGCATCCTCTACAAAAGTTTTTCTACCAAATGCCGATAACGCATACATAATAATAAAAAATTGGAAACTCAATCCCACATTGGTGCAAGCTTTAACAGGACATGGAGGATTTGCCCAATACTTGCACCGTTTTAAATGTAAGTCAACCCCAGCGTGCGTTTGTGACCCAGAAGTGGAGCAAACAGTGCTACACTTAATATTAGACTGTCCCATATATGAACTGAAAAGAAAAGAAATAGAAATGAAAATGGAAGTGGAGATAAACACCACAACACTCTCGGAAATAATAAAATCGGAAAAAAGGAAAATACTTACTAAATTTATTGAAGAAATAGTAATAAATGCTAGAAAAAATAACGAATGTAAAATAATAAAGCTATAAAGATATTTCAAAACATTAATAATAATGAGATGAAGTATCCTAAAACAATAAATAAAATAAAATAAAGAAAATAACATACGAGTAATAAAGAAACAGATAGTAGGAAATATATATAAGGTAATATATTATTATGATATATACTACACTTATATAGACAAAATAAAACACATGGAAGATAACTATATGAATAGTAAAGACATAACAAATAAAAAGTAAGAATAAAATAACCTAGCAGAATACAAACCTGTAACAAAATGTTTCATCATACAACCACATTACAAACACATGTTCTAACAAATTCAGAAGCGGACATACAACAAATAATAAGCAATGTAATAGAATAAGAATATAAAAGAAATATATGTAATAGCATAAAAATTAGAATAAGAAATAATGTAAGAAATAGAACTGGCCATAACCAATGAAAAAAGAATGTAAATATAAAATAGAGGAGCGAGGAAGTAAAGTAAAATAAGGTTGTTAAATAAATAGATTATAAAACTAGATAATAATACCAAATATGTAATAAAATAAGAAAATAGAGATGTAATAGCATATAAGAAATAAGAACAAGAAATAGTTCAAGAAACAATTAAGTCGTAACAAATAGCATAAAGTTTATAGCAATAAAGTAGATGAGAGAGGAGTTGAGTAAAAATAGTGGTGTTTAAAATAGAAGATAAAACTAGTAAATAAAAAATAGATATAGATAAATAAATGTAATTAGATTAAGTCATAGACTATGTAACAATCTCTGTAAGCGTTTTAAAAATAAAGTAAACAAGGTCTCTGGCGAGCAATGCCAGGGGATGCTTTTATTTTAGCTCGCGGGCCGGGCCTGAGAGCGCCCGGACAGGAAAAAAAAAAAAAAAAAAAAAAAAACCTAACCTAACCTAACCTAACCTAACCTAACCTAACCTAACCTAACCTAACCTAACCTAACCTAACCTAACCTAACCTAACCTAACCTAACCTAACCTAACCTAACCTAACCTAACCTAACCTAACCTAACCTAACCTAACCTAACCTAACCTAACCTAACCTAACCTAACCTAACCTAACCTAACCTAACCCAGTAAGCACCTCGCGCTCATACAAATAACATTAGCTCCGCGAAAAAAAATCTATAAAACCGGCAAAAATCCATCAACAGTGCCAAAGTGTCTTCCAAGTGATAAACAAGTGTGTAACTCACCAGGATCCGTGTGCGCAAGCGTCTCCTCCTGAGGACTTCGGAGCAGCAGACCCTCAACTTTGAGCAGCACCTACAAGGTAACCCAGATACATCGGGGGAAACCGATACTACGTCGTGTTAGGTATTAATAAGAGCAATCCAACGACACCAAAATCTCTGAAAAATTCCAACAATCTTCGGAGATACGGCGTACGGAATACTGTGAAAACCACGTGGTGATTAACAACCACGCGGTCGGAACATAACCTAACACGCACGTGGTCGAGAAACATCGTGTACTGCTCGCGCTCCGGTCCCGGCCCTAAGACTGCGCCCCTACAACCTCGGACGCCGCACACCAGCCACACCAGAGTCACCAACGACCCCCGAGGGAACTCCGAGAAGGGAAGACCTAAACACAGCGTGTTTGGGCTCTCCTGAACCAGCTCGACGAGGACCTTCCACCAAGTAAGGAGCTCACCACCCCCACCCTCAACCCCAACCCCCCCCCCCCTCCACCCAATACCCCCCACCCCCTCAAGCTTGATCAGCGGTGCCCAAGAGAGGAACCCCTCTCGACCACCACCCCCACCCCGCACCCCTGCCAAATCCCTCCAACACCCCCTAAACTCACCCCTGTCATCACCCCCCACCCCCCCTCACCCCAAAAATATTTTACCCCTCCAACGTCACTCCCACGAAACCCCCAAACCCCCCCCCCCCCCCCCCCCCCCCCCCGCGCAAAAAATTTTACCTCACCCCCGCGGGCCATATCTCCGGAACCGTAAGAGATAGGATACCCGAGTTTGGGTTCAAACAACTCGGGAGGACATTTCCCATCTTTTGGCCCCAACGGAATTCCCAAAATCCCCCCTCTCTTTACTCCTCACCCCCCCGGGAGCTAACTTTTGACTCAGACGAGGTAGCATACCCGAGTTTGGACTCAAAATACTCGGAAAGAGATTCTCTACCATCACCATCAGACAGAATCTCACTACCTCGTCACGCACTCGAATATCACGGAAGAAATCGAGGTTTACTCCGGCCAAGACACCTACGCCGCAACAACAGGACCATCACATTACTTTTAAGCATAGTATAATATTAGACTAAGTTAATCTTTACTAACACTTAACTCTATAAATCAACCACACTAACATCACAACAATGTCAGCCCCATCGAAAACCGTCAAATCCTCCACGGAGACCGCGTCGCAGATGTCGGCACCAGCGGCGAAACGGCCCCCTGTAAGGCCCCAAAGGTCGCTCAGGGAAAAAGTCCTAGTAAAAGCCCCGACACTAAGATCTTCGGTAAGCGAGGACTCGACGGAATTGCCACCGATACCGACAACATCAACGGAAATCAACCCAGCTCTCGACAGAATTGCGTCGTGGGAAGTGGCCGACCTCCCCCCCAGACCGATAGAGTCGGATGATGACTTCTCAGACATGTCCATTGCCTCTGAGGCACAACACCAAGGACGTCCAAGCATCATCAGAACCACTCACAAACGGAGGGGGGTAGAGATGGACCTCGCGACCAAATTGGCCAACGAGCAGCTCCAGAGGGCCAAAGACGCATTAGAGGCTGCAGGCAACATGAAACGAGAGTGTAAGATCATTACTCTCGAATGCCTGCAGACTATGTATGAGACCGTCCTGGCTTTGTCAGACTCCAGGTCTAGGCATAAATTTAATCTTGAAAAAGAAAGAACGCGCCATGCCCACGAACTTGTCAGGGTGGAAAGAGCCCATGGCAAAGTTATGGCAGAGACCATAAAAGCCCTGACAGAGGAACTGAGGCAGGCCCGCATTGACATCAGCGGGAACCTGGAAGAGACGAAAGCCATCAGGAGTTGGTTAGGCTATGAGACACAAGAGCCGTATAGCCAAATAAAGACCCTGGCTATTACGGTTCAGAAAATAGAGCTGGCAATGAAGGAAACCCTAGCTGTAGCCACGAGGAACATGGAGGAAAAGAGGCCGCAAGATCTCGAGCCTCTTATGGAAAGTCACGCCAAACTAACAACTAGCGTGTCCTCCATCTCGGCACAGTTAGACGTCCTCAGGCAGGATCTGGAGAAGATAAAAGCCAGCTCTGATGTCCTCTTGGACAAAAATAAAAAAATAGAGGACCATGTAGCCAACCCTCGGAAAGACCTCCGCGAACCCCCCAAGGAGTTGCAAGAAATAAAACAGAAGCTGGACGAAATGAATAATAAGATCACAGAAACCCCACAAATGACCCCGCCACATGATATCGACGAGCACCTGCAGCCGATCACCGAGCGCCTCGAAATAATGTCCTCAGAACTGAGGACAATGAGAGAGCTCAAGGAGAAAACGCCACCTGCAGCTCTCAGCATAGGCACAGAGATGGCCATTCAAGAACTGGCCAAGGCAACAACATCTTCAAAGCCGACCTATGCCAAGGCGCTCGCCAAGCCCGCACCACCAAAGCCCAGTCCAAACCATACCCTGATAGTGTCATCGACGGACCCTCAAAAGACGGGGGAAAACGTCATTGAGACTATCAGAGCGGCATTGGACCTAAAGAAAACAGGAGCAAAGGTGGATCGGGTGAGGAAGGTCAAAAACCAGAAGGTGATCTTAAGCTGCAGTACAAAAGAAGATATGTCCCTGATACAGAGCAGAGTGGCCGCGGATAGGAATCTCAGAGTTGAAGTGGCTAGGACCAACAACCCCCTAGCCAAAATAAAAGACGTCATGGCCTATCACACCGATGAGGAAATAATAGAACATCTGATCGCTCAAAATCAACACCTACTGAGGGATGTCGGTGAAAAGGACATGACAATCCGCGTCCGCTACAGGAAAAAAGCGAGGAACGCGCTAGAATGCCACCCAATCCTGGAGCTCTCCCCGATACTCCACAAAAAGCTCACGGAGGCCGGCAACATCTATATTGGCCTCCAAAGAAGACCAATAGTGGATCAATCCCCGCTAGTACAGTGCAGTCGGTGCTTGGGCTATGGCCACACAAGGGCCATATGCAAGGAAAAGGACCAAGCATGCAGCTACTGCGGGGAAACCCACTCGTGGGAAAAATGCCCGAGCAGGCTAAAACAAAGAGCACCAGCCTGTATAAACTGCCGCCGGGCAAATGGGAAGAGCGAAGGAGATCACCAGGCATTCAGCGATGAATGTCCTGAGAGGATGAAATGGGATGCGATAGCGCGATCCCGCATTACTTACTGCTAAGGGCACCCAGGGACAAAGGTCTCCCACGAACGATCTCGACCGAACAAGCCTGCAGATCATCCAAGCCAATCTGCAGAGATCTAAGCTGGCAACAGCTGAACTGGTTCAAGCCGCAAAAAAGAGAGGCATCCACATCGCCCTAGTCCAAGAACCGTACGTGGGGAAGGAGGGAACGGTCGGACAATACCCGGGAACAAAAGTCATCCAGTGTTCCCAAAACAGGCAAAAACCAGTGAAGGCAGCGATACTCGTATTCGGAGAACAGCTGGAAATCATCCACGATCCCCAGCTGGTCACCGAAACTGAGGCGGCAGCCCTCATAACAGCGGGCCAGCTAAAGATAGGAATGGTGTCGGTCTACTTCGAGGGAGACCAAGACATAGAGCCATACCTGGAGCGTACACGAACCGCATGCCAGGGGCTCAAAACCTCTAACATCATTGTGGCGGGTGACGTAAACGCCTGGAGTCACTGGTGGGGCAGCAGCCACGAAAATCCGAGAGGGACAGCCTACAGCACCTTCCTTAATGACATGGATCTAGAGGTCCTTAACACCGGGAGAACACCAACCTTTGAAACCTACAGGGGCGATAGACTGTTCACCAGTATAGTGGACGTGACGGCTTGCAGTCAATCGCTCCTAGGTAGAGTGGAGGACTGGAGGGTGAACGGAGACATTACAACCTCGGACCACAACGCCATAACATTCGTGGTGCGCCTGGATGCGACACTAAAACCAACAAGGGTCGCAACCACGCGCACATATAACACGAAGAAGGCAAAATGGTCTGAATTCCGATCACACTTCAAGACACTTCTAGGGGAAAACAACATCACCCCGAACACCATCAACAAAGGAAAATCTCCCGAAGACCTAGAGACCATGATCACGGCATATACATCAGCCATACAGGAAGCATGCGAGGCCTCGATACCCAAAATAGGGCCCTGGAAGGGGAACGCAAGGCTGCCTTGGTGGTCTAAGACCCTGGAAGAGGCCCTAAAAGAAACCCATCGGAGAAAGCGCAGGATAAGGAACGCTGCGCCCCACCGTAGAGAGACGGTAATACAGGAGTACTTAAAGGCAAAGGAAGCATACACCCAAATGGCTCAGGATGCGCAAACAAAGAGTTGGAAGGAATTCTGTACAACACAGGAGAGGGAGAGCATGTGGGACGGAATCTACAGAGTCATAAGAAGAACGGCGAGAAGGCAAGAAGATCTACTGCTGCAGGACGCCAGCGGACAAACGCTGACCCCGAACAAATCAGCAGAACTTCTCGCAAACACGTTCTACCCCGAAGACTCCATAGCGAAAGATGACCAATACCACATGCAACTCCGAAGGCTAACGGATGAACAACTGGAAACACCAATGCAGCTGTCAGCGGACGACCCAAACTTTACTTCAGCGGAAGTCGAGCTGGTGCTGAAGTCGCTAAACCCTAAAAAGGCCCCAGGGAGCGATGGGTTGACCGCAGACATATGCACGGCGGCAATAAACTGCGACAGGGAAGTGTTTATGGCCATAGCGAACAAGTGCTTAGAGCAAATGCACTTCCCCAAGCAATGGAAAACCGCCCACGTTGTTATCCTCCGCAAGCCGGGAAAAGACGACTACACCAGACCTAAGTCGTATCGACCCATCGGCCTACTATCAGTCATGGGTAAAATTATAGAAAAACTCATGGTAGGCCGAATCCAGTGGCACATCCTTCCAACTCTTAACAAAGCGCAATATGGCTTCCAGCCGCAGCGCGGAACCGAGGACGCCCTCTACGACCTTATGGTACACGTGCGATCTGAAGTGGACAATAAGAAGATTGTACTGATGGTATCATTGGACATAGAGGGCGCCTTCGACAACGCGTGGTGGCCCGCTCTAAAATACCAATTAATAAAAAGGAAATGCCCCAGAAATTTATACGCAATGGTCAGCTCATACCTCAAAGACCGCAAGGTCAAAGTCAACTATGCCGGAGCGTCGTACGAAAAAGACACGACGAAAGGATGCGTCCAGGGATCCATTGGAGGACCAACTTTTTGGAATATTATCCTGGACCCACTCCTTGACCATCTATCCGGCAACGAGGTATACTGCCAAGCGTTCGCGGACGATATCGTACTAGTGTTCTCAAGTGCCAAAATTGAGACCTTGGAAAGCGCGGCCAACAAAGCGCTAACAGATGTAGTCAAATGGGGGGCGCGTAACAAGCTCAGTTTCGCAGCGCAAAAGACCAACGCGCTGCTCATCACAAAGAAACTGAAGTACGACCCCCCAAAGCTCTATATGTCGGGCACCCAACTACATCTGGTGAAAGAGATGAAACTCCTCGGTCTCATCATAGACAACAGGCTCACCTTCAAATCGCACGTGGCTGCAACATGTAAAAAAGCAGCAGACATATATAAACAGCTAGCGTGCGCAGTGAAGGTGACTTGGGGCCTTAACACAGAGATAGTACGCACCATCTATGTAGCGGTAATAGAACCGATAGTGACATATGCCTCCAGCGTATGGTCCCAGGCGACAGACCTTCAAATGAATAAAAATCAGTTGGAGGCGCTGCAAAGGGGCTTCGCGCAAAAGACCTGCAAGGCATACAGAACTGTGTCACTTACTGCTGCACTCGTCCTTTCTGGGCTACTTCCTTTAGACCTCAGGATCCAAGAAGCGGCAAGCCTATACAAGGCAAAAAAGAACATCTCAACAGACTACCTACCACCAGGAAGAAAACTGGAACGCGCGGTGAGGCACGAAGACCTACCTCACCCCTCTGCACTCACCACCATCAACTATAAAGTGCTAGAGAGCGTAGATCCCGAAACCCTAGCCACCAATCACATAGTCGGACACCAGATCTACACCGACGGCAGCAAGATAGAAGGTAAGACCGGAGCTGCTTTGACATGGTGGAAGGATGGGAAAGAAACCAGTTTTTCGACCTTTAGTCTGGATCCCTCCTGCACAGTGTTCCAAGCCGAACTGTACGCTTTGCACAAGGCTGTGGAACAAATGGCTTCGAGCGGCATGATGGAAGTAAACATCATGAGCGACTCAAGATCTTCGCTGGAACTGCTCGAAAACCCCAGACCATCTCATCCCCTGGCCAAAGTTATAAAAGACAACATCAGGGGACTCAGGAGGGAAGGTAAACATGTTCGGCTCTTCTGGATCAGAGCTCATGTCGGGACCGCCGGAAATGAAAGGGCAGACGAATTGGCAAAAACAGCCGCCAAGAACACGTCAGAAACACCAGACTACGCAGAAATACCGTTGTCCTATGTCAAAAGAAAGATCAGAGAGGAAACGATCCTCAGATGGCAGGATCGCTACACTACCTCAACCACTGGGTCAACCACGAAGACCTTCTTTCCTAATGTGGGCCAAGCCTACCCAATCATAAGGAAGACAAGGTTGACACAGATTCAGGTGCAAGCCTTGACAGGACACGGTGGCACGGGAGAATATTTGCACCGGTTTAAGTTGAAAGACAGCCCCGGATGCGAATGTGACCCGAGCCTCAGCGAAACAGTCTGGCACGTGATCTTGGAATGCCCCAGATTCCTGGCGATCCGGATGGAGACCGAGGTCAAGATTGGTGTTAAGCTGGAGAAGCCAATCCTGAGTGACATCCTGGCAACAGAGGATAAAAGAAAATGCTTCCTAGAATACCTGGACTCCATCTTCCGGGTAGTTGCCAGAAGGAACTCCACATTATCACAGACAGCAACAAACAACGCAGAAATCCCGAGACCAAAAGAGGACCACAACCCGCGACCAAGAATACCCCTCGATAACACCATGGCAGCATTTAGCTACTTGCTCCAAAATGCTGAACGAGGGGAACCAGAATTGAGAATCCGGGGAGTGGCACTCTTTATGGACAATAATGAAGAAAGGTTCGGCATAAGCTTCTGCAACACAAAGTGCTCAGGCAGAGTGGCCATTTCACCGGGCCTAGCAGCTCTCCTGAACGGCAGTACATTCAGGGCAACAATGAAGCGCAGCACATATAACGCGCTATCCGAAATCTCAGTGGCCAACAGGCGCTGCAAAATAGTGCGGTCACGAAACAAAACCATCGCACTATTCGAAGGGAGCGACAACGAGACCCAGTTCGCCCAAGCGTGCGCAGTGCTACTGAGACTAGGAGAACCGGGCGAAGAAGTGCCACGGAAAATAAGCCTGGATGCTATGGTGGTGGGCTATATAAAGGGCCGAGCGGAAGATCACGCGGGGAGCATCAAAGCCTCTGAAAAACACGAGGTCGTGGTATATGAGGACCGGGGCGAAAACCTCAGTTTCCTCAAACCACGTCAAAAGTGCTCTACTTCCGCTCAAGACCCGGTGGACAGATGGGGACACCCCATAGCAAACCCAGAGGAACAAAGTGGCTCTGAAAGGCTGCAACAAAGGAGGGCAGCTGAAAACATCACAGCTGGACAGAAGCAAGCCGGACAGGAGAAAAAGGGAATGCTGTCTGTGATAATGAAGACGATGAACGCCGTCTCTCAACAAATTCCAGGCAAAAAGACAAAACCAGAAACGACAACAGAACAAGGATCTAGAAAAAGCACTCCTAGAAGTGATTCACAACCAAAGGCTACCACAACAAAAGCCGAAAAGGGGCTGGTTAAGCCGCCAATTCTCCGGGACGCAAGGACCCCTCTGGACCATCTAATAAACGCATTTCTCGAGTTCAAGGCCATGACAGCAGCGACAACGGAGGACAACGTGAGGACCTGTGAAGACATCCTACAGGCCTTCCTCCAAGACGACCGAAAGCTGCTGAAATTGAGACTCGAGAAATCAGAAGCTGCCATATACGATAACAACACTTCCCAAATTATAGTAGGAGAGGAAGAGGGAAATCATATGGCAGCCTACTGCGCAACCAGAGGCTTCGTCGACAAGGACGAAGAGGAGAGTAGGCGGATTGGCCGAGAAAAATTCCGCACCCCTCCAAACGACCCCATTGTAGTGATCGCCCGATGCACCAGGATAATGTTAAATGACAGGATCCTGGCCATGGCGGACACTATACCCGAAGTCAACTGGGAGATGCCCAAGCTATCATGGGTCAATGGGGTACCGGGCTGTGGAAAGTCCACTTGGATTGTGAATCACTTCCGAGAGGGGCAAGATTTAATAATAACAAATACAACGGAGGCAGCGAGGGATCTCCAGGAGAGACTCACCCACCGCACCGGCACAGACACTCAAAAAAGGGTGCGCACAATGGCCTCAGTGCTCGTAAATGGTTCAAAGAGGAAATATGAACGACTACTAGTCGATGAAGCCCTCATGAACCATTTCGGAGCCATCGTGATGGCAATAAAGCTCACCGGTGCGATGGATGTGTTGCTCATTGGAGATATTAACCAACTCCCGTTCATAGAGCGCAACAACCTTTTCGAGCTGCTCTACAATCGCCCAAGTCGTTCTGTCGGAATAGGCCAGGAACTGTTGTGCACGTACAGGAACCCAGTGGACGTAGCGTACGCGCTGAGCGAAGTCTACAGCGGAATCTACTCAGCGGCACCACGCTTGAGATCCCTGCAGCTGAAGCGGTTTACGGATTCGACGATCCCAAAAACCCTCGAGAAAACTCTCTACTTGGTACACACCCAAGCCGAGAAAGAGAGTTTGAAGAGCGAGGGCTTCGGTAGCGGAGACGGATCGAGGATCCTGACCATACATGAGGCGCAGGGTCTCACGTACGAAACGGTGGTGATTGTGCGCACGTCAACACAGCACCTGCAACTGCACAACAGTGTCCCCCACGCTGTCGTGGCAATATCGCGTCATACCATCAGCTGCACATACTACGCAGACAGCAGCAACGACGCCATAGCCCAGTTCATCCAAAGGGCTATGAATGCCACCGACGAGAGACTGGAGGACTACAACATCGCGATGGCAATCCGGAATAGGGACCCAAAGGCGATTGATTACGCCAACCAACTTAAGGCGTTAGCGGCCTCCGTGAAGGAAATGAAATAGGATAAGAAAATTTTGTTAAAAATAATAACATAGTGTACTCTTTCTTTCTGTATTCGTTAGGCTAAGATAACAACAACATAGAGAAAAGTGTAATTAGTTATAAGAACAATGTACTTAGTTGTAAGAAACATGTGTGTATAAAAAAAAAAAAAAAAAAAAAAAAAACAAACAAAATAATAATAATAAAAAAAAAAAAAAAAAAAATACAATAAAAAAAAAAGAGTGTAAATAATAATAATAAATAAAAAAAAATTAACAAAAAAAAAAAAAAAAAATAATAATAATAATAATATATATAACACACACTAACAAAAAAAAAAATAATAATAATAATAATAATAATAAAAATAATTAAAATAATAATAATAATACTAATTATAATAGATTTATAATAGATTAATTGGTCCTGTAGTTTTAAGTAAACCAAAAATTGTTAAATTTTCGCTGCCGCTGCTACTTGCCCGCAGGTACAGTGTAACAACGAAGCTTGCGAACAAGTGGCAGCGACAGCGAATACAGCGGAGCAAATAAATAAATAAAAATAAACTATATCTAAAAAAGGGCACGGACGACTGGTCCGTGGAACTGAAGTTTTATTTAAAAAAAAAAAAAAAAAAAAAACCTAACCTAACCTAACCTAACCTAACCTAACCTAACCTAACCTAACCTAACCTAACCTAACCTAACCTAACCTAACCTAACCTAACCTAACCTAACCTAACCTAACCTAACCTAACCTAACCTAACCTAACCTAACCTAACCTAACCTAACCTAACCTAACCTAACCTAACCTAACCTAACCTAACCTAACCTAACCTAACCTAACCTAACCTAACCTAACCTAACCTAACCTAACCTAACCTAACCTAACCTAACCTAACCTAACCTAACCTAACCTAACCTAACCTAACCTAACCTAACCTAACCTAACCTAACCTAACCTAACCTAACCTAACCTAACCTAACCTAACCTAACCTAACCTAACCTAACCTAACCTAACCTAACCTAACCTAACCTAACCTAACCTAACCTAACCTTTTTTTTTTTTTTTTTTTGATATCGCTGGAAAATCCTCATGGATACCCGACAGACGCGGGGGCGCTGTCGGGTTATGCCGGACTCTTACCGGCTAAAAACCAGCGGTGTTCCTCCTCACCGTCTTCCGGCGGAGCTGCGGGAACGCTTACGCACACGTCCGCTGCTCCGCCGACGGTTGCCCGGGACTAGGGGCCCATCATGTGGGGCGCTCACCTGGAGCGCCACTCACCATACAACCTGGCGTGCCGGAACACGTGACACGCCAGCCGTCACGGGGGTCTCTTCCTGCTGGGCGATGGTACCCCCCGGTTCCACCGCCCGGAGACCCGCGTTATGGGGGAAGGCGGCGCTCATGCGCCAGGCGCCTGCGCCCCACTCTCTTGCGGCGGATCGGGGTCGACAGAGGGTCGTCTTCCCTCGCCCGCTCCGCCGCCTCCTTCTGCGCCATCACCGTGGCGCAGAATCGGAGCACCGCCTTCCACGCTCTGTCGCTGCCGACCATGGCTTTCACTACGCCCGGCAGCGACAGGTCGTCCCCTATAGCCGCGGCGAGCATCGCCCGCGGCTCGTCCCATTCGGGGCATTCCACCAGCGTGTGCTCCGCCGTGTCCTCCGGACACCCACAGGCGTGGCACACGCTGGTCGGCTCTCGACCCGCCACGCTGCACAGGTACCTGCCGAAGCAACCGTGCCCCGTCAGGATCTGCACAGCGTGGAAGGTGAGGGCCCCGTGTCGGCGATCGACCCACCCTTCCAGGACGGGCCGAATCGCCTCCACTGTCCGTCTGCCGGCGGTCGGCTCCGCCAGCCTGTCCTTCCATTTCCGGAGGAGGACCTGGCGGTCGAGTCGCCCCTGCCGCCCGGCCTCCCCCGGCTCTGGTTCCACCCCATTGGCTCGTGTTGCTGCGCTGCGGCGCCAGTACACTGCCGAGAGCACTTCCGCGTCCAGGTCCCACGGTGGGGTCCCGGCCAGGACGCACGCCGCCTCGCACGAGATGGTGCGGTACCCTCTCACCACCCTGATCGCCAGGACCCGTTGCGCTTGGCGCAGGAGAGTCCTGTTCTGGGCGATCAGGGTGTCCGCCCATATCGGGGCCCCATACAGGGCCATCGACCGCACCACCCCGGCGTACAACCGGCGGCACGCGACTGACGGCCCGCCCAGGTTCGGCAGCAGCCAGCTCAGAGCGCCGGCCGCTCGCAACAACCTGGGGACCAGTCGCCGGAAGTGCTCCCGGAAGTTCCATCGGCTGTCGAGGACGAGGCCTAGGTACCGCATCGTCGACTCGACAGCGATGGAGACACCGCCGACCACCAGCTGGGATCCTGCGGGAGGGGCGCGTCGGGCTCCGTGAAAGCACAGAGCCTCCGACTTATCCAGCGCCACCTCCAGCCCCAGCCGGCGGATTCGGGCCACCACTTGGGCCACTCCGGCCGTCGCCAAGAGGGCCGCCTCTCGGTACGTGGTGCCGCAGGACGTGACGAGGGTATCGTCGGCGTAACACGTTACGTCGACCCCCCGCAGATTCGCGCCCCGCAGCACCCAGTCGTAGCCGATGTTCCACAGGAGCGGCCCGAGAACCGATCCCTGTGGAACACCGCACGTCATTACCCGGCGGCCCCATCCGTCGCGCGTCGGGTACACCACTTCCCTCTCGGAGAAGTAGTCGGTGAGGAGACGGCGCAGGTATTCGGGCACGCCGTGGTATCCCAGCGCCGCCCGAACACAGCCCCAGGGGAGGGTGTTGAAGGCGTTGGCGATGTCTAGAGACACCGCCAGAACAACCTCTCCCCGGGACACTGCCTCCTCCGAGAGGTCCCTCACACGCGCGATGGCGTCGACCGTTGACCGGCCCCGGCGGAAACCGAACTGCCGGTCGCTCAACCCCGGCCCGACCCGTTCGAGGTGCTCGACGAGGCGCGCGGAAATAATCCGCTCGAAGAGCTTGCTCACCTCGTCGAGCAACACTATGGGCCGGTATGCCGACGGCGAGTCCGCCGGGCGGCCCTCCTTGCGCAGCAGCACGAGCCTGCCGACCTTCCACCTTCGAGGAAAGCGACCACGCCGCATACAGGCGTCGAAGAGCTCGACCACCCTGGGCCCGAGGGCCTCCAGGGCTAGCGCCCACACCCTACCGGGCACCCCGTCGGGGCCCGGTGCCGTGCTCTTGGCGCGGAGCCGCTCCACCGCAGCCTCCAGCTCCGCCCGAGACACCTCGGGTATCGGGGCGTCTGAGCTCTCCGACGATGCAGCCGCCATAGGCGGAGGCACCGAGTCGGCCCTCTCTGGGAAGAGAGTGGCGACGATGTTATCCACCAACTCTGGTTGGAGACTCTGGGTCAGCGGAGGGGCCCAGGGGCGCAGCTGACCACGCACCGTCTTGTACGGGCGCCCCCAGGGATCTCTATTCAGAGTCTCCAACCACTCTCCCCACGACTCGGCCTTTGCCTCCCGTATGGCGATCTGCAGAGAGACGCATCTCTCCCTGTACGCGGCGTAGAGGCGGCTTTCCTCGGCGTCCACCCGCCTTCGCCGCCTTCGGTAATGGGTGTACTGGCGTCTGGCCGCTACGCACGCTTCGCGAAGCCGGCGTAGGTCCGCCGACCACCAGTACACCCATCTGCGGGGCGGGAGCGGTCTGGCGCGCGACATACCGGCGTCGCACACCTGCGCCATCGACTCGCTCAACCGCTCCGCTCGCCCGTCCACGTCGGCCGCCGGGCCCTCCGGCGCCGGTAACCAAGCCTGGACGATGGACGCCTCAACGATGACGTCACCGTCCAAGGTCTTGAGGGCCCAGCGCGGTCCTTCCCCGCGCGGGGGCCGGCTCTGTGGAGCTCCAGGGTTGGCGGCGACCTCGAACCGGATATACCGGTGGTCCGAGAGCGTCTCCGCCTCCCCGAGCACCCTCCAGTTTTGGACACGGCGCGCAAGACACGGGGTCGCGAACGTGAGGTCCACGATGGAACCCCCGTTGTGCCGCACGCACGTGTCTACCGACCCCCGGTTCAGGAGAACCAAGCCCGACGTGGCAGCCCATTCCTCCAGTACCTCGCCCCGCGCATCGGTGGCCGGGGAACCCCAAGCCGTCGACTTGGCGTTGAAGTCCCCGGCGACCAGGACCGGGATTGGGTGACTCTGGCCGACCAGAGCACTGACCTCGAGCAGAAATTGCTCGAATGCGGCCAGGCTCCGGTTCGGCGAGAAGTACACGCCGACGATCGTCACGCCCATAAGGGTGGCCGCGACGCATCCGTGGCCCTTCGCTGTTTTGTCGAAGGGCGGGGAGCCGGCGGCCGTCTGCGCGACGATCGCCACCGTGTCCTCCCGGTCACCAACCCAGTTGTCCCTGGCGGGGACGAGGTAAGGCTCCGCCACCACCGCCGCTTGGATCGACCACTCGGCCAGGCTCTGGTACAAGAGGTCCTGAGCTCTGGCCGAGTGGTTGAGGTTCGCCTGAAGGACAGACATGGCCATACTTAATCTACGACCATGTCTGCAACCCTCGCGGCGCGTTCCGCGTCAGCGGCGGACGGGCGGGCCGGTCGGGGGTGGGCTGTTGGGCCTTTCCCGGCGGGCTTTCCTTTCTTTTTGCCCTTCTTTTTGGGGCCGGACTTGGCGGACTTGGCGGAGGCGGGAGCGGTACAGGCTCCGCTTCCCGCTCTGTGGTCCGCCGGCTTCTGCTTGGCCTCGCACAGCGGGCAGTGTGGGGCAGCGGAGCAGCCAGCCGCCTTGTGGCCCGGTTGACCGCAGCGATAGCAGGTGTCACTGCGGTCCACCTCGCCGGTGCACTTGCTCCGTACGTGCCCCGAGTCGAGGCACCGGAAGCAGCGCAGGGGCTTGGCCTCTAGGAGCCTGACCCGGGCCGACACCCACCCCACCAGTAGCCGCCCGCTGGAGGCGACCTTTTTCGCCGCCGGAATAGGGCAGCGCACCCACGCCGTGCCGGGGCTGTCGGGGGAGAAGCGGCGGATCTCCCCGCACTTGACCTGCTCGGCGGGGCATTCCCCGGAGCGGGCCACCGCGGCCGCCACCTCCTCCTGGGACACCGCGTCATCCAGCTCGCTGATGCGCAGGTCTGCGCACTTCACGGGCCTGGAGACGCGGACCAGGTCCACAGGAAGGACCTCCCGCAGCTTGCCCGCCAGCAGGTCCGCCTTCTCTCCGCTGTCAGCCCCGGGGATCTCGAGCATGCGGGCCCCCGTCACGGCGGTTCTGAAGCGCAGACCCTTCAGGCCTAAGCCTTCCAGGTCAATACGCCGCTTCGCCCCGTCGAGCACGTCCTTGTACGTCAGCTCTTTGCCCTCCACCGTGGCGCCCGGCTGGATGGTGATGGACACCGCAGCCGAGCGCGGGGCGCGAAGCTTCGCCGCCGGGTTCTTCTTAGGCGGGGGCTTGTCCGCCGGTGCGCTGCCCTTTTTGCCTCCCCGCTTGCTTCGCTTGCCCCGCTTGGCAGCCTCAGTCCACTCCTCGGACACGGCCGCCGTCGGGGGCTTCGGGGCGCCAGGGGTCGGCGCTGCCACCTCCGAATACGCCTTGGGAGGCGCTTTCCTCTTCTTCGCGGGAGGGGGAGCGGGAGGCTCTGCCTCATCCCTTGCCCTGACGGCGGCCTGAGGCGGCTGGAGGCGCAGCTCAGGAGCGGGAGGCGCAGCCTCAGCCCTCGCCCTGTCGGCGGCCAAAGGCGGCCGGAGGCGTGGCTCAGGAGGGAGCCGCATCTTGATCGCCTCGAGCTTTGCGTCCATCATGGTCCCCACTTCCACCATGATTGACCGCATCAGCAAGGCGTCTCGATCGGCTCCGCTCGGCTCAGTGGGCCTAGCGAGGCTCGCCCGCAGTTCCGCGATCTCCTTGCGGAGTTCAGCGACCTCGCTCTGCAGGCGGGCATTGGCCCTCTCGAGCCGAGCCGTCTCCTGCGTAGCGGACCGCTCTGCCAGTTCCGCTACCACTCCCATCAAGGTTGCAGAGGCCTCCTTGAGGTCCCTCTGCAGCGTGCCCTTCAGGTTGCGCGACTTCGTCGCGACAGCCTGGATGAGGAGCACGCTGTCCTCCGCCTTTTTGCGAAGCTCCTGGGTCGAGGGTCCGTCTTCGCCGCGAGACAGCGACGACGTGTCGGACAGACACCTCGACCGAGAGCGAGACCGAGATCGGAGGTCTCGGGCCATCTCGGCCACCTCCATCTCCGCCCGGAGCCTCTCCTCTTCTCTCTGGGCTTTGAGATACGCCTGCTTGGCTTTTGCCAGGCCGACGTATTCGCCCGTTGTGGGCGGTCGCCCTCTCCCTCGCCTCGTCTCCGGCGTGGGAGCAGACTGCTCGACCACTGCCGGCTCCTTTTCCCCTTCCTTTCGGGGCCGCTTCCGCGCACTGCACCAGAAGCGTCCCGCCGTGTCGTCTCCGGACGACACCGTCACTAGAGTCACCGCCGAGGAGTCAGACTCCTCCGCAGTCACTTGTGTCTCCTCCTCTCTCGCCACTCTCTCTTCTAATTCGGTGTCCGTTATGAGTTCGCTTGCGTTGTGTTCACGGAGGCCAGCGGATTGCTGACCTACGAGGCAGTTCTTGCCCACCCCAGGATACGGAGGGCAGCTCCCGTCCGAGGACAGGAGGGGGGACTCCCCGGCTGAGCCGGGACCCCCCTGGGGAAAATTACTCGTTTTAGAACTAGCCATTGTTTTTTTCTTTTTTTGAACGGGGTGAGATCCCCTGCCTCTCGGGATTGGGTACCCCCCAACCATTCATCCCATCGCCAAGGCCAGAGCTTGGGATTAGGGTAATTTTTTATAGAGGTTTTCTTCCTCGCGGCCCCCACCGAAGTGGCGGCCCTCACCCCTGACGCCTACGGGTCAGGGAGCGAGTTGGCCGACGGTGGCCTAAGCCATGCTGCCAGTCTCGCGACCGACAGCCCGTCGCCCCCGCGTTAGGGTGGGTAAACCTCAAGGGTTTATCCCACCCTGGTCCCATCCACAGTGCCCTCTGCTAAAGCAGAGGGACACGTGGAGAGACACCGACTTAGGGTAATTTTTTAGAGAGGTTTTCTTCCTCGCGGCTCCCACCGAAGTGGCAGCCCTCACCCCTGACGCCTACGGGTCAGGGAGCGAGTTGGCCGACGGTGGCCTAAGCCATGCTGCCGTGACCGACAGCCCGTCGCCCCCGCGTTTGGGTGAGTAAACCTCAAGGGTTTTACCCACCCTGGTCTCATCCACAGTGCCCTCTGATAAGTCAGAGGGACACGTGGAGAGACCCCACCCCATGGTCTCATCTGCACAACACCGTGCGGAGAGACCCAACTGTGAGCCGCTCTTGGTCTGGCCCCTCCTTCCAAGCCTGTCCGTTATGGGAAACCCTGTACGGCATAGCCTTGGAGATCATCGGGACACGCAAGCCCCCCCACCACGACAAGGTGGCGGCCCTCGGGGGGGAACCTAACCTAACCTAACCTAACCTAACCTAACCTAACCTAACCTAACCTAACCTAACCTAACCTAACCTAACCTAACCTAACCTTTTTTTTTTTTTTTTTTTTTTTTTGATAACGCTGGAAAATCCTCATGGATACCCGACAGACGCGGGGGCGCTGTCGGGTTATGCCGGACTCTTACCGGCTAAAAACCAGCGGTGTTCCTCCTCACCGTCTTCCGGCGGAGCTGCGGGAACGCTTACGCACACGTCCGCTGCTCCGCCGACGGTTGCCCGGGACTAGGGGCCCATCATGTGGGGCGCTCACCTGGAGCGCCACTCACCATACAACCTGGCGTGCCGGAACACGTGACACGCCAGCCGTCTCGGGGGTCTCCTCCTGCTGGGCGATGGTACCCCCCGGTTCCACCGCCCGGAGACCCACGTTATGGGGGAAGGCGGCGCTCATGCGCCAGGCGCCTGCGCCCCACTCTCTTGCGGCGGATTGGGGTCGACAGAGGGTCGTCTTCCCTCGCCCGCTCCGCCGCCTCCTTCTGTGCCATCACCGTGGCGCAGAATCGGAGCACCGCCTTCCACGCTCTGTCGCTGCCGACCATGGCTTTCACTACGCCCGGCAGCGACAGGTCGTCCCCTATAGCCGCGGCGAGCATCGCCCGCGGCTCGTCCCATTCCGGGCATTCCGCCAGCGTGTGCTCCGCCGTGTCCTCCGGACACCCGCAGGCGTGGCACACGCTGGTCGGCTCTCGACCCGCCACGCTGCACAGGTACCTGCCGAAGCAACCGTGCCCCGTCAGGATCTGCACAGCGTGGAAGGTGAGGGCCCCGTGTCGGCGATCGACCCACCCTTCCAGGACGGGCCGAATCGCCTCCACCGTTCTTCGGCCGGCGGTCGGCTCCGCCAGCCTCTCCTTCCATTTCCGGAGGAGGACCTGGCGGTCGAGTCGCCCCTGCCGCCCGGCCTCCCCCGGCTCTGGTTCCGCCTCATCGGCTCGTGCTGCTGCGCTGCGGCGCCAGTACACTGCCGAGAGCACTTCCGCGTCCAGGTCCCACGGTGGGGTCCCGGCCAGGACGCACGCCGCCTCGCACGAGATGGTGCGGTATCCCCTCACCACCCTGATCGCCATGACCCGTTGCGCTTGGCGCAGGAGGGTCCTATTCTGGGCGATCAGGGTGTCCGCCCAGATCGGGGCCCCGTACAGGGCCATCGACCGCACCACCCCGGCGTACAACCGGCGGCACGCGACTGACGGTCCGCCCAGGTTCGGCAGCAGCCAGCTCAAAGCGCCGGCTGCGCGCAACAACCTGGGGACCAGTCGCCGGAAGTGCTCTCGGAAGTTCCATCGGCTGTCGAGGACGAGGCCTAGGTACCGCATCGTCGACTCGACAGCGATGGAGACGCCGCCGACCACCAGCTGGGATCCTGCGGGAGGGGCGCGTCGGGCTCCGTGAAAACACAGAGCCTCCGACTTATCCAGCGCCACCTCCAGCCCCAGCCGGCGGATTCGAGCCACCACTTGGGCCACTCCGGCCGTCGCCAACAGGGCCGCCTCTCGGTACGTGGTGCCGCAGGACGTGACGAGGGTATCGTCGGCGTAACACGTTACGTCGACCCCCCGCAGATTAGCGCCCCGCAGCACCCAGTCGTAGCCGATGTTCCACAGGAGCGGCCCAAGGACCGATCCCTGTGGAACACCGCACGTCATTACCCGGCGGCCCCACCCGTCGCGCGTCGGGTACACCACTTCCCTCTCGGAGAAGTAGTCGCAGAGGAGACGACGCAAGTATTCGGGCACGCCGTGATGTCCTAGCGCCGCCCGAACACAGCCCCAGGGGAGGGTGTTGAAGGCGTTGGCGATGTCTAGAGACACCGCCAGAACAACCTCTCCCCGGGACACTGCCTCCTCCGAGAGGTCCCTCACACGCGCGATGGCGTCGACCGTCGACCGGCCCCGGCGGAAACCGAACTGCCGGTCACTCAGCCCCGGCCCGACCCGTTCGAGGTGCTCGACGAGGCGCGCGGAAATAATCCGCTCGAAGAGCTTGCTCACCTCGTCGAGCAGCACTATGGGCCGGTATGCCGACGGCGAGTCCGCCGGGCGACCCTCCTTACGCAGCAGCACGAGCCTGCCGACCTTCCATTTCCGAGGAAAGCGACCACGCCGCATACAGGCGTCGAAGAGCTCGACCACCCTGGGCCCGAGGGCCTCCAGGGCTAGCGCCCACACCCTACCGGGCACCCCGTCGGGGCCCGGTGCCGTGCTCTTGGCGCGGAGCCGCTCCACCGCAGCCTCCAGCTCCACCTGGGACACCTCGGGAATCGAGGCGTCCGAGCTCTCCGACGATGCAGCCGCCACGGGCGGCGGCGCCGAGTCGGCCCTCTCTGGGAAGAGAGTGGCGACGACGTTAGCCACCAGCTCTGGTTGGAGACTCTGGGTCAGCGGAGGGGCCCAGGGGCGCAGCTGACCACGCACCGTCTTGTACGGGCGCCCCCAGGGATCTCTATTCAGAGTCTCCAACCACTCTCCCCACGACTCGGCCTTTGCCTCCCGAATGGCGATCTGCAGAGAGATGCATCTCTCCCTGTATGCGGCGTAGAGGCGGCTTTCCTCGGCATCCACCCGACTTCGCCGCCTTCTATAGTGGGTGTACTGGCGTCTGGCCGCTGCGCACGCTTCGCGAAGCCGGCGCAGGTCCGCCGACCACCAGTACACCCACCTGCGGGGCGGGAGCGATCTGGCGCGCGACATGCCGGCGTCGCACACCTGCACCATGCTCTCGCTCAACCGCTCCGCTCGCCCGTCCACGTCGGCCGCCGGGCCCTCCGGCGCCGGTAGCCAAGCCTGGACGATGGACGCCTCGACGATGACGTCACCGTCCAAGGTCTTGAGGGCCCAGCGCGGTCCTTCCCCGCGCGGGGGCCGGCTCTGTGGAGCTCCAGGGTTGGCGGAGACCTCGAACCGGATATACCGGTGGTCCGAGAGCGTCTCCGCCTCCCCGAGCACCCTCCAGTTTTGGACACGGCGCGCAAGACACGGGGTCGCGAACGTAAGGTCCACGATGGAACCCCCGTTGTGCCGCACGCACGTGTCTACCGACCCCCGGTTCAGAAGAACTAAGCCCGACGTGGCAGCCCACTCCTCCAGTACCTCGCCCCGCGCATCGGTGGCCGGGGAACCCCAAGCCGTCGACTTGGCGTTGAAGTCCCCGGCGACCAGGACCGGGATTGGGTGACTCTGGCCGACCAGAGTACTGACCTCAAGCAGGAATTGCTCGAATGCGGCCAGGCTCCGGTTCGGCGAGAAGTACACGCCGACGATCGTCACGCCCATAAAGGTGGCCGCGACGCATCCGTGGCCCTTCGATGTTTTATCGAAGGGCGGGGAGCCGGCGGCCGTCTGCGCGACGATCGCCACCGTGTCCTCCCGGTCACCAACCCAGTTGTCCCTGGCGGGGACGAGGTAAGGCTCCGCCACCACCGCCGCCTGGATCGACCACTCGGCCAGGCTCTGGTACAAGAGGTCCTGAGCTCTGGCCGAGTGGTTGAGGTTCGCCTGTAAGAGGGACATGGCCATCCTTAATCGACGACCATATCTGCGACCCTCTCGGCGCGTTCCACGTCAGCGGCGGACGGGCGGGCCGGCCGGGGGTGGGCTGTTGGGCCTTTCCCGGCGGGCTTCTCCTTCTTTTTCTTTTTGCTTCCAGACTTGGCGGACTTGGCGGGGGCGGAAGCGGCACAGGCTTTGCTTCCCGCTCTATGGTCCGCCGGCTTCTGCCTCGCCTCGCAAAGCGGGCAGTGTGGGGCGGCGGAACAGCCAGCCGCCTTGTGGCCCGGTTTACCGCAGCGATAGCAGGCATCGCTGCGGTCCACCTCTCCGGTGCACTTGCCCCGTACGTGCCCCGAATCGAGGCACCGGTAGCACCGGAGGGGTCTGGCCTCTATAAGCCTGACCCGGGCCGACACCCACCCCACCAGTAGCCGCCCGCTGGAGGCGACCTTTTTTGCCGCCGAAATAGGGCAGCGCACCCACGCCGTGCCGGGGCTGTCGGAGGAGAAGCGGCGGATCTCCCCGCACTTAACCTGCTCGGGGGGGCATTCCCCGTAGCGGGCCACCGCAGCCGCCACCTCCTCCGGGGCCACCGCGTCATCCAGCTCGCTTATGCGCAGGTCTGCGCACTTCACGGGTCTGGAGACGCGGACCAGCTCCGCGGGAAGGACCTCCCGCAGTTTGCCCGCCAGGAGGTCCGCCTTCTCGCCGCTGTCGGCCCCGGGGATCTCCAACATGCGGGCCCCCGTCACGGCAGTTCTGAAGCGCAGACCCTTCAGGCCTAAGCCTTCCAGGTCAATGCGCCGCTTCGCCCCGTCGAGCACGTCTTTGTACGTCAGCTCTTTGCCCTCGACCGTGGCGCCCGGCTGAATGGTGATGGACACCGCAGCCGAGCGCGGGGCGCGAAGCTTCGCCGCCGGGTTCTTCTTAGGCGGGGGCTTGTCCGCCGGTGCGCTGCCCTTTTTCTTGCCCCGCTTCCCCTGCTTGCCCCGCTTGGGAACCTCGGTCCACTCCTGGGGCACGGCCGTCGTCGGGGGCTTCGGAGCGCCGGGTGTCGGCGCTGCCACCTCCGAATACGCCTTGGGAGGCGCTTTCCCCTTCTCCTTCTTCTTCTTCCCGGCCGCGGGAGCGGGAGCGGGAGGCGCAGCCTCAGCCCTCGCCCCGTCGGCGGCCAGAGGCGAACGGAGGCGCGGCTCAGGAGCGGGAGGCGTATCCTCAGCCCTCGCCCTGTCGGCAGCCAAAGGCGGCCGGAGGCGTGGCTCAGGAGGGAGCCGCATCGCGAGTGCCTCGATCTTCGCGTCCATCATGGTCCCCACTTCCACCATGATGGACCTCATCAACAAGGCCTCTCGATCGGCTCCGCTCGGCTCAGTGGGCCTAGCGAGGCTCGCCCGCAGTTCCGCGATCTCCTTGCGGAGTTCAGCGACCTCGCTCTGCAGGCGGGCATTGGCCCTCTCGAGCCGAGCCGTCTCCCGCGTAGCGGACCGCTCTGCCAGTTCCGCTACCACCTCCTTGAGGATTGCAGAGGCCTCCTTGAGGTCCCTCTGCAGCGTGCCCTTCAGGTTGCGCGACTTCGTCGCGACAGCCTGGATGAGGAGCACGCTGTCCTCCGCCTTTTTACGAAGCTCCAGAGTCGAGGGTCCGTCTTCGCCGCATGACAGCGACGACGTGTCGGACAGACACCTCGACCGAGAGCGAGACCGAGATCGGAGGTCTCGGGCCATCTCGGCCACCTCCATCTCCGCCCGGAGCTTCTCCTCCTCCTTTTGCGCCTGGAGGTACGCCTGCTTCGCCTTAGCTAGGCCGACGTACTCTCCGGTAGTGGGCGGCCGCCCTCTCCCTCGTCTTACAGGCACCGGAGTGGGAGCTTTCTTTTTAGAATGCTCGACCAGCTCCGATGCCTCCACCTCGTCCCCTTTCAGGGGCCGCTTCCGCGTACTGCGCCAGAAGCGTCCCGCCGTGTCGTCTGCGGACGACACCGTCACCAGGGTCGCATCCGAGGAGTCAGACTCCTCCTCCGCGATCTCCTGGGTCTCCTCGTTTCTCTCGGTATCCGTTGTGCGTTGCGTGTTGTCGTCGTTTGTACTCTGAAAGCTTGGTGCCCCCCCCAGATACGAGGGGCAGACCGCACCCAAAGTGGGCACGGTGAGGGATTCCCCGGCATCGGAGATGCCGGGACCCTCCTGGGGACGTTTTGTTTTCGCCGAACTTTCCATTTTGTTTTCTTTTTTTTTTTTTTTTTTTTTTTTTTTTTTTTTTTTTTTTTTTTTTTTTTTTTTTTTTTTTTTTTTTTTTTTTTTTTTTTTGAGCGGGGTGAGATCCCCTGCCTCTCGGGATTGGGTACCCCCCAACCATTCATCCCATCGCCAAGGCCAGAGCTTGGGATTAGGGTAATTTTTTATAGAGGTTTTCTTCCTCGCGGCCCCCACCGAAGTGGCGGCCCTCACCCCTGACGCCTACGGGTCAGGGAGCGAGTTGGCCGACGGTGGCCTAAGCCATGCTGTCAGTCTCGCGACCGACAGCCCGTCGCCCCCGCGTTAGGGTAGGTAAACCTGGGTTTATCCCACCCTAGTCCCATCCACAGTGCCCTCTGCTAAAGCAGAGGGACACGTGGAGAGACACCGACTTGGGTAATTTTTTAGAGAGGTTTTCTTCCTCGCGGCCCCCACCGAAGTGGCGGCCCTCACCCCTGACGCCTACGGGTCAGGGAGCGAGTTGGCCGACGGTGGCCTAAGCCGTGCTGCCGTGACCGACAGCCCGTCGCCCCCGCGTTTGGGTGAGTAAACCTCGAGGGTTTTTCCCACCCTGGTCTCATCCACAGTGCCCTCTGATAAGTCAGAGGGACACGTGGAGAGACCCCACCCCATGGTCTCATCCGCACAACACCGTGCGGAGAGACCCAACTGTGAGCCGCTCTTGGTCTGGCCCCTCCTTCCAAGCCTGTCCGTTATGGGAAACCCTGTACGGCATAGCCTTGGAGATCATCGGGACACGCAAGCCCCCCCACCACGACAAGGTGGCGGCCCTCGGGGGGGAACCTAACCTAACCTAACCTAACCTAACCTAACCTAACCTAACCTAACCTAACCTAACCTAACCTAACCTAACCTAACCTAACCTAACCTAACCTAACCTAACCTAACCTAACCTAACCTAACCTAACCTAACCTAACCGCCTCGTCAACCAAGCACCAACCTGCTGCAACTGCAGCCGGGCAAAGCTGGCAGACGTAGAGCATCACGCGTTTGACCAGGCGTGCCCCATTAGGCGCAAATGGGATGCGTTGGCCCGATCGTCAACAGCTTACTGCTAAAGACACCCCGAAAAACCAGGTCGGTACAAACATTGAAACCCCACAATCCAAGGCATATATGGTCATTCAAGCCAACCTCCAACGGAAGAATATAGCCACAGTAGAGGCTGTATCAGAGGCGTCGAAAAGGAAGGTAGCTTTCGCACTGTTCCAGGAACCGTATGTGGGAGCATCAAAGTGCATGAAAAATTACTCAGGACTTAGAATTTTCCAAAGTACGAATCCCGGAGACTCCACGGTCAAGGCAGCTATTGCTGTCCTTGACCAGGATCTCGATGTCAAACAGTACCCGCAATATACCACGACCAACATCGTAGTGGTAGGGATTCGTACTCGAGCATGGGAAATTACAGCGATTTCATGCTACTTTGAGCCTGACCAGCCCCTACGGCCATACCTGGAGCAGTTAAAGACCATTAAAGAAAAACTGGGACCTGGACATATAATAATAGGTGGCGACATAAATGCCAAGAACACATGGTGGGGCGGAAACATAGTGGACCACAGGGGAGAAGAAATGCTTGGCGCCGTTGAAGAAATGGGTTTGCAGATACTGAACGAAGGCGATGTCCCTACTTTCGACACCATAAGGGGCAACAAACGCTACTGCAGCCATGTGGACGTTACTTTATGCACGAGTGGGATGCTTAGTCTGATAGAGAATTGGAGAACAGACGAGAAAATTACAAGCTCAGACCATAATACGATAACATTCAATATCAGACTAAGCAAAGCCAAAGGAATGAGCATCCAAAGGACTACCCGCGTTTATGGCACCAAGAAGGCTAATTGGATACAGTTTGGTAACAAACTCAAACAATTAAAACAAGAGAGGGCCATAAACCAAGATACAGCGGAGCGTGTCAACAACAAAAGGGAACTGGATCAACTGACGGTGGAGTATACGAACGCAATTAAACATGCATGCGAGTATGCCCTCCCAAAGAAGAAGACTTGCCAAAAACTCACCCTGCCATGGATGACTCAGGAACTATACATTATGAAAAAAGAGCTCCTCACCAAAAAACGCCGCATCAGATGTGCTGCACCAGTCCGGAGAGCCAAAGTAGTCAATGAGTATCTGCAAACAAAACAAAGATACGAAGCCAGCATTAAAGAAGCCCAAATAGAAAGTTGGAAGGGCTTCTGCAATAAACAAGACAAGGAAGGGGTATGGGAGGGCGTCTATAGGGTTATAGGAAGGACCACCAGACGGCAGGAAGACCTCCCCCTGGAACAAAACGGAAAAACGATAGACATGAGGGAGTCCGTGAAACTCCTAGCGGAGACCTTTTACCCGGAGGACTCCATAGGATGTGACACGGCTTATCACCGGGGAATCAGGGAGAAAGCCGAAAGTGTAAATGATTGGGCAAATGAGGAGCCCCATGACCCACCATTCACGATGGAAGAGCTCAAATCCGTAATGGAAACCTTCAACCCAAAGAAAGCCCCTGGATCGGATGGATTCACTGCGGACATCTGCAACAGAGCTATCTACAACGACCCCGGGTTTTTCCTATCACTGGTTAACAAATGCTTGCAGCTTGAACATTTCCCGACCATCTGGAAAGAGGCAACGGTGGTCGTCCTGCGGAAACCCGGCAAGGACGACTACCGGAACCCTAAAGCCTATAGACCAATTGGCCTGCTACCAGTGATGGGAAAGATTCTGGAAAAACTGATCATAGGTAGACTGAAGTGGCATATTCTACCTAGGATAAGTACTCGTCAATACGGATTCATGCCCCAGAAAAGCACTGAGGACTCTCTCTATGATCTAGTGAATCACATCAGACGGAAAGTCGATGACAAGAAGATAGTGGTCGTGGTTTCACTAGACATAGAGGGGGCCTTTGACAATGCTTGGTGGCCAGCTATCAGAATCCGATTGGCTGAGGAAAGGTGTCCTAGCAATTTAAGAAGAATCCTCGACAGCTACCTGTGTGACAGGAAGGTTACGGTTAGATACGGAGGAGAGCAGTACACAAAAGATACAAACAAAGGTTGTGTACAAGGGTCAATCGGTGGTCCCATACTATGGAATCTGCTCCTGGACCCCTTATTACAGCAACTGAAACAGAGAGGCGATTATTGCCAGGCCTTCGCTGACGACGTTGTCCTTGTCTGCGATGGTGACACAGCACTGGAAATCCAAGGACAGGCCAATGCCACCCTTGCCTACGTACGGGAGTGGGGCGTCAATAACAAGTTGAACTTCGGACCATCAAAAACCAAAGCAATGGTCATCACAAGGAAGTTAAAGTACGACGTCCCAATCCTCAGGATGGGAGGGGTTAGCATTGACATGTCGGAGGAAATAAAAATCTTGGGACTATACATCGACAACAAGCTGACATTCAATAAACATGTAGCTGAGACATGCAAAAAAGCTACAAATATATACAAGCAGCTTGCCAGAACAGCCCGAATCAGCTGGGGCCTCCATCCGGAAATAATCCGCCTTATATACACGGCCACTGTAGAGCCGATCATCATGTATGCCGCTAGTGCCTGGGCGCCGGCGACTAGAAAGCTAGGGGTGCAGAAACATCTGAATAATGTGCAAAGAGGCTTCGCAATAAAATTGACAAAGGCATACAGAACGGTCTCCCTGAACTCTGCCCTGGTGCTGTCTGGGTTGCTCCCCCTTGACCTCCGAATAAGAGAAGCAGCGGCACTCTACGAGGCCAGGAGGGGGCTGTCCATGGCGGAGCTAGGTGACAGGGTAGTGGAGCGGGTCATTGCATATGGCGAGACTCCCCATCCGGCTGAGCATATGAGCTTGGAGTTCAAGAGCCTGAGTAACCGAGACGACGTAGACTGCTATAACAACCAAGCAATACGGATATATACGGATGGCAGCAAAATTGGCGGCACGGTTGGGGCAGCGCTGTCCATATGGAACAGTGAAACCGAAATCGAGGCCGTCAAATTGAAGCTGTCACCGTATTGCACGGTGTATCAGGCAGAACTCCTGGCCATATGCACAGCGACCAGGAAAGCCCTGGAGCGTCGGGAGTCGAGTTTCGGCATATACAGTGACTCGAGATCCGCCCTGGAGTCGGTTGTCAATAATGCCTCAATGCACCACCTGGCCGTACAGTCGCGGGCCAACATCAAAACCAGCAAAACCCAAGGCAAGGAGATATCCTTGTTTTGGATCAAAGCACACGCTGGACTAGACGGCAACGAACGGGCCGATGAACTGGCCAAAGAGGCGGCCCAAAAGCTTAAGACAAGGCCAAACTATGACCTATGCCCGGTCTCATTTGTCAAGCGACAGATTCGTGCGCGGTCGCTTGACGAATGGAATCGAAGGTATAAGGAAGGCAATACAGCTGCCACTACAAAAGTATTTTTACCTGACGCAGTGACGGCTTACAGGATAACACGGAAAATGGAAATATCGGGAATACTTACACAGGTATTGACGGGGCACGGAGGGTTTGCACAATATCTATACAGGTTTGGG
>OX638230.1:1865000-2230739 GCA_951805285.1 Thymelicus acteon
ATGAATATCTCAGCCTCAGTCGTATGACATCATAGTGTATCTGCGCAGTAAACTCGTTGTCGCGCTAATTTATTAAACACCTTATTACTTTATAGCTGCTGCGTAGCTGCTTCGTGCCTGTGCACGAATTCGAGCTGGTAAACCACCTACAGATATAATTCTATGAAATAATAAAAAAGCGGCCAAGTGCGAGTCGGACTCGCCCATGAAGGGTTCCGTAGCAGCAAGTAACATAATATAAAAGTTCTTGTAGTTCGTTGTAACTTTGATCAATGTTTTTTTGCGGTTTACGATTTATGACGTATTAAAAAAAAAACTACTTATCAAATCTTATTCAAACCAATTTTCGTTGGAAGTTTTCATGGTAATGTACATCATATATTTTTTTTAGTTTTATCATTCTCTTATTTTAGAAGTTACAGGGGGGGGGACACACATTTTACCACTTTGGAAGTGTCTCTCGCGCAAACTATTCAGTTTAGAAAAAAATGATATTAGAAACCTCAATATCATTTTTGAAGACCTATCCATAGATACCCCACACGAATGGGTTTGATGAAAAAAACATTTTTGAGTTTCAGTTCTAAGTATGGGGAACCCCCAAAATTTATTGTTTTTTTTTCTATTTTTGTATGAAAATCTTAATGCGGTTCACAGAATACATCTACTCACCAAGTTTCAACAGTATAGCTCTTATAGTTTCGGAGAAAAGTGGCTGTGACATACGGACGGACAGACAGACAGACAGACAGACATGACGAATCTATAAGGGTTCCGTTTTTTGCCATTCGGCTACGGAACCCTAAAAATCATTGTTATGAACGCTTTTAATCTAAAACTCCTTCGAGCAAAATACCAAAGCGTACTCAGGTATCATCATACGGCATACCTATCATCATATATGACTGCACCAAAGAACACAGATTTAATTTGAAAATTGTATGTCTCAGATTCAATAAAATAAGCCACTTTCATCGTTAAGCTTAATTAATCGTCTCGAGCCTTTATTTCTATACATACATATAGTAATGAAACCGAGAGCCTGCAAAATGCAAATAGTAATACAAATTTTTATAAGTAGGCATCTAATCTAGGTAGATATCTAAGTAAACATGTTATCATCATAACATCTTTACATAATGAATTCAAACATACTTCACAAAGTTTAATGAGAATAACACACAACCCACGCCACGTAAGACTTAATTTTAAAATGTAGACCGGGCAATAATTTCGATTGCTGATTACACAGAACAAAACTACAGAAATAACTTTGATCGGCTTCATAATGACTTTTAGAATCAATTCCTGTCTTTCTTCGGCTAGAGACCATAAAGCAATTACCAATTTTTTAATTTTTATAAATTTTTTGCAACAAAAGATTTGTAAAAAGAGGACGGAAAAGTATAAATGGTCTTCTTATTGTAATCCCCTTAAATTCGTAATATCTTTAAAAAATTGAGCCAGATCCTGAAGAGATTGATATAGGTACAACTTCTACCATTAGGAGCATATTACGCCATTGGTCAAGTGCGAAGGCCTTTCATCGATCTACATCAAGAAACATGACATTGAGCACCATCGTCACTATCAAGAGACGTTAAGTGATTACAGCTCCTTGTAACCTAAACAATGACACTCAAGTTTTGCGTAGCGTTCGTGCCTTCTCACCTCACTTTATTAGGGTTCCGTAGCCGAATGGCAAAAAACGGAACCCTTATAGATTCGTCATGTCTGTCTGTCTGTCTGTCTGTCCGTCCGTATGTCACAGCCACTTTTTTCCGAAATTACAAGAGCTATACTGTTGAAACTTGGTGAGTAGATGTATTCTGTGAACCGCATTAAGATTTTCACACAAAAATAGAAAAAAAAAACACTAAATTTTGGGGGTTCCCCATACTTAGAACTGAAACTCAAAAATGTTTTTTTCATCAAAACCCATACGTGTGGGGTATCTATGGATAGGTATTCAAAAATTATATTGAGGTTTCTAATATAATTTTTTTCTAAACTGAATAGTTTGCGCGAGAGACACTTCCAAAGTGGTAAAATGTGTGTCCCCCCCCCTGTAACTTCTAAAATAAGAGAATGATAAAACTAAAAAAAATATATGATGTACATTACCATGAAAACTTCCAACGAAAATTAGTTTGAATGATATTTAGTAAGTAGTTTTTTTTTAATACGTCATAAATCGTAAACCGCAAAAAACATTGATCAAAGTTACAACGAACTACAAGAACTTTTATATTATGTTACTTGCTGCTACGGAACCCTTCATGAGCGAATCCGACTCGCACTTGGCCGCTTTTAATGTATTGCCAAGTGTTTATCGATTAAGTGTATATTACATCAAAATTTTTAGTTTATTGATATTACAACGAGCTGATCTGAAGCTACGAAGATACTCATATAGATAGATAAGGGAAATCATTCGGTTAGAACCAGCATCGCCTAGTCGCTATGTGATCCATATCAGCCCTGAGAAGAAAAATACACATCCTTGACCAACTTCAAATAAAACAGATTCGACCCAAGGTTGAAGAGCCTCTTTTAAAAATTAATTAACAAAGTCTTTAAGTTTTAATAGTTAACATTTGTTAAGATACGTTCCGTGATGAAGTACTAATATTGAACGTTCTCAGAAACTACACTCATAAAATTTATTGGCAATTAAATGTTATTTAAGAAAAACAGTTTGCATGAATATGCTAACATGTGTAAAGACTGAGGAGTGCTTTTGACTTGAACTCGGCAGCCAGTAGTCATCGAATTTTCCACCAGAACAAATAAATCTCAACAACCCCTACAACTGTACTCGTACAATTATCGACGCACGTAACACCTGCGTTACATTACAGAACCATTACATTTCTCGCTACATTTGAATATGTAAATATTGTAAAGAGGTAACCTCGTCGATATGTCGATCACGTACATTTGACGTTCTTAAGCAGATTGTGAGACAGTCTTACAGTGATGGGTTTGCAAATATTATTGTGAATTACTGCCATTACACTTAACACGCATTGGGATACAGCTGTATAGACGGAAAGAAATTCAAACTTCTTGTGCATTATAAATAAAAGCATTCTCCGGCCACAAAGGCGAGAGCACCACTCGGCGCATTTTCTCGGTCGCTTCCATTTCCGTCAAACGCTTTAAATTGAGCTTTGAAAGCTCTTTCGGCTTGTTCGAGGTTGGCTTTGACTTTGACTTTCGAACAATGATCGCGATAAGTTTTAAAAACAACTTGGTGCTGAATGAATACTGAATAAATATATTATGTTACGACAACAAAATTAGTTTGTCTCTCCAAATTGGAATATCTCAAAAGTTTCGATAATTTCCCAATTAATTCACTGGAATCCAAAAACTCCAGTAATAAAATTGTTTACAAAAAGACTAACGCGTGTGAAGTGTTAAAAAATTGGCTCTAGTACAGTAAATAATGTTCAGATACATCTAAGCATTGTGCCAATATTAGACACTAATGAACACTAAATTAAAGAACTTACACTACACACATAGAACAAAGACCCATCGAGTCCGGTAGTGGCCACTAGACAATTCAGTGTCACAGAAGTAACAAACAAAACTGTATTAGGAGCGGCGTTAGAATAACTTCCTATCAAGCTACTACTATGTAATAAGATGCGAGCCATGTTTGCAGTCGGAATGCACGGCAAGTGCAGCGACTGCCATATACAGCGGTGGACACTTTGTTTACTGCTCCGTGCGGGAAGTGCGAACGGATTGCCAGTGCCACCGAGGTTCTGTATTTATAGCTGCTGCCCAGTTGATAGTGCTACTGTTGGTGAAAGGTTCCGGGTTCTGCGCCCATTGGTATAAGTTACTCAGTGATAAGGAAACGACATGTTATATTATAAGGTATGGATGGACGACCGTTGTTCACTTCGAGGCATCTATGAAATTCTGGTATTACCAGTCACCCAACTGAACAATCCTCCACCAACAACGTCCCTGGATCCACTAATTTGAAATGGACTGTCAGGCAGTAGCTTAGTCAAATACAAGTCATATGTTCAACAATAACTATCTCACTTTTCTAGGAACCATTGTGGGACAACCGGCGAATAGTCCACCCAGTTAAAGGGAAGTCGATTTAATTGAGACTAATTCAGCGAACCAAGCTATTCAATTCAACTAAATTGGACTGCATCGACGTATGCAAACATCTGAAGCTAACAGTACTTACAGCACTTCGTTAGTTCCGTATTGTCGACGTATAACTTGCAAAACACACATGTGCTGAACAAGTATGGCGGATATTATTACGTTACATACTCATCTCAATCTGAGAGGAGGGTGAAATGCAGCTGATAAACTATAAAGTTTATGATGATGGTTTCTTTGTCGCACATTTCTTGTATACAAAAAGGTAATTCATATGTGGTAGAAACCTGTAGTAGCTGAATAAATGTGGTAGACCTTGTAACTGAACAAATGGCTTCAATTCCCGACCAGGGAGTGATTCATCTCACACATAGATGTAAGGTATATTCTCTCTAAGGTCGTAAATATTTGTGATGTCTCATTTTGCGTGCCTCCCACGACATAAGTAATGTGACCGGACTCGGAGAAATAAATAAACGACAAAAACAAGATCTTTTGCATACTGTAAATGACATGACGATAGTCTCAGACATACATAAAATGAACAGGGAACACTAACATTCCAGATTTAGGTTTCTATACATGAATGATGAGTGTGTCAACTGGGGACAAGACCCTACGCTGTAGAGATCTCACGTTCTAGTCGAGAGTTCACTCAAGAGTAATGAAATGAAGGTTGGTTATACATTAACCGCCCGCTTCTAAAATACAAGAAAATTACTTAGGAATTGTAGCTAAGGAATTCAAAACCATTTCCACATTTTACCCCTTCAAAGGATGACTGTTAAAAGCTTTGACTTGAGGCATTATTAAAATAATGTGCTTTGCTATAATTGACAATTAAGATCATGCTCATTTATCATTATCTTCTACTCTCGATTAATTTCCCTTCGTTGTCGGAAAAAGTTCATGATACGATAAAGGGCGAACTCGAACAAATTTTTGTTTTATCCCGCGAATAAATTCACTAACTCAGGAGTTATTCTAGCAGTCTAAGATATCTTCGACTGATCACCCGTCTTCCCTCGCGGCCTCTTTCTGCATCATCTGAACGTTACGGCAAACATTTGTTCCACGTTATCAAGCACTCATTTGTTGACTCTCATGCGTACTATAATCAGACAATTACTAGATTCGCTGTTATCGCCTTAACAAACATTGTTTTCCACATTTGTATGCTACGCGGAAAATTGCTCGATTCTGATACGGCCCTGTTGAAGTTAGTTGTGCAAGTATGAGGTGAAGACTATAGAGTAGTATCTTGGGTAATATTTGTGTGTAGCAACTGAATATTATAAAATGTAGTCCATTACAAGTGTACCTGCCTGAGGGGTCACAGCACTCACAGCTTCGATTTCCGGCCGGATAAAGAATTTCTGTGGCAACTGTTCGATAAACTGGGACTGTTTAGGAGCTGTCATCACGTAAACGCATCTTTATACTCAATAACACACACCGCAGATGCACCTCAGGCTTGATGAAATTAAATAATATTTTATTCATGTAAGTGCTAAGTATCACTGATACACTTATGCACGTCATTTTTTTAATCTACCAGCTTTTCGGAAAGGTGCTTTGTCATGGAGAAGAAGAAAAGCCGTAAAGAAACACCTCAGTAGGTACATCTTTTAAAAATAATATTCGTTGAATGTAATGTACATGTACATATGAGCGATGTAGGCACGGGGCGTATTTGTATGATGGTAGGCTTCACTTTAGGCGCGCCAAAGGCCGCGACAACCATTAGGCATTAGGTACCTAATATTTAAATTTAATTCAATTGCGACACTGCCTTTTATCTTCGTGCAAGTCGGGTGAGAATTAAATAGGTATGACTATGTCTAGCTACGTTATTATGTTCAAGATATTTTTTTTATTTGAATGTTTATTTCATACAAGTGTAATCAGTATACAGATATTACATTGATATAGATAGACTATACAGAACAAATGGAATATGCTGTGTCTAAAGGACATGGCAACTACAGTAGACCCGCGGTAAGCCGGACCCTATCTTATCACTGTCGACTGTACCTACATAAACATTTTATTCATAAAAGTTCAAATAGATTCATTGATTTGTAATTTGCCGGACTACAAGGTAGTCTTATTAAAAAAAAATCGAACTATAGAGGGATTTAAGCAGGTCATAGTAGGCAGTATGTACTCTATAATTCGACAAATTCGATAATCCGACATCGCCCCGCAAAACATCTCTCGGATTACCGCGGGTCTACTGTAAACTCAAAAATATTTACGAGTTACGTGTTCTAAGCCTGTCAAGCGATAGGTCCGGGTTCGATTCTCGGTCAAGGCATTTAGGTATACGACATACATTGTAGGTACATACTTCATTGCTGTAATAAGGTCATGATTGTTTGCGACGCACGACATCTTAATTTTATTATGTGTAAGCGTTTATTTCTATTGTTATTTTGTTTAATTGGCTCAATCAAACATTAAACTCAATCATAAAGTTATTACATCTTACTCTTAGCACACAATAAATAATAGTGTAACACAAGATGTCTTATGAACCTACTGCAGACGTACCTAATATAATCTGAATTTTATCAAGAAAAAAACAGACTTCAAAATAACTTAAAAAGTACTGGTCAAATCTAGCTCAAATTAAGTGGGACCACATGACAAGCACCAACTTTCGATTAAAAAAAGAATCATCAAAATCTGTTCACCCAGTCGAAATCCAGATAACATCTGTTTTTTTCTTCTCGCCACTTCGAATTCATAACCGAAAATATCCTTTCTGTGAATGCTGAAGTGGCGCGAATAGAGAGCAGGACTGAAATGACTTTAAATTGGTAAATCCCAAAACAAAAATAAGGCAGATTAATGACCAAACATGCCTTTGACTCTGTCAATTTGACACTGACAAGTTCGGAACGCAGTAAGATAGATACGTTCGGATACGCTACACGCTATTGCATCAGTCAAAATTTAATGAAAAGGTGTGTTCATAAATTTTTAAAATTAAAGATTTGTTTGTTAGATTTCGGTGTTCAGAATATAGTATTTTTGCGTACTATGTGTTTCTTCAACAGTATATCGTACGCAAACCCGAAATACAGTTCAATAACATATATTACAGTACGGTTGGCAACCCTATCAAGATATCATATTTACTTAGCAACATTAAACTTAATCCGTTTTTCTTGTCAGTGTTTTTGCGACGGTGACGTCATCTTTATCTACCTACCTACTGATAAAAATATAATAACATTATACAGTAATTATATCATACCGCAGTACATAATCAGTAAAGAACCATATTATTCATGAGTTATCACTTATAATACCACAAGAGCTTCAAAATTATCGGGTATTTTTCCCGATAGGTTCGTTGCAAACAAATGAAGGAGTCAAGTTTTTTAGGTTAAAAAATCACGAGCGCGAAGCGCGAAGCGCTCGTGATTTTTCCTGAAAAACTTGACGATTTTATTTGTTTGCAGGGAACCTTGAGGGAAATGCCAGATAATTTTGAAGCTCGTGTGGTATTCGGGGGATTATTTTTCCGTCCCAAATGTCGGCCAATAGAATTGCACCATGAGACGAAATGTACAATGGGAACATTTCCTTTGACTTTTTTATCGATGGTGGACAGAGAACAAACTCCAAATCGACTCATTTTCATGCAAAATCTCCAATTTTCACAATTGAATTCAACCTGTCAGTTTGACGTGTGGTTAATTTGACTGGATCATGATTTGTTTTTTATATATAGCAACGACCAGAGAAAATTTTCAAAAAATTATCAGTATAATACCATGTAGGTTGTACCACGTGACGTCGAATGGTGCAATTCTATTGGTCGATATTTGGGTCGGAAAAATAATCCATATTATTCGAATATAAATAAAAATGAACTTGTTCAAAATAGCCCATGTCTTGGGATTGTTTTAGATACTTCAGAGTATCTCAAATCAGAGGTGAGGAGTCAAGGGGACAGTTATTGGTCTGCGGGTATGCAACTTCTTTATGCCCTTAACGAGAACGAAAGTCAGCCAAATTAGGTGTACTGATTTCTGCACATTAGGCTTGCAATTTATGATATGAGCATTTTATTCGATAACAATTTATTAATACGCAACAAGACAAAGCTTATGTTGTTCCATCCTCTAACATAAAACGGAATCGACAGCGCTGTAAATCAATAACCGTGATGATTATTGCAAATTGCGAATCAGCACCTCCAAACCTTAAGAGCAAAGACACCTCCATACCATGACACCTCACTGCACAAGAACAGCCACCGGGCACTGCACTCACTTGCCAAACTGACACTTACACCCGATACAGTGCATGTAACGCGATTTCTAATTCCTCACTTTTCTCGCGTCTCGACTTCTCGGGGCAACTTGTGAATAACTAACTCACGTCTGTGAGCCAATTCCACCAGCAGCACGTCAACCGCGCGTGCCGTTCAGACCGTAACTGATCATTTAACCGCTGAGCTAGGTGGGAGTGAGCGATTAGGGCACACGTTCCAGCGATGGCCTGTTAACGAGATTAATCGCTGCATACGTAGCGTTAATACCGTAGAATAAGGATATCAGGGAATGCCATGCGAGGAATATCATCCCGGAGTCAGAAAATGATGTAAGGGGCCCATCCATCCTTGAGTGTTAGCTGGCCTGATCCTGCAACTATTACGCTGTTACGCAATGTCGCTGGGCTTACTATAATACCACCAGGTTTAACCCAAGCAAAGGTTGGGCTACTCTTGTATGATTGTAGGATTATGTAATAGGTATAGGGATTGCAATCCGGTGTCATTTTCAATCCGGCCGGATTTTACCGGATTTTCACCAATCCGGCCGGATTCGGCCGGATCCGACCGGATTGATCACGTGATCAGAATTTTTCATTCCCTTTCCAATATATAGTCCATTTTTTTGGTCGAGTCTAAAGTAGTAAACAAATATGGCCGACTTCTAATGTCAATTTGCCATAGACAATATTCACGATTGAATAAGGTTTGAAGCTATCGAATTAAAATCGATTAACTGTTAACGAATACGATTAATTGAACCGAATTATATTTATATAGCATTATACTTTAAAATAGATAAATTTAAATTAAATCTTTCATTTTTCATAAATAAATGATACAAGATATTGAAGAAGAAATATTCAGAGAATTCAGTTCATTTATCTTTGCTGTCTGATTATGGCAAGAATATAATTAAACTTGGAGTCGGTTCATCTGTTATAGCGACTAAAATTCATCGTCTGTTAAAAAAAATTACTATTTGAACTGATAAGTACCTACTCAAATATTATCTGCCATGATACGAACGAAAAATCATTCTCATTGTAACCTTGAGTAATAGCAAAGAGACAAAAATAACATTACACAGTTTTAAAAATATGTATTTAATTTTTGAAGCGTAAAGTTAAAATAATATTATATCGATCAAGAAATCATTCAAACGATTTAGAAAATCGATTTGTGTTTCAATCCTTACGAATCAACGACAATCTTAAGTTCGTAGCTGTCAAATTGTCATCGATATATTGTTTTCTGTGCAAAGAAGTTTTGACAATGTTTCGTGTTTTAGGGAAGTTAAAGTGATTAAACGGTGAATTTAAAGAAGTTTCAGTGTGATATCAATAGCTATTTGTGTAATAAACATATCTTTAAGATATATAACTCTCAAAGCGTGTGCGTGTCGTAAAAATAGTAAGATTTCCGTATGACTGTGTTTTGTTTATCAGTTTGGACTCCGCCAAAAAAATGGACTATAGACTGTTTTGAGGTAATATTTTTTTGGATTATAAAGGAACGCAAATGCGAGCCGTAATAAAGCCATAGCACCTAATGATAAGTAATCATCTTAATATTATTAAGAGGAAAATTTTGATATTTTTTTTTTATAATGGATATACTCAAAAACTATTGGAGTAATTTCAAAAAAAATTACACCAATAAAAAGATACATTATTCCTTAGTGAGATAGGCTATATTTTACTGTAATTAATAATATGTTTTTTCTTACTTCATCAGAAGTAAAAATGTTTGACGCCCAGCGAAGTGGCTACGGTTCAGCTATATAGGGTTAGTAGTAGCTATATAGGCTAGTTTATATAGGGTGGCGCAAAAGTTACCACCCGATGTTCTTTGACTGTATTTTTTTTAATAAATGAAAAACTTTAGTTATGCTATTGGATTGTGTTTATTTCATGTCTAAATATTTGTTTTCATTAAGTAGAAAAATGATATCAGCCAAGTGGCTGACGCTAGAATCGGGCCTGTATGGTCCCGATTTATGGCATTTTCCATCACTCCTGCCAGAACTTTTGGCAAAAGGTTTCCGCATTTATGACGGATATTCTCTTTGAGGGCTGCAAGAATCTGAGGCTTGTTGACATAAGCTCGTGACTTAAAGAAACCCCACCAAGAACCCAAAATAAGTCTAAAGCGGTTAAAACGGGCGATCTTGCCGGCTAGTGCAAATGACGAAAAACAAGAGATTATTATGATTACTCCGCGTTTTTGAGGAGTGTAGCGATTCATGTCTTATTGACGTGTATTTTGTATCTGTTTTCTACACAAATGTCACAGAAAAACTGATATTTACCGCCATTTGAAAAAAATATAGCATCTTCCGATAGGGTAATGATGACTCTTGCGCCACCCTATGTTATACCTGCATCTAGATGTAAACAGTCCGAAAACTGTAATTCTAGTCAGAAGTAAAACAGATTGTCAGTACAACTTATCTTCTAAAAAATACGTATATTATATCAATTGCTGTATTTGTGTCTCTTTATTTTCTTTAAGAAGGGAGCCAATAACAAGTGTACATGTATACTACTACACTTCTTCATAATAATATGTTTAAGGGCGTTTTTCTGTTGTAGTGTTATCGCGCATCAATTGAAATACATCTACAGATTACAACCACATTCATTTAGGGCAAATATTACAAATTATAAACAAAAAGTAATATTAACGAGAACATAATTTCACACTTTTATAACTTATTGGTTATATTGATAACCAATCAGTAATTTGTGTTGTACATAACATCCTTATTGAACGTTAGGAATACCGGAATGCCATGCTAGATTAATTACAACATCTATACCAGGCATTTACAGCATCTACACTAGCAACAGGATGATTATTTTGTCAAAAATGTGCGTGACCGGATCCGGTCGCCGGATCCGGTAAATCCGACCGGATCCGGTATGCGTAAAAAACGCCGGATCCGGCCGGATTACCGGATCCGGTTTTCCGGATTGCAATCCCTAAATAGGTATAAGATTACCAGCTTTCCAAAATCAATGTTTTTAATGTGTTGCTCTTTTCCTTGCCGGCAACAAACAGTAGTCACTTAACAAAAATGATTACTTAAATTCTTCGATCGCCTGAAAACGGTTCAATCAAAATATTTTGTTATCGATCACAAAATCCTTACTAAATATACGGGTATAATAACTATATGTATGGAACATAACGCGCGCTCAGTGGAAATAAGGCTTAAGATGAAAATTGCAGTTTTACAGGAAAGCAAAAAAATATTAAAATATCAGTAAGTAGACAAACGAATTTACATTACGATTTCTTGCACAAAACCGTCAAGATTAATGATAAAAATTAAAAAAAAATTCAGCATACGCAGCTTTGTCCCTCTTTCCAATCATATCAATAACTAAAATTCAAAGTAACACGACTTATGTATGCTTTTTTTCCACTGAGGGTACGATAAGTGAAGACGAAATCTTCCACAAATCAACATTTTCTAATCATCATCTAAGCCTTAGTTAGACAGTGCAAATATTGATGGCGACTCCAAGCCACCAAGTATAGACAGCTCATCGCTAATCGCTGTCGCTGCGACATTCTCGACAAGAGGAGGGTAATGCCGGTAATGTGTTATTCAAATGGACGGATGTCGACCACACGACCTCCTCCCGTTTATGACTTCTTGTTTTTACATTTTAACACCGGCATGGACATACCGACGTGTACAGTTCCACCACATTGTACCACTCTTCTGATTGTATGATAGTCCTATTGGGTAATCTAGGTATATTAGTAATCATTATTATGTTAAATGATATTACATACAATTTTAGACAACTCTCAGACATAAGGGTAAAAGGTAATTCACTATCGCCCCAACTCAGAGTCGCTAACAGTCACTTTAATCGCTCCTTAGTAAAGAATCTCCATACGAATTCTGTACTAAGGACCGATTTAAGTAACCATTAGTGACTCTGAGTTGGGGCGTAAGTCAGCTAGTTGGCGCACTCTTGAAAATCATCCGTGAATTTTAAACGTGTTTTCAATGAACTTCAACCTATTAATAGCCAATACACGAGTCTCTTCTCCTTTTTATGCCTTTTCCTCCTTTTTATGTTGTCCCAGGGTCTGTGCTTTGGCACAATGCAAATGTAGCAGGCGTAAATATGAGTGTAAGTATGTAATCAACAGTATTCTCCGTCATTAATAAATGTCGTAACGAGATTTGCTGCCGATTTTACACCAGCAGACATTAAGACTGAAAAGTTGCTAATAAATCACTTTGAAACATCAGCAGTGCGTGTCCTTGATTCGAATCTAGACATTACCCCACTAAGTTATCAGCGCACAACTCCGGAATTTACCAGATGAGATATTATTTCACACAACGTAACTCGTGATAAATATCACATAATAAGTCACGTCAACAATCCAACGGATTAAGTATCTGAATGAACTCAATGCTGTGGCAAACATTACGTAACACTTGCGAAAATACAAATGTTGACTTCACTCCTCAGTCCTTATTTATACTCGGAGTACAAGGTCGTTGCGAACATCAATTCATCACTAATGGGTTAGTGTTACAATAATAACTTACAAGTGGTTGAAGGACTAGAAGGCAAATGTGGAAGTTCATAGTCCAAGGTGGCCAAGTGGAGTTTTGGCACTTTGGCAGTCTTTTACAGAATTATTGCTAACGTGTCTGCAGCACCATATTATGTATACGATGCATTGAATCTGCGATGAAACATTGACCAGTGCACTTTCTACTTCACTCTCTGACAATTTTTCTATTTTACTGGCCTCTGGAGCACAGAAGCATTTATACATTTTCTACAAAAAAGGATAATAAAAAAATATGGTACCCAGTAACACACAAAGTAATATGGACAGACACCAGCCTTTAACAGGAGGGATCTGGCAACACAGCTTCATCCGTTTAAAAACCTGTGTCCGGATTAAACACCGGTAGTATCGGTCCGGTCCTCAATATCAGCTTAAGTTCTAATACACTTGCTAAAACTTTCGACCTTAATCTAAACGAGATGATACCATCATTAGCCACGTCCTCAAAACGCATGAAATCTTTAAAGCAAGTAGGTGTCCGGCAACTCATTAACTGGTAATTGGTAACGCAATTAGTTTTCCATTTGGAGAGTCAGATAATTAGAAGACCGAGTGACATCAGATACGTGACGTTGGCTAGCGCTGATTGCGGTGCTCAAAGTTGCTCCAAGAAAATCGGGTTAAATGTAGGCCTTGACACTCGCGCGTCTGTATTGCGGACGGATGATGACTGCGCAATAAATGTCCCTAAGTTATTCGGTAATAACTTGTCGTGGTCTAGTTTGCGCATTTCTTTCTTTCGTACCAAATGTGGAATGCCGTTATGAGGCCGCGAAAACAAACACATTATGCGGAATTATCACAAGCGATCGTAGTCCTTAGATCGATTTGCTGAATGCTGTCAGGCTGTTTTGTGACATCACGGATAAAATTTAGACCCCAAATTATTATACTCTCGTCAAAGTGCATTGTAGGTCCTCAAACATGTCGGAAATGTTCATAATTGAAATAATCTTCAAGTACTTCGCGCTCGTTATTTCGCGGTGTAGTCCTACAGAGTTTGGTAACCTTACGACCTATTTAAATTTTAAACTAGTACAACGCTTACTCCTCCTACTGGGTCACGATGAGTCTGCTGACATCACTGGCTATAAATCATCCAAAATGCCTAGTTGGAACATCGTAACACTTGCCCATCATTTTCCCTATTCAGGGACGAAAGCCTGAATCAGATTAGAGCAAATTTTTAATTTTGAATGTTTCTATATTTATAACCCTGTTTTCAACAAAATCGATATAATTCAAAGATCAGTCTGACATTGTTTATTTAAAACCGTCTGCATTAAACTCATCAAAATCTTACAAATATTACCATTTCAACAATGCATCAAAGAATCGAAGCTGCTAAAAACGTGGACTGGATAAGTTATTTGTTATTATTAAACACTAATATTCGAACTTTGTCACGCAATCAAATTGCTATTCTAGTAATGTTCCGAACGAAACACTAAGATTTCAATCTACGGAGAGGTTGACTAGCAATCATTTACTTACGAAAACAAAACTTTAAGGACATCTGGGCAGTTGCGTACATGCTGATAGTCTGTCTATTAATTAGGCAGATGTTCGTTGTCTTAAAATTTTATAGCTCAGTTTACCTGAATAACTTAAAATGTTAAGAAATCTCATGTTGAGAATCCATTCATTAACCATTACCACAAGGCTACCAGACACGCAGTTTTTCATAAGTCTACTTGGTTGCATTCATCCCTCATTACTGTCTATCGTATTTTGTGATATCAGTTAATCTCAGATCAGATAATCAGTTAACAACAGGTGTACAGAGATAAGTGGGTCTCCCCTTTTCTTTCTTGGCTGGCAATCCGTCGATGATATAAAAACTAAATCCTGCGATATGTATGTTAATTTACTTATTTTTATACCAGACAGCCTGCTGAACTACGGACGGGACAATGGCAGTTTGTTCTTCCAATAGTTAGATGGTGTAGTGGTAGTAAATAAGCAGGTTCCTCACTTATATCTCGCCCGCCACCACTTCGCGTCTTCGGTGAGACCATTACTTTTTAACTTACAGAAAGGCGGTAATCACTGCTTTATATCAAGGCAACGGCGAGATTCCGGTGATGCAGACAAGTAGAAACTAATGACAGAAGAGCCTGTCAAACTGTCAACTGTCAACTAAATCTTCGTTTTACCGTGTTTAGACTTTCACGACACAATCCACCGCACATTTGAAAGTCGTCAATAAAGAACGTAGAGAGGCTCCAGCAAAATATTTAACCAACCTACTCGATACTTCCGTGCAGCTATTTCTCATTGATCAGTTGATCACACACGAACACACAAGAACGTTTGCCAAGGTCAAGGTTACGCCGCTATCAAACAATTAGCAGACATTAAGCTGTGGATATTTTGATAGCAAACCGGTTCGGTTTTACTTGTGGCTCGACAGGTGAATGATAATTTTGTAGTCATCAATGCTTATACAAACTCCGAAAATGTGGGATATTGGTGCCATGCTCGGAATTCGGAGGACTGAACAACTTAATATTTATTTTCATCAGTTATGTTATGAACAATTTCATACTTTTTAATCCCTTCCTACACATCTACCTAGTTTAGATATTCGACCTACAAACAGACGTATAGGCGAAAATGAAGTTAAACGCAATTCAATCGCGAACGAAGTAACAATTTGAAGTAGGTTGTAGAAGTTAGAACTGTTCTCTAAATGAAGGAAATCGATAGCGAAAACTCGTGAAATATTGCAAAGTAATAGATATCAAGATTTAAACGATAATGTCGATAATGCTATAAATTTAGGGTAAGATATATGCATTATAAAATTCCATCTTTCTCGACCATACTAAGTGGCTCTCGGTGCCGACGAACGTCTTCCAGACAGCTGTTGAGGGTGCTTACATATCTTCAAGATCTCTTGTGTTTAAGGCCGGCTTTTGGTTGACGCCGAATTAAAGGTGAAACTAACGTGTGAAAATGTTGATATACTAACATCGTCTTCCAGCTATGGAGACATACAGAGTTCTGAATGACAGGTCACTAGCAGCGAATGTAAACATCGGGAGAGAACGTGCTTACCTGAGATTCCGGTGTTTATACGGCCAATCTATCTTTGACTAACGTGATGGACTTGTTAGTGATGATAAGAAGAAGCAAGGTACTGGATGTAAGTCGCCGTAAATAACTTCAAACAGGCCTAGGAGTCTAGATAACTCTCCGAATTTTGAAGTCACTCTCGTGCGAGTTGCTCTAAGTGAGTGTTCCTTTTGAAACACTATTAATAGGGAACCTAGGTACAAGCTATTAACGGCATTTAACGATGTGGTAATAGCCAAAAAGACATTACGTGTATTTTTTATGTGGCTACTTCAACTAAGGAATGTCTGTACAAAACTCGAAGAGAATTCTACTTGATCGTAAGAACTGATAATACTCCCGAGATTTAAAATTGTCTTTATCAATAACCTATATATACTTATTGCGGCTAACGATCCGTATCTTTTTTTATTAACTTCCTTTTCCTTGTTTATCAGTGTTAAGTTATAGTCCTTCTGAGCTAGATTTATTGAGTACTTAGTTTAGTTCAGGCAAACCTTTGTTATATTAAGCTAATCGATTGCCGGTTCATTCAATATTTGGTGGCTAACTTTGGAAGGTTATTCGACATTGGCAACACTATTATTAATTTCCCTACCGCTGACAAAAATTGCCTCTATTACGGTGTTTTTCGAATTGCTAAGCTAGACAGTATTGTGTGATTCCTTAATTAGATATAACTAATAAACTAAAAACAATAAATATGAATAAGTTATTTTTGCTTTACTTGCATAGATTCTATAAAATAGTATTTCTATAAAATAGTTCCTATAAAATAGTCTTCAAACATATTTCTTATTAAAATTTAGCTGTAAGGATAAATTTAATTTCGACTATATTTAATATTTTATAACGTTACTATACAAATTACGTTTTCCACTATTCTATTTTTTATAATATGTTAATAACTAAGCAATTTAATATACGACGACGACAAAAAAGCGTTATGACCGTGACCCTCATACATAAATTTGCGCCGCAAAAACGCTTTGTCTTCTCCCTCGCAAAAATATTTTACAAATAAATTACATGTCAATTCCAAAAAGAAAACTTAAACGAGGCCAGAATCACCAAACTCGTGGATTTATAATTTAATATTCTTAATAACTGATATGTAGTGTATAACTGGAATGTATATTTTATACGAGTACCTGCCGCACCACCGGGCAAGGCCAACACATTTCTGTGTGATTTTTTCTATGTCGATGAAGTGTTGGACCTTTTCGGGTGATGGGCTACAGTTTGATGTTAGTAGGTATTTAGTTTTCCTCTTTTCTTACATCTAATCTAAAGGTCAATAAGTTCAAAGCACCTAAAAAGTTCAAATTCAGTTTTTCTGTATTTTGTTATGCCTCGATAAATACTTTTCTCTTTATCTCTTTTCTTCAAAGGTTGGGATATTTTACCTGATCGACTTTTCATGTAGGCGAGTTTCAAATCTTTATAAAACGTGCCCATGTATGTAACTATGTAGTGTACACCGAGCCACGAAAAATATTTCTACCTGGCGTTAGTGTTACGAAGATTTTATCAAATGATAGGTTTCTTTAGTCAACTTTGTTACTCTACTGCATTCGCCTCCATTAAAAATATCATTGATAATGAAAAATTTGCAATGCTAAATCTTTTGCAACGTTAGAAAAATAAAGCTTCTCGAAATGCAGCCCTGCGAGATGCCCATTAAAGTTGATAGAAAGGATGATCCTTATATTTCAATATCATAATAAGCAGACACTTTGGATTTCTCACAAGTTAACCTACAAACTACACATAAAATTGATGAAGTAATTTAAGCTTCTTCACACCTATAGCAATTAATATTTCTCACTCAAGTTATCAAATGCTATAGAAAGGTTACGCTGGTACAATTTGTAAAATTCACTAATATTTTGAGAATACTTGATTCTGCTAAACTCAACTTTCTATTTTATTGAGTACGATGTGAGTTAATTAAACAATTTATTTCACAATAAATATAAAAAAGAATTTAATCTTACCCGATCTGAGATGGCCTCCTCCATCTTCCCGCGTTTGAGCCCGGGCGCTCTAATCACATTTGCCGGTGGCGCCACGATGGCGGGCGGCGGAACGTTTCCGCCCGCGCTGCCGGCTGGTACGACCGGTATAAACCCGGCCTCCATCACGTCACCTACTACTCATCTCCGCTACTCGACAACAGATGGCGCTGTATACAGCACGAGAATAAATCAATTTCCCATAGCCAACAATAACATCCCTTTTTATATCACTAACACGTTATAACTTATTTTATCATACAAAAACACGAATCAATTCACTTTTTGGACGTATTACACGGTCGGTAGAGTCACTAGCCATTGCGAGGAACTGTGTTTTTATTTATGTTTTGAGCACTTTACTGCACGTAAACAAATTTGAGCACATTACGAACGGAATGCGATATTATTGACACAACGGACGCACTTTAGTCCCTTATATTTGTCACTAAACACTATGGAACACAGATTTTCGGAATATTTTGCGTTAAAAGGACACGATCACAGCTAAATTTACACGGTTTCTCGGCGGCGGCTGAACTTGCTATGTCGTTCGCTTCGGTTTCACTCACGCATTCTGTTCCTGTCGCTGTCGCGCCGTCATACCTGCGAGAGAGACAACAACATTATTATGTTAATTGACAAAAACAGCATCGTAACGCGAATGATACAGGTTCCGCTCATAAAAGCCGTAAATTTACAATAACGAAGATCAAGGTCTTTAAAAACCTGTGTGTGGTTAACTTAATACTGAGCAGGTTCCTTCTTGAATGGAAATTTACAAGTTTATTAAAAAAAATAGCGTCTAATCGATTTACTATAAGCATTTCTAGCAGAAAAAAGAGAAATGAGTTTTGTACGTAGGTAGGTAATTAAATGCTCCCCCATATGGATAAGTTACTTGACTTGTAGGCAGGCCCAGTCATGAATGACAGCTCATCATCATCATCCTGCCCATTTCCCAATTTTATTTGGGGTCGGCGCAATATGTTTACATCTTCCACACTTCCCTAGCAGCTGTTTACATTATATATCATCTGTAACACAATCCATCCATCTTTTCTTTTCATCATTTCTTTGGTCGTCCTCGTCCCCTTCGTCTATCCTGTCATGAATGACAGCTATATTATGTAAAGTTTATAGGTTGTTAAAAGCTATCTTTTCAAGCCAAGCATTAAAATGAATTTGGTTGGATTAATGATACGTGGTATTGGATCCAAAATAATGTTTCAAATCGACGACAGTTATTGATTGTCTATTAAATCCTCCACTATGATTATAGAATTATCCTTATGTTTCCCTTCCTTTTATTCTTTTAATCTTTATTCTTTTAATCTTTATTCTTTTAATCTGAGCTTATGTTCTTAATTTATCGCAGTAAGTTATTTGTAAATCGCAATATCTGTCTTTATTTCTGTAAATCTAAACGTAATACTGACAACATAATTGATAATAATGGGTTAATCGGTTTCAAGTTGAAGAAGATTATTTCCAATACAATATTGTGTGGATGTCAACATAACATCTCATATACGTATAACAGAACATCTCTAATTAGATCTCTCTAATTAAAAAATACCTAAATAATTGAGTTCAATCCAACAAAACGGGTAAACTGAGACGATATGGAAAGAGTTATGTTAAGATGAATCGTATTGACCAAAATTTCTCAACTTCACTGAGGACTTAAAAGAATAATTTCAACTACATATTTACCTAATCCTACTATCCTATCTCAATGATATTATAATGTAAAAAAGGTAATATATCACTAGCGCGCCGACGATGAAGAGCGTAAGAACAGGCAACTGACCGTTCTGCTCGTAGTCGCTCTGTCAATACAAGACGATATGCACGCTTTTGTTGTAGCCAGAAGTGCTTGATATTTGACATACAGCGTTAAAATGCCTTCGTGTATTATACCAATGTGATTAATGTAGTGAAAAAAAAGATAAACGTGCTTTTGTTGTAGCTCTTTTCGCAACAGATTTTTTGGTTGATTTGTAAGGGTATAACGTATCAATATTTTTTAAATATCATTGTCCTATCCTACTTATATTATAAATGCGAAAGTTTGTGAGGATCTATGGATGTTTGTTACTCTTTTACGCAAAAACTACTAAACGTAATCGAATAACGAAGCATAATCTGGAATAAGATATAGGATACTTATTATCTTGGAAAACGCAGACAAAGACGCGAGCAGTGTGCTAATAATAAAATACGTAACTATCATGTCCTTTCGATAAAACGACAGCGGTGTAAATTACCTGCATGGACACAAACACAACGAGTTCTCGTATTTACTGAATGAACAACCTTTAGTTACGTATATTATCATCTCAAATGACGCATCTATAGATAAGAACGTGACTAAAACAAAGATTGACATAATGACACAATGACACTTTACAGGGGCATTACATACAACAAACCTATGCAACAAACCCACGTAAAACAAATTAAAATGTTTTTGTTGCCTTTTGTCATTACATGAATAGAATAAGTCAGCTGTTTCCATTTTTGCTTTCAATCTCCTCAAAATTTTGATTTAAAGATGTTCTGTTTTACAGTAAATTCACAGGCAACGGTTTTCGATTACGAATGTTTTAATGACTAGTAGTCTGCTCGCGGCTTTGCTCGTGGTTTCCGGCATAGTATGTCTCATTCCACATCATGATCTGTGTGCTAAATTTCATGAAAATCAGTTAAGCAGTTTTTGTGTGAAAGAGCAACAACATCCCCACAAACTTTCACATTTATAATATCAGTAGGATTTATTAGCGCATTCGACATTCGACAGCAATGTTCTAAGTTCTGAGCTTGATACGATCTGAATCAAATCTGAATCAAATCTCACAATAGTGAATCTGTAATAACAGTAGTTACGCGATAAATCGTTATCATCTCAAAACTAAAAATTGATGATGATAATGCTGAGGACGAATGATGTCCTCAGTAGATGAGTAGAATACATGTCCAATGTGAACGGCCGTTAAATCATATTACGAAAGACTAGTTCGACTTTGACATAAAAACCAGATTTTATAATTTTATACCGGCTCAGAAATTTCAGAGGTAATTCATTAATCTCATTAAATTTTATGTTCGGACAAAGCCTGTTATGTAGATACTCTCAGCAGTGTCTACCAGGGAGGTACTCAAAAACAGTTTAGAGGCCATCAGAGACAAAATTAACTACCATATAGGTGGACGGAAAACACTAATTAAGTGTAACTGGTAAAATGAATTTGGAGAATTGTTTTAAAATAATAAACGTGACGAGTACGATAAAAGTTTTAGCAAAATAATGAAAAAACACTTTATGAATCTAAAAGGCCTAGCAGCGGGCCAGGGAGGTCAACAATGCCTCCAGGTTGCATCGTGGTAAAGTTAACCTTTTGAGTTTTGACTACTCTTGAGTAACACCGGGATTTAGCTAAATGTTACTAACCACACTCCGAACGAGGGACCTGGTGCCACATCCTCATTTGTTGACAGCAAATGAACATAAGAATACAAAAAGAGACCTTTTCGGCATGCATGCTATTTGATTGCGGGTTGATTGCTACGGATCGTTGAACCCTCGTACAACCACTACCGTCGGGTAGTAGTACTATAGGATCAAAGTATACCTCGTAACGCTAGCTCTGGTATATCATAAACATGATCGTTATACTTCACACGAGCTAGGCGCGGCGCGGGTGTCGTCAACTACACGGTCTACACGCTGAAGTAGTCCAAGAGCGCAAGACGCCCAGCATTGAACGCGTCCGCTCGCGCGTGTCCAAGATACCATTCAATACTGTGCCCGTTCGCGGTGCGCCAGCTGTATTGTACGCTTTGACTATTGTTCAGTATTCTCAATTATCTTAGTAAATGACATGATGGTGACATTGAGGGTGTAGCCACAGTACGATATAGGCAAGTATTTTGGGTTAGCGTTATATTCCTTAAATTCTAAAAAAAAAATCTTTACCAAAAGTTTAAAATAAAATAAGGGGTCAACAATCGTCCCACACTAAAAACTTAGGCAGTACCCAGGAATTTTATACATCTTTCATGTATAGCTGTCAAATTATTCAGGTTGTTTCACGATATTTTCCTTCACTGAAGTTTAATTTAATTTAATTTGTCATACGCACATATTTTCAAAAGTTTAATTTGCTTCATTAATTCGCGCTGGATTAACTTCCAGGATCAGCTTATGTTCATACAACTACGTTATTTTAATACTGATTTACGCACAAATCGAGCATGATATCAGCCAAAGTCTTGAATTGAATATGTATTTTATTGGCCATTTGTACTGAATTTTAAGGTATTTTTATTTGAAAATGCTAATTAAAGGGCGATAAGTAAAGGTAAAAAATATTTTCTCTATAACTCATCTAAGGTTACCATCGTGGTATTAATATATTTTCATCGTCTCATATCACGAATGCCATTGGACACGTTTACATACAACAATCCACTGAAGCGTCTAATCAACCGTCCTCAACGCGAGCAGCGTCGCCAACGGAAACTGTCAACCGTTGCATGCTCCAATTAACCAGCTATCTGTGTTTAATGATGGACGTTATGATAATTTGTTCTGTCGCAGAGTATAACTCATATCCATTATGGTATACATAAATCCATATACATACATAGTTACGGATGCTCTGTTTCATTTAGAGTCATAGACACAAGAAACAATGTCTGTCATGATTGGTTCATCATTTTTTATCACTAATAGTTATTATAGTTTATAGTACAGCAATATAATAACAAATAAGCTTAAGAACGTCAAGTACATTTTGATATTATTTTAAGGTTTGTTAAGTATATTCATTACACTTATGAAGTTATGTTACCTCAGCTAACATAATATCAATCGAGTCGATTTAACGATTTGTAACGATGAGTATCTTGTGTCCTGCTGAGTACTACGATGACATTCATATCATTTATTGTAGTTTAATTTGCTCCATAGGTTTATTATTCCATAAATAGTTCCAGGTAAAACTTGGCCAGAACTTTAATGCTACTTAGTTCTTCGTATCGCATCGTTACAATCACACATTTCGCATGCATCGTAGCAGACAATCACTAGCTGCAAGTGATGCAATACTGAATTGCATCTCATCCCATTTCCTGTACAACAAACAGTTGGAGCCCCGGCCCTGACCTCTCGCCGTTTCCACTCGACGAGCACGGTCTGACGATTTTAATTAATTTCTAATGAGAGCATAGGAGAATCCGAGAATCTGTTAATATTGTAATACTCCAATTCGGAACATAACTCCAATTGGATTGAAAAGATTAATGGAAATTTGCGAGTAAATTCATAAGTTCAATCAGTTCATATTAATTTTACATTGTACATGAACTGAAAATGATGATTTACATTGTAATGGACAGTATGGACAGTTGCGCTTGAACTACTTAGTATAATTTCCAACATTAAGAGTAAGAGCCGTAGATAAATATTATTACGATAAGAATAAAATTGGAAATCTTTTTTAATTTATAGATTTTAGTTCAGAGCTACTTTGAGTATAATCCATCAATCCATTCATCCATCCATCAGCATTTGGAAGTCCACTACTAGACCTAGGGCTCTTTTGGATTCTACGATCCTAATAAGCTCCACTCTTACCCAGTCCTGAGCCTTCTGAATCCAGCGGATGCCGGATACCCGCTGTTTTCTTCAGATCGTCAGTCCACCTGGCCGGGGGGCGTACCATGCTTCTTTTTCCGAGGCGTGGTCTCCATTCGAGGACCTTTCGTCCCCAACGGTTATCGGTTATTTGAACTATATGGTAAGCCGATTGCCACTTCAGTCGGCTTATTCTCCGCGCTATGTCGGTCAGCTTCGTTTGTCTATGGATTTCTTCATTTCTAAGTCTATCGCGTAGAGAGATACCGTGCATAGCTCGTTCCATAGCCCGCTGGGCGACTGAGCTTATGCATTAGGCCAATAGTGAAGCTCCACGTCGCGGATTCGTATGTATTCGTCATCACTACCAACACACATTACTCGAACACCTTCGACTTCAGGCGCTGAGGTAGTATTTTGGACGACAAGATATGACGCAGTTTCCAGAACGCAGCCCATCCAAGTTGGATTCTACGAGTGACTTCTTTCTCGCAGTTGGACTTACCTATCTGGATCACTTGTCCCAGGTAAATGTCTACAACTTAAAGACCAGTGCCGTCAACAACAACCACTACGGGTGTGACATGGCCTTTCGACATGATTTTTGTCTTTTCCATGTTCATCTTCAGACCCACCCGTTGAGAGGCCCCGTTGAAGTCCCCGAGCATTGTACCACGTTCTTCCAAAGAACCCGCCAGGAGCCTAAATAAAGTATGTGCAAATAGGTTCGGTAGCGCTATTTTTCCAACCCTTAACGAAAAAGACCGGATAAATTTTGTCAGGTATCCATACACAAACATCAATCTTCACTGCACTTTATTCTCGAATAGTAACCGCCCTCGCTTTGCTTCGGTTTTAGTATAGATCCCGTAAATTTTGTTAATGAAATATAGCCTATGTTAATCAGAAACAATATACTATACTATATTGAAATTGAATATAGCATCCTATTGGTGAAAGAATTTTTGAAATCGGTCCACTAATTTTTGAGTTTATCTTTATGAAAACAGTTTAGATCAAATTTCCGAATTACTGAAAACTTCTCTCCATCTCCGTTTCTTTCTCCTAGGTCGATATAAATAAATCTCGGTGCATAATCGTCAATGGCCGGTCACGGACAATTTCATGCGAGACAATTATTTGAGGTCACGGCTCAACGGACTGCTGCCAGCTGAATGGACGATCGTATCTACAGTTCTTACCCCGTTATTGTAATGTTCTTCTTAATTGGTTGATGGTTCCTTTTTATTTACGAACGTTACTAAGGATGCCTTTGTCCAGCAGTGAAACTGCAAAGGCTGATGGATAGATGGAACTAAGTGTATGCGAGATCTCTTATACTGTTTGATAAGGAATACAGTATCCGACCGTAAAGATCGCAAGAAATAAATCTTTTCGAAATACCTATTACAAATAGTTATTAATCTTCATCCGTTTCGACTGTTTCGGCATTAAGAGAAAGCCATTTAATTCCCATAACACTGTTTAATGCAGATTTGGAACATTACATAACTACAGCAGGGAACCAAATACATAGCTAAATTGCCATAAATTTCAGATTGAAATTCTTGAGGCACTAACGTCTTATTTAGCCCCGTGACATTTGATATCTCGTCGGTAGTCTATTAACTTGTTACTTACGAATATTAACTTAACTTTTTAATATATAATTTTCTTTTTATCAATATTTTTAAAAATCTAGTAAAAGTATGTCTTACTCATAGCAGCGTAAGCATATCTGCTCATACCCTCGGATAGAAGATTTTGAATTTTTAAATTCAGAGATGATATTACATTATGATGAAAAACATGAGAGTATAGTACCTACCTATGTAACATTAAAAACATTTATTACCCAACATTTTTGAGCAGCATCAAGTATTCACGCCCCTACCGAACTTTACTAATTTTTCATTTATCAACCATTGAAGCTAGAAATATTCTCTAGGGAACGCCAGTCTAAACTATCTGATTTATTTTTAAATTTTTCGTCATACCAAACTGAGCTGGAATGATGCTTTTACTCTCACGGGTTTTCCTTATTCGCAAGTGCGTAATCCGTGGTCTAGACTTGTAAAATAAATGTTTAATACGGCTTTAACAAATATAATTAGCTCCAGAATATTTAAATCCATTCAGGTGAGGTCCACCACCGACGAAATAGTTAAAATAGTATAAATGTATTAAAACTTAAAAGTTTTTCCGCGAATAGACATAAATGAAACATAAGTAAATTTGATTGACGTAGAATAGTTTCATTAGCTTATTAAGAAACAAATGCATGTGTTGCATTTAGCACTTATCATAACCGAACAGCTGCAACACTGATAATGTATGCGGACATTGCGGTTACTACTACGGTTCCGATATTCTGAACTTTTCAAGAAAAATAACTGAATGAAATACGAAGATCTTTGCCTGTACTTTATTTTTGTGCCATCAAATGATTCTTTTTACAAGTTACAGTGTGTACTGTATACAATTCACCTGAGCTTACTAACGCCCGGCACAGTAGCTTGATATAATCAAAATATTCTAACGATATTTTACTATATGTAATCTAACTTTAATGACAAACTACCAACTACATTAAGCTATGTATTCCCGTCCGTGACTAACGCAAAACTGGCGTTTAGCCAACCAACTTCAAATTAAGCCCTTATAGCGTACAAAACATTCAATGCCTAGTCTACGAGAAATTACGCAAAAATAATTCTTAGTACACCGTCATACGTTGCATTGCTAAAGCAAAATTTCAATGAAATGGAAGTCGGGGATAGGAAAATATTTGTTTCATTTCTAACAAAGATGGGTTATGCAATAATAAACCCTCGTAGATAACAATAAGGTTCATGAAAAATAAGCAAATCTGGCAAAAACAATTTTGAACAAGTACTGAATGCCTGAACTTTTTTTTGTTTTAATAAAATACGTCTCTATTACGTCAAACACGGTAGCTTTCTATAACTTACCTATACATACAACACTCAAAATGGCAGTAAATTGAATTCAAATGTTTAACTTCCAGTTTTCGGTCCTTCGAGCAGGTTTGAATATCTTTTGTAAGAGCGTGCTGAACTGTTCACGTAGGAATTTGAGCCGTGTAAGACTGACATGTGGTTGAAAATAAATTCTATTCAGAGCGTTTGTTTATGAAAAGCTTAAAGGATCCATGGTCTAAACTTAGTCTTCAATTCTCAAAAGTTCGTTTTGTACAATTCTGAGCGATTTTTATGAACGATCTGAAGTTCTTAATTTATTTTTTGCAAAGTCTGGCTGTGTTTGCGTTCTTTTAATCGATACTAGCAGCAAAGCATTGCAATGAAATGTGTCTTATTATTTTAACATGTAAGGGAGTATCTAAGGTTGGAATACAAGCCAGCCTTCATTGCACCCTGTGGAACAACGGACGAATTTATGGCTCAAGATTTTTTCTTTGAACCATCCAGTTTAATCGACCAACGGTACAAAGGTACAGGGAGTTTTTTACCCATCGGGGTATGTCCAACCTTACTTCTAAACTTTCGTACCATTATCGCTTCCTTCACGCAGAATTTTCATTCGGTCGCCGTTAGATAGCTGGATTTCCTAATTCTGCACCTTAATTTGTACTCGTATTTCTTTTGAATCGTAATAATGGCAATTAGTTAAGTAAAAAGTCCCCATCCAATACCAGGTGGTTAGGCGTATAACAAATGAAGGTATGGCATCAGCTTGTAACTACAGAATCTAAACAAGGCATTAGTGTCGGTATGCTACTTCAATTTAATGGATATTTGCTCAACTCTCACTTTCTCTCAGACTATTCGTTTTTTTCTCACATTTAATATCTAAACATTCTATCGAGTAATCTCGATGAAAGCTTTTAAGGTCGCGATGAAATATGATAAACATTAATGGAATTTCAACTTTATTTCACTACGAAAGTGGTCTTTCCTTATGTGGTTAGTGGAGCCAATGAGCTACAAGTTACAACTCATTAAGGTCCACCTAAAGGATATCGAGCTTTTTCGACACTTAGAAAGTCTGCAACGTACTAGTTTGTAAATTGTAAGAGTTTGAAGCCACATAAATATCTTAACAGCCTGGATCGACGTCTTATGGGTCAGTTATTAGGCTAATCGAATATTTCCATTATCACCATCTAACTACTGATCTGCCGTTACTTATGACATGACGATCTATCATATCAAGAGAAACAACAACAAATGTAGCCTTTAAGGTAGTTTTCGAGGTATCTGCTTCATCCCTGAATCACAAAAACAAATGGAATGGATAAAATAGCAGGATCATGACAAAAGCTATCGAGCCATCATCTGTCGAGACTTATCCCAATTGAAGCAGCTCAACGTAGCAACCATAGTTAACAATAAGCAGAAACATCGGCAACTAAACAAAGGCAGGATACGGAGTAATGAACTTTTAATGGAATCTCCTCTCTGATAAAGGCGCAGACGCTGATTGAGCGATAATACCAAAAACCTATAGTTTTGAAGTGTAAAGAAAGATGACATGTCTCTAATTTAATTAATGTATGTATTTAATCACGATATTTATGTCTATGTGAACCGACTGAAGAGCACTTGAGTCACTTAGAAGATAAGTCAGCATCATAGACTCGTTACTGATAAAGAAGGAAACAGAAGACCTAATCACTTAATAAAAGACATAAAACTTCTGAGAATCAGGGTCTGGTTCTTAAATTCAAGTTGAACTTTGCTATTGTTATTTTCACCTATTTCTGGAATCCTAATATTTCATTCTCTGATTTCCCTTACGAGGATTCAAAGCTTACAGAATTCATGGACTTGCCACAAACATTTACCCGCGTCAGACATACAGGAGTAATTCTACATTTTGGATACATAAAGGTAGGAGACGTACTTAAAGGTAAAAATTAATAGGAGCATTTCAGAGTATCGCAGTAGCATCGCTATCAGTCCAAGCCACACCCAAGCCACGTAGACATTCAGGCGTTGAACGTATAAATAAAGAAGCCGCGAGGGAGGCGTCTATCGTATGAATAAGGAACGCGATATGTGGGCAAAATAACTTAGTTCACGGAATCTCGTGAATTGTTTTTTATTAAAGGTGGGGAACTTTATGTAAGATATTGCCTTTTTTGATGGAGAAAGTTGTTTCTTTCGATCGTAAAGAATTAGGCGAGCTTGTGGTGTGTTAGTTTGAAGTTACAAAATAAATTATTTAATAATTGCTTCGGTGAACTGAAGCAAAAGCATTGTAGGAAATTAGACCTGAAAAGTATATATGTATAAAGTTTTCTTAATAGAACAAAGATTTAAGAACTAACAAAGTTTACTATTTCAGCATCAAATAGTGAAGGTAATGTCATCAGACACTGACGAGATCTCTGGTAGATATATACATATAATATATAAAAATCTAAATAATTCCACAGGCTAAACAAAAAAATCTTTTCATCTGGTGTTTTTTATATGCCATGTGATTTATTGAGAAGTACGAAGTATCTATGTAGTCTGCAATATTTACATGCAGCTTACAGCAAAATATTCGCATTTATCCTTCTTAATTTTACTGGTGTGCAATTGAGAGGATTTGTACATTGTAAATTGTAATCTATACAAATAACAAATCTTCTATACAAATAAATAAAATTGGAGTGTCTGTTTGTAATATTAAAATAATCGCTTTTTACTAAGTGCATTTGGATGTATACACGGTACATATACCAAAACAACATTTTTTACAATTTTTGTCTATCTGTCTGTTTGTTCCGGCTAATCTCTGAAATGGCTGGACCTATTTTGACGGGACTTTCACTGGCCGATAGCTGGTGTAACAAGAAATAACTTGTTACACCAGCTACTTTTATTTAAGAAAAAAACATGTTTTAGAAAAAAGAACGGTAACTTTTTTATTAAATATCACGCGGACGAAGTCGCGGGTAACAGCTAGTAGTTTAATATGATATTAAAACAAGAGTAAAACAAAAAATTGTGCGGTATGCGAACGGTTTTCAGTATCGTCGACCACACAAAGCGTAAGGTCTCCATTCATTGCATACAAAATCTGTGGAACATCGAGGTACGAAATAATTATGTTTTATCGGTCCGATGACATGGCATCGAGGAGAACAATACAAAGAATACAACAAACATTACAAGTAAATAAAAACTTACAATTAGTTAGACACAAACTGAAATCAATAATTACAATCAAATAGATTTCGATGAACATTAAGAAGTTAAACAATTTTCTATTAATCAATGGTCATTAAAATTTAATTAAGTTTAAAACTCTAAACGATCAATTTTGCAAGAATATTAATAATAAATTATCATTAGCTAGTTCCAGTCATACCGTAGAAGAAAGGTTCGAAAGTAGTAAATCGACATCTCGGGAGAAACGCGAAAATATCAAGAAACATGAATGAACTAACCATTTGTTGTACGTGGCTTCTTTAGTATTAAAATATACAATTAGTTCTATATTTTCTATTACTGTGTAAGGACACCCGGTCAACGTGCGGTCTCAAAGTGGCACTCAAATTGGCCTAAGGCCAGTTGTTAAGATCCGCACCGGAGTAGTGTTGCTCTAGGCCTCCTCAAGAGGAGAGACCCGTGCTCAGTACTGGGCCATTGATGGGTTTAAACTCGAGATGGGCCGAGTACTACATTTACCGAGTAACCGAATACCGAGTAGGTATTATTCGGTTTTACTTTTGCGAAACCGAGCACTCGGCCGAATAACTCGGTTTGGTTTTTACGCAGTTTGCTAGTTTAATACTCGGTCACTGGAACGGAGTTATTCGGCCGAGTACGAGTACTAAATAAAAGACCGAATACGCCGAGTACCGAGTAATAAACGAGTACTCAGCCCATCTCTAGTTGAAACCAATAGATGATTACTTTTTAACCCCCGACGAAAAAAGAGGGTTAATAAGTTTGGCGTGTCTGTGTATCTGTATGTCTGTCTGTGGCAAATCTTCCTACTAAAATTATTGCAAACATGCGACTGAGCACACTTACTACGCACGCATTACTAGCACCGCCCCATCCGTCTGACATCCTTGCCGGGGGCCATTACAGTCGCTCCAGTCCGTATATTGCGTTGCTTTTCCTGTTTATCACAATGCGTTGCGATTGTTGCGAGTTGCGACGCAACGAGTACATTGTACGATTGTGTTCCGACCGGTAGGTAACGAAGTAAGCTGATTGTTTCTGGTGTCTTGAATGTAACTTAAAAATGGACTTGACTTGTACAATCTTTTAAGTTCTGGTGTGAATCAGCTGGTTTATTTAACTAATATCGGAGGCTAGGTGATCAGACTGAGGAGAAGTTAAGTTGCTACTTCAGACAAGAAACATCTGGGATTTTAATGCACTATAAGCCCTGGCAATTGTTATGGGGCTTATATATCTCCAATCAGGCTTCATGAAATCAACAGCTTATCGTACCCTCCGAATCATGGCATCGCTTGTATATTCACGATTAGCGGTCAATCACCTAGGAACTTTGAACAAACATCTGTCACATAAATGTCTGCCCAAACGCGAATTGCATCACATCTAGGGCTTACTATCCGGATATTCGGATATTCGAATTATCCGGATATCCGCCGAATTTAATATCCGGATATTGGGCTTTTTACTATCCGGATAATCCGGATAATCCGAATAGTAATTAATTTTATTATTTTATACGTTTTTTCAATTGAAATATATTAAAAGCACCGAGATATAATATTTTAAACTGTATTAATGTAATATAGATACTATAGTCGCATAAAATACAACTTAATTCCAAAGAAGAAATGGCAACCGGATATTTCTTCACAATAAATGCAAGTGTCCAAGTCATGTCCTAATCATGTTCGCAATTTCAATAATAGTAACACTGGGTGGTTGAGCACGCTCACGGTGTTCATTCGAGAAGAAACCTGGTTCTAGGGAATATACATGACTTACTCCTAGCTTACTATAAAGCACAGCTCAAAAACTGAGCCCAGGAGTCGAGCAGTTGTATAGCAATTGACTACAGAAATCGAGCAGTGTTGGGAATTGCTGGAGGGAGAAATAAAAGGCAAAGCTACTATCGCTTTACAATTGAAATTGATACTTCTGTGTCGCATTCTTTATTACTGAGGGTCGTTACCTTGATGAAGTTCCTTCACTGCTTTTATCAACTCCCTTCACTTTTCCTGATGACCAACCTTCTCAACCGTTGCAACGGAGAAACTAGTGAATGTTGGCAGTAAATGTCACCAAAACACACAAGGATTTCCTGATAACAACTTCATAAGTCTAGTATTGAAGCTAAGTTGCCGCTTTGAGCCAATATTGGCAATCATGACAGACCGTGGTATGCAACGCTTCCTAATCGAACATAACATCTCAAAACTAATGTCTTGAACTGGTCTTGGTAACATTAGAGATCTTTAGATCTTGCCATATTTCATTAATTTGCTTATAGCATTTTCAGCCATGTTTCTTGCGATCTTTAGATCTTGCCATATTTCATTAATTTGCTTATAGCATTTTCAGCCATGTTTCTTGCGTTTAACTCGATTTACTTCCCACATCCTTCTTGATAAGTACCGCTTTTGTGTACCACAAACTCGTTGACCAATTCAACCTACGCGAATTCTCTAGTTCATCAGTTCTGTCGATAAGCATTATTTTGGTTTTCCTTTTGTTGAGAATGAGTCCGATAAGTTCACTCTCTCGCTCTGCTCTGCGGAAAAGGTGAGAAAGCTCCGTCTCCTTTGATGCAAAAACATTGGTGTCATCTGTAACTCAGGTTAATGATCTTTAAGCTACGAAAAAGGTTTTTGGAATGGTATACTCCCCATAGATATTGAAAAAAATGAATGACAGGGTACAAAGTCAAAAATTTTTCTATTTGTCAACATTACTGACAACTGGACTTTTAAAGGACACATCCGTGCATAGTTGTGTTCCCGGAAAAAGGATTCCTTCTTGATTTTCCTTCGGTGACAGTATGTACAGTTTATGAAGAAGCCGAGTGGACCAGAGGGCCAAAAAAAGCGATCTTAGTGATCCGACTAACTATAGGCCTATAGCGATAACTTGACGGCTTCAGAATACTAGTATAGAACACGCAGCTCTTAAGATATCTGGAAGATATTAGCTGATCAATGATCAACAATACGGTTTTTCGCCACGGTCGTTCAGCTGGCTCTTGATCGCAACGGGGAAGCTCTGACAGTCAACCTAGATATCACTCTGTCTCGGTCTGGCACTGGGGCCTTCTCACGAAGTTACCATCTTATGGTCTCTTTGAGAAGTTAATATTCAGTTAGGTAGCTAGTTTTCTGAGCGACACATCAATATCATAGTAGACGGTTGTTGCTCGGATATGAAACCTATGAAAATGTCGGCGTTCCCCAAGTGACTGTGAAGACACAAGTTTGCGCGCTTAATGCTAAGAAAACCCCATTTGTTATAACCCCTCAATTTCAAGATACCGCGCTCACCGTGAGTAAAAGTTTTAGGTCATTCAGAAGGCAAGGCCAAGCTGATCTCCAAGAAACTTTGTGTCCTGAACCGCGCTAAGCAGTACTTTACTGCAAGGCACCTACTCATCCTTTACAAAGCTCAGATCAGGCCTCAAGTGTGTTCCCACCTCTGGGCAAGGTAGCCACAATACTAAATTAATACATTTGACCCTGTACAGAAACGCGTGGTACGAATTGTCAACGATCCACGAGTCACCACGAGTCACTCACAGGTTAGAACACCTGAGTTTCAGAAGAAATATCGGTTCTCTCGGCGTGTTCTGGCGACTTTACAACGGTGAGTGCTCGGTGAGTTTCATCCACACCGATTGGACTCGTGGAGAACCTCTATGGTTCGATTTTCACGATCTTTTTTGCCAAGGACGTACAAACTGTCGAATGAGCTTCCTTCTTTACGGAGCGCTATAACATGGGGTTCTTCAAAAAAGGTGCAAAAAGAGTTCTCCTTTAGGGCCCGGAAACATAGGCGATTCCTCTGGTATTGCTCATGTCAATAGGCGACGATGACTGCTTTTTCGTCGGCCGAAAAAAAAACAGTGATGCTAACAACAAGATCAGAAGTATTGGTATGAGTTAGGTTTTAGACAAAGACAGTACCAGCTCGATGTGGTGGAAAAGTATGAAGTACCCTAAGAACATTGCTCATGAGTTCATGACCAAACGCGATATTAGGGTGAAACTTATGAAGCTTAGCAGCGCGCTGATACATCTACCGAAGTTTTGAACTTAATTCTGAATAAGTATTTGTATTAAAATATTGATTAAATTCATAAATTATTTGAATTTAGCCTTCCAAATATTATCCGGATATCCGGATATTATCCGGATAATATTCAGGAACTATTCGAATTATCCGGATACTAAAATGAACGGATAATTGCATGCCCTAATCACATCGCAGACGGACAGGGTATCAACTGGGTTAACACCGTGTCCTACGTGGTCAAGCCTCCAGTCTGAACACGACGAGTCCTTTGGCGGCTGATTCATACTCAATTGATTGAAAAACTGATCTATCTATGATTATCCATCTAGATGCCTATTTCTCTAAAACACTTGAGCAAAACTTATCATCCAAGATTCGTGATTTGACTGTTTAGAATATAAAGATTACGAATATTAAATATGATACAGATATTATTTAGCGTGTGAACATTTCTCACAGGCGTGATGTCAGCCGGCTACCGTTAGTCTCGTTGAACCTGTAGCCACGCCCGGTTGTACCATTATAACGTGTTAATTAACATTTAATAGGAACACTCCTAATTACTAAATACCAGATGCCAAGGTACTTTGCTTCAATAAAGTTGTCACTTGACGAACTGTCCGCGTCGATGCTTTATGCGTATGGCAATGTAGAGTAACAATTTAAAATGTGTCTTTGTTGATAGGTAACTTAATGCGCGCATATTTGCAATTCATATCTAATGAAATTCAGGTATTAATCCTTCTTTATAACAAGCGCTCAAGCAGTAGCAGAGTTAGAATAGAGTGCGGTTAAAGGAACGATTATGCCAGTAAATGAAGGGACGACAGACCGATGCCAAGTCCAAGTTGGCTCTGGCAGGCTTTGAACTTTTAAGAGAATGCAAACGTCTGGAACGTCACACACTCGAGTACATAATGAGTTTTAACAATTTTTACTATGTATCGCTGACGCAAATTATTATTATTAATTGAGATTTGAAGTACGCGAACACTTCGAAACATCTGAAATAGTAATTCCAGTTGGAATTCACTACACAGGAGAGATGCTGATCAGGCGATTGTAGAATCACCAGAGTGTCACTACTAAATACACCACGTTGGCTGAGAACATCCAATATGGGGTTATAGAGAATTGTCAATCGCTACTTAACTAAACTACGCGCGCTAAATCGATTACACTATATTCAATGATAACCTCAAATGAATAAAAACAGAGGTGGTTTCAAGACTGTCCAGGGTGCGAACCGAGAACATCGGAGTCAGTACGGAAGGCAAGATGCCGTAGAAAGGCATCGCTTACAGGCTTACATACCAACTAGCCAGTTCCGTCACCGGATTAATAGTCACTTGACGGATTATCGGTTACGTAAACCTTTATCGGTTACGGATAACAGTTCTATTTATATATCATTGAAGTCGATGTTTCTAAATGTCACATACATTATGCAGGTAAACGACTGAAGAAACTTTTAAGCGAGACACATAGATGCTATTGTGCAGTATTAAGAAAAATGTATTTTTGAGAGTTCTCCATCCAAAGACTGCAAATCTGCACACGATACAAAGATAACATGACCTTAACCCTTACTACTTAGTAGCAAGTGAAATACTAAATCATGAGTAGAGGAAGTAGTTCTATTATATTCTTAATTGCAGTGCTCCATTGCTTCTACTACTTCAATTTAAGTCATTGACTTGACACGCCTAATTCTTTTTGTATTGACTATTGACATTCGAAAGCCACTATTCTGGACTTGAACTTAGCAATAAGACTGTTAGAATTCGTAATGAGAACCTACTGACATAATTATACTTATAGTCATAAGTAAATGTTTAACGGATTACCTCAAATTCCATTATCTGCTCAAAACATTTAAGTGCATAAATTTCTTAAGGCACACGTGAAAAATAACTCTTTCCATGCAGCCCAGTAAATATTATATTATAGATCGAGAACTCCTAGTTCATCGATCGTAAAAGGAATAAGTAGTAGTAGTAGTGATAGTAAAGTAGATACTTTTATTACAGTGTTTTCTTGTCTGTGTAAAACAATGATATTTAAAAAATATAGATACGTTATACTCCTACACATCAACCAAAAAATCTGTTCCGAAAAGAGCTACAACGCAGACACGTTTATCTTTTGCTTTACTAAACCAATCACATTGGTATAATACACGAAGGAATATTAACGCTGAATGTCAAATGTCAAGCACTTCTGACAACAACAAAAGTGTGCGTATCGTCTTGTATTGACAGAACGACTACGCGCAGAACGGTCAATTGCCTGTTCTTACGCTCTTCATCGTCGGCGCGCTAGTGACATATCTACCTCTTTTTACATTATAATATCATTGGTGTAAAAGAGGAGGGTGTGTGCGGAAGTTACCGTCATGTACCTGCCGGCCTACGTGCGCGCCACGTGAAAAACAGACGTATCCATTACGCGGAAATCTTATCAACGCATTAGCCACAGATAACGCATTATCAATAAACACGGTCTTTATCTGTCAAACCTGATTGCATAATATAACATCTGTAGTATCTGCCCTATATGTACTTAATGTTTTAGGATGGTTTAGGAGCTTTTTAATTAGCTGCATCTCTAGCTAGAGCTGTTGATACGAAATATGTGTAATTTTTGTTTATAATTTTTTACGATTTTACATTCGGCAATTAATGACCAACTACGCTTATATAGTGCTTCTTGCCAAACAGCAATGTCAATCATACTTTAATGTGGAAAGTAAGTCCAATTTAGCAACTGGCAAAATACTGAAGTTAATTACAAAAATTAGCACTATTAAACTTAATATTTCGGACACGCATTTCTGTATTTATTCTGGATTTCTGTAGTTTCAATACACCCGTAATATTTGTCGACCACTTTGTCGATATATGTAATAAAAATATACCGTGCATTACCCATGTCATATTATTAGCTTTCTAAAAAAAATTTGTGAGCTATAGAGTGTGACGGATGTAGAGACCTACAAAGTGAAATACACAAGTTCCCTTTGATTATGAAACCCTAACAATTACCATAATCTTTGGTAAGAAGATATATCTTTGATATAATTTTAACGGCAAACTCTTTAAATAAAAAAATATTTCCCGATTTCTCGTCTCCGTCAAAATTAAATGATTCAATAGGCAAAACATAATAAATTATTAATAAAACATTACAACACACAAGCCACTCGAGTGGAAAATTAATTGGACAGCTGATTTGTAGGTACGAAGTTTACAATTTGTACTACACTGCACGGACTGCACGCATATACACCGTTTTAAGATATGCAACGCGATAGTCATTGAATAATCTAAATTTTACCAACAAAAAATAACAGACAGATCTCGTTCAAATTTATGTGGGACCACATGACAAGCACCTGCTTTCGATTAAAAAAAGAATCATCGAAATCGGTTGGTGTGATATTGAGTTATTCGTCCATTTGTCACGCACATACTTAATGCAAGTTTAAGACTTATATGGTTTTCTCATGGATGCCATTGTCAGATCTCAATAAAATTTAAGTGGGACCACATGACAAGCACCAGCTTTCGTTTAAAAAAACAATTATCAAAATCGGTTCACCCAGTCGAAAGTTCTGAGGTAACAAACATAAAAAAAATACAGTCAAATTGAGAACCTCCTCCTTTTTTTGAAGTCTGTTAAAAAGGAATGTTTTTACTCGACACAGGTTTTTACAACCATTTTTATTTTATTTATTTATTTTATTTTAAAAAATAAAATCATTTTTCGAAAGCTTAACAGTTATTACATATTAGTTATTGTATCTTTTTAGCGAGTTCCACACTCACTCCTAGCACAGTATAAGGAGATATCTATTTATACTGTGCTCCTAGTGTGTGCGAGTGTTCACGCGAGAAGCGAAAAAATCCCATGGCATTATTTTTAGTTGTTACAATTTAAATTTATATGTATAGTTACAAAGGGCAAAATAATGTGGCAACAAAAAAATATTAAAAAATTGTTTCAGACTATGATAAACAAAAGAATAAACGTCGCGTGGGTGTAAACTGTAAATATTGCAATAACTCTAATAATAATAAAATAAACTGCAGAGTGGCTCCACAAGTCTAAGGAATGTTGGATCCATCCTTGAACCCAGTTCAACCTGCCCTACTCACGGTGCACCCTGGTGAAGGATGGCAACCAGGAAGCTAGGCTATCCTTCTTTCTAAAGTTCACCGTAAAAAGTCAAAGTCGAAATCAAAATCATTTGTTCAGTATTACGTTCGCACTGTTCGCAGTGTCGGAGAGTCAGAAATAATTCCGGTCTTTGGTGTGATGTAGACGACTTGTCATCAAGTGACTCGTCTGGTCTTTTGTCGGAATACAGGCTCCTTTCTTCGAATTATATGTTATGTCTAAAGTTATTTACTACGCCACTGTTCGTTAGAACAGTGGCGTAGCTAGCCCTAAGGAGGCCCCATATCAATATTTGTTGTGGGGCCCCCTCCATGTCAGCTGTCAAATATAAAAGGAGTACCAACTGTAGCGGTCTTAGGCCGCTGGCGTGCTTTTTTTTTAAATATTAGTGGGTGCCCCTATACGCTGGAGGCCCCATATAATTGATATGGCTGATATTTATTTATTTATTTATTTATTTTATTGCACCAACAAAGTAAACACGAATACATGCATTAAAAGAAAATTATACAAGCACATGGAAAGTGTCACCTCAGTTACAGGTGCAAACTAATAACACAGGCAGCAACAGTATTGAAAACTTATAAAAATAAATTAAAATACAGTTATAAGTTACATAATCACAATTAGGCAGAACAGATAATGGAAATAATTAAAAATAATGATTAGATGTTAAAAATTAAAATGTCGAGAATTACAATGTACTAAAATTAAAACCGCAAAAAATTAAATGTCAGAGAATAAAAAAAAAAATCTAAAAGAAATACACTGAGAATTATAAAAGTAACAACCGCAGTAATATAATAAAATTGATGTTCAGAATGTCAATAAAAAATAAAATAAAAATAAAAATTATTAAATTAATTACATTTAAAATTATTAAATTTATACATTTGGATTAGATTTAACATAAAGATAATAATTTAACTATTGAAATTAAACTAAGTTAACATAATTAAAAGAGATAAAATAAACTTTTAAATATCAACAACTTCTGACGATTTTCTTAAATTTAGGTAAATTATTACAGTATATATCAACGTTAAGAGAGGGACTGTGGGTATTTTGACCTTCTCCTGTCCTCACTGAGTTTACCAGCACATACATGCGTGTTGTGAACACTATTGTAACTCCTCATGCATCTGTTTAAGGGGGAGTAATGGCCTAGATTTGATCGGGCAGGTCTTTCAATAAAAGGTTTAAGATTTAATGACCTTGGCAATCTCCTAGGTACATTAAAATTTATTTGGGACAGAAGGTTAGGTGCGTCAATAAAATTGTTGATCAGCTTAAACAAAAACACGTTGTCCAGCAGCTTCCTGCGTTCAAGGAGCGAGTTCAAACCAAAATGTTGAAGTCGTTCTTCGTAGCTTGGTAGCGTTTTAGCCAAATTGCAACTGTATGCTAGGTGCCATAAAAACCGTTTCTGCACACTCTCAAGGCGTTTAATATATACATCGTAGTGAGGATTCCACACGACGCAACCGTACTCTAAGACGCTACGTACGAGGGCAGTGTAAATTGCAAGTTTCGTGGAGGCATTCTTAAACTCGCGACAATTTCGTAATACGAAGCCTAAAGTTTTAAAACCTTTTGTCACAATATTATCTACGTGAATATTGAAGCGCAGCTTGTTGTCCAGGATTACACCTAGGTCTCGAATGTAATCTGTCTCTTTCAGTGATATGCCATTTATATGATAGGACCTGGGGGTAACGTGTTTTTTCCTACCATAGCGAACTACGTAACATTTCTCGATGTTCAGACTCATGCCATTTGATGTGCACCACGAGACCAGATTATTCATGTCATTTTGTAGAAGCGTTTCCTCCTCAACAGAGTTAACCGCCCTGAAAAACTTTAAATCATCGGCAAACATATATAACTTTGAGTTGGTGAAGCATTCAATTACATCGTTTATAAATAAATCAAATAGCAGCGGACCCAAATGGGAGCCCTGAGGTACACCGGATAGAGACGTGAAAGGCTTGGATTTAAAACCACCTGCTATTACCACAGACTGTCTGTTTTTCAAGTATGACTGACACCAACTTAAGAGATTGCCAGCTATTCCAGCAGATGAAAGTTTCTTGAGTAAGACATCGTGGTTAACCTTATCGAAGGCCTTACTAAAATCTGTATATATACAATCTATAGTCTGCCCTAGATCAACCCCTTGAGCGAGATCTTCGACAAAGGACACCAAATTGGTTACCGTTGATCGGGCCTTAACAAAACCATGCTGTTCTGGTGCTATAAATTGCTTAAAATGCCATGAGAACATAGGACACAATATCATTTCGAAGACCTTCGCAAAGATAGTTATTAATGATATTGGTCGATAGTTTTTAATAAGACTAGCATCACCTCCTTTCATCAATGGTATTACGAGAGCCTCCTTCCATAAAGTCGGGTATGTGCCGGAACTTAAAGACTTGTTAATTATTATGGACAGGGGCAATGCAAGTGCGCCAGCACATCTAACAGCAAAAACTGCCGGAATTCCATCCGGACCATCACCCTTAGTAGGGTCGAGTCTTTTTAAAACTCTGTAGACCTGATCTTGGGTAACCGATACAGTTGTCAGATAATTGGTAGGAGGAATTAAATAAGATTTATTATATACATGTGATTTGTCAGTATTATATACGGAAGAGAACTGTGTCGCAAACAGATTACAAATATCTGGTCCCGTGGTAGCAGAGGCATTACCGAGAGACATTTGGGCGGGGTATACACTACTGCCCCTTCTCTTATTTTTTATAAAAGACCAGAATAGTTTGGGGTTTGATGATAAAGACGACTCTAAGCGTTCTAAGTACGTGTTATAATTAGACTTTTTTAATTTGGTGCATCTGTCGCGTAGTAGTTCAAAAGTAAGTAGATCACGTGGATTGCCATATTTACGATATTTTAATCTGTATTTAAGTTTCTCATTAATTACTCTGATCAATGATCTTGAAAACCATATAGGACGCTTGTTTATATTGCGGGGGCGAGATTTCGGAACGTGTTTAGTAATTAAAAGTCTAAGCAGTTTGTAAAAAGTCGCAACCATGTCGTCAACACAGGTACAATCAGCCAGTATGGTTGTCCATGAAATATTGTTGAGTTCAGATAAAAAAATTTTATAGTCTGCTTTATAAAAGAGAAACCGAGATTCGAGCTTAGATTTAAAACATTCCACATAATCAAGCACGATACCGAATTCTAAAGGTGGGTGTAAAGGATCTATAATCGACAGTGGATCCGCGCATACAAGTAAGTTTGATATAGGTTTAGTACTCCGTAGTAAGTCAAGTATTTTTTCCTTATTATTTAAACAGAAGTTGTACTGAGCCAAGTGATTAAGGGACATAAAGTCAATAAGAGTGTTGTTTAACATGCTGTTAGACCTAACAGGCGAGCACTGCAAGGTCTGCAAGTTGGTCGGAGGATCCCACGATAAGCTACTTAGATTAAAGTCACCAACAATAATAGTATCGCCACTGATATTTTCCATAACTCGATTAGTGTTACAAGTAAAGTGATCTATAATGTGTAATTGAACCGGAGGGGGTATGTAAACACTGCAGATGTACAAATGTTTAATTATTCCTTGTTTATCATTTAGATCTAGTTGCACCCAGAGGTCCTCGCAATCTGATTCAAAATTAAATAAGCGATACGACTTAAATCTATTTGAAACAGCAATTAGAACACCGCCCCCATCTTTTTTACTATGGAAACCACTACTCTCCCGGTCACGTCTATATATCACATAACGGTCATCAAAAAGTTCTCTGTCAGAAACGCTGCTGTTCAAACATGTTTCTGTGAAAATTATTATGTCAAAATTATTACAAACAATATTATTAAAAAGATCTAAGATCTAATATGGCTGTAGCTAAGCCCCTGATAACGAATAACGTGTAAGTTTCAACTTATCGTCAGCGATACTACACAGTAAATGCGCACGCACATTAGGATGCGTATAAAATCATTATAAATATATTGATAACAAAACTGTCTCCACATGTTATATTCGCTGTCTACTGTCTACCCAGATGTCAGATGACTCATCTTACTAAACGCCTCGTTGTTTTGACTTCATTCTGCTATTATGACTTTGATTATATTCAGCTCCATAATAACATGGTAGCACCCTAACGTCACTCTCCAAATTTCCACCAGGCCCGAATCAATCAACAACGTTGAAACGGGTGTTGCAGTGTCAGTGTCAGCCCTCATCGGCTATACGGATAGAATATAATTCCTTAATGTCAAAACCAACAGATTAACCAAGGATATGCTGATAACCTTGTGTTAAAAATTTAGCATTGTCTGACATAGCGAAGGTTTTTGATAACAGTGCATGTACCTATTTCCTGTTTATCTTTATGTATAACTGTGGGTTCACTATGTAAGTTTGTTAGAGATCCCATAACTTTACAAGAAATTCTGATCACATTATGTAATATGTCGTCGTTTCGACTTCAAAACCTCTTATGTGTTATGTGCCACTTTTGGCAAAATCACTTTTTTACGTCAAATGATTCTACATATATCGAATTCAAAAATTCTCATTTGTGTACTACGTTTCCATCGTAATTTATTCACCAAATTCAAAATCACCTAAGTATGTGCTTGCTAAACAAAATTTTATCGATTTTTATCGATTCCCTCAAAAAGCAGATTTTTTACACATAAGAGGTTTTGAAGTCGCAACGACAATGGATTTATCCTACTTTCCTCTGTTCTTGAGAATGAAAAGATGCTTTTCACGCAAAAGCTACTGAACGGATTTTCATGAAATTTTGTACACAGGTAGACGATGTTATCAAGTATATCATGAAGTGGTAGTATGTATATCATGAAGTGGTAGTACGTATATCATGTAACATATCATATAAAGGGCACCTAATATACTGGAAAATGCAGGCTAAGCCGGGGGCAGAGCGCTAGTTCAATATATTTGTATTGTCGAAACGACGATTCATAGCCATGCTAAGTACCGCTATGCAGTCAAGTCCACAAGTTTGATGAATTCTGGGTTTTATTCCCAGCGAGGCAGAAAATTGAATGATGAGGTTGAAATTTGAATTAGTGTTCCTGGTCTGAATGTGTGTGTTCTTCTCTTTATGTGTTGTCCATAGCACCCACAAATCCAAGGGACACAGAGAATCCTAGTGCAGAGTTTATGAGTGTGTAGTGTTTATTTATTGTTAACCGACTTCAAAAAATTAAGAGGTATTCAATTTGACTGTATTTTTTTTATGTTTGTTACCTCAGAACTTTTGACTGGGTGAACCAATTTTGATGATTCTTTTTTTAATCAAAAGCTGGTGCTTGGCATGTGATCCCACTTAAATTTGAGCGAGATATGACTAGTAGTTTTTGAGTTATCCCTAATTTTGAAGTCTGTTATTTTTTTCAAAAATTATAACTAGGGACCGGATTATATGCAACATAAAAAGCTTGTTATCTGCATGCAAATATGCATGAAAAATGCTTGAAATATGCACGAAAATATGTAAAATATGCAAAATTAAATGATAATTTTTAGGAACCCAAACAAAGAAAACTACTTCGGAACCCTACATTGCGCGTGACCAGACACGCACTTGCCCGGTTTTGTGATTTTTTTTTTTATAAACGTAAACATATTGTTCCAAATGTTCAGTAGGGAGATTGTGTCTTCGATCATTCAAAAAATATTTATACGTGGTCGCTCCACATCCACTGAGGTGACTGGGCAGAATTTGAACTTTGGTGCTGTATTGGTACTTATAGTTTCTGGCAAGAGTTCTAAAACTATCAATTTGACACGATAATATGCATCATAACTAGATCTTAAGTAAGTAAAATGTGCAATTACCGCTGAGGATGGCTTAACCCGTCGGTTACCGAGAACGTTCCATCACGTTCGAACTCAAAGGTACCGCGATCACGCGGATCCTAACGAGTTAAATATGCAAATGCATATGCAAATATGCAAATGCGGTTAAAATTTAGAATCCGGTAGCAGGAGGGGGGGAGGGGAGGGGGGGTGGGGGAGAGAGGGGTGATTACTGATTACAACGGTACCACTCGCAACTCTCGGCGACGCACCGTTTCCGAGAAAATTGAAAAAAACTTTCATAACCTTAGTACCAAAATTTAGAATCCGGTAGCAGGAGGGGGGAGGAAAGGGGGGTGGAAGAGGAGAGAGGGGTGATTGCTGATTACAACGGTACCACCTGCAACTCTCAGCGACGCACCGTTTCCGAGAAAATTGAGAAAAACTAACCTAACCTCAAAATTCTAAAATAATAATCATACAAACTTCATGATGTGTTTTCTTGCACAACAATATTTTAATTATTCAATTATGTCACAAAACTACACTTCGTCATAAATGTCGACGGGACCCCGCTTCGCGGGGTCCCTATTTCCGCGTAAAAAAAAATTATACGAACCTAACCTAACCTAACCCATTCTGTTTTGGGTTCCTGTTGCTTTTTTTATTGCGGGGGGCTTCGCCCCCCGAGCCCCCCTTAGCAGGGGGCTCCGCCCCCCGCACCCCCTAGCACGGGGGGCTTCGCCCCCCGTGATGCCTTCCGCCGTTCCTCTTTTTTCGCCAATGTTTATACATAGAGTACTTACATTTGGGACCGATTTGACAATTTATGCATAGGACTTATTTCATAGCTCGGAAGACATTTGGCACCGATTTGACAGTTTAAGCATAGATTATTGACTTATTTGGGACTTATTTGACAGCTCTGAATTGTCAAAAAGACATTTCTGGCGTTCTAAATCGAGTTAAAGTGTCGTATTTTGGTACTAAGGTTATGAAAGTTTTTTTAAATTTTCTCGAAAACGGTGCGTCGCCGAGAGTTGCGAGTGGTACCGTTGTAATCGGCTGATGAACCTCTATAAGCTTCAACCATTCTTATGTACGAACTCCTGCTACCGGATTCTAAATCCAACCCAATCCGGTCTTTAATTATAACAAATAAGTGTTGCATGTTTGAATTTTGACATAAAGAAAAATTTGATAGAAAGCCTTGGGACAAGCCTTGTAAATAAGATTTATGATATGTCAATCATTACCTGTCCGCTGATTAAAATGTAGTGGACAGATTTTACACACGAAAGTTGATTATGAATACCTATACGCCGTGAGGTAACTATCTCTTACGAAATACAACCTTGACGCGAGAGAAATGAACTACATTCCTGATCATATTATTATAATTAAAGCTATTGCCAGTTCGAACCTATCACTTTTTTCCTTAGGCAATTTACAGCAACGATCACGATAAGGTCTTTCATTTCCAAATGAAAGGTCAAAACAATAGACTATTGTCCAGTCCAGTGACGGCAATGATTCTCTGTCAGTACTTTCACCATTATAAGGTTGAAAGTTAACCGTAGGCTAAATACCGCACAACGGCACAATGTTATAGTAGTAAAAATAAACTAAACTATCACCGAAAACATTCATTACTATGTTAAATAGTTAAGTAGGTACTAAAGGTAGGTTTTGTAATTGTGTTATAACTTAAAACAACAGCAAAATCGCTCACCTGAGGATATTACGTGTTCGCGGACGTCGTTGCAGTAAAATCAACAAATATGATAAGAATGCAGAGCCGATAAAAAGCAATACACTAAAAACCTTTTGTCCACCGAAACATAAACGTTGGTCGGTTGGTGTTTACGTTAAGGACACTCAACTTTGTTTTGTTCACATGGCGATTTCAAGAAAAGATAAACATGTTCGACGTTTATTATAATTTACGTAACACTAGATAAATAAGAAAGGTTCATTAAAAAATATTCACAACGACCACATCACTTCATGCCGCCACCAGTACAAACACAGAGTACTTAATCACTGTACAAAACCTTTGAATTGATTGATTGGATTTATTATTCTCTTTGGTTGGATTTTATGATGATTTATTGCCTATGCTTATAATCGAATACCTACACCAAATAATCAATAACCTTAATTAAAATAATTAATAAATTCACGCTGTACTATACCAAGCAATACACATTAAATTATCAGCGCATCAATATTTTTATTTTGTATTTCATTTTCGGAAAGATTGTCAAAAGTTAAAGAAAATAGTCGATCCAATTATTAGTTATTACTCAATGTATCCGAACTTGAAAAGTTACCCCACAGTGTGACCATATTTTTTTTCCAAAATTTCTATCACAACCGCAAATATCCAATACGAATAGAAATGAACATTTTTCTTATTATTATTAATATTATTATGAAGTTAATAGAAAAAATGTATCAAAGATGTGTCTAAAAATATTTTATTTTACTTGTCATCATTGACAAATTTGTCAGCGATCTTCTTTTGATCATCATTTATTAAGTTCATTTATCATTTTGTTTTGATAACAAAGGAGATATTATATTTTGAACACCAATTTTATTAAACTACTTGAAATATAAATATCATTACCTATTTGATCTAGTTGTTTTTATTATTATGTATAATGTCCTAAAGTATATACCATCATACATGTTAACCGCAGATTGTTGCAAAGTAGACTAATATTAACGTAATAACAATGGATTTCCGCAAAGTAACGCCTAGTACTATTAACCATATTAATATTATTTATTAGTGTCTGAAAATTATTGTATTCCAACATATATTACCAAAAGTAATTGAAGTCACATAATTGAAATATGTATTCTTCATTTGGTTCAAACGCATATGTTATGCATATATTCGGAACGCATATACAGTGCGACCAACTTATCTGTGAACTGAGGGAGGGCGCTGTCGAACGCATTGGACCAATCACTGGGACGCAATTCGAGACGTAGTAAATGTCAATGTCATTCATTGACATTAACACAAAGAACTTAAGAATGGGGCAGCATTAGTTCCAATTTTCGCCATTTCACAGATAAGTTGGGCGCACTATAAATATGACGTTTCATATTTATGAAGTTTATACATATATATGAAGTTTTCTAGAATCAAATTATTTATGGTAGTAATAAACTAGCATAAATAAATCGCATATCATAAACTACTAAAATGTTAAAATCAACTAAATGTGGTAACACAGAAGCTTTGAGTTTGGCATCTTCAATTTGTCAAATTGACAATGACATGACGTGTATTTGCTTTGCGTACGCTAAAGTTAAAAATCTTTATGTAAAATAAATAAATAATGTGTAAATAATCTGGCTCGTATAGATCTATCGATGAGTTAATTTATTATTAATTGACTGGTTAGTCAATATACGTAAAACATCCCTGTCTAGTAAGTAAGAAAAACAGTACAATGGCAAACGAAGAAACACCAAACAATCCGGAAATTATAGAATTCAAGAAACCTGCATTAGTCGGGAGAGTAGGGAAACTACCAAGAAAGGTAGACACTAGCAGCAGTGATTCACAACGGGCATCAATTTTAGATGGCAAAGGAGGTTCATCTGAAGAGAGTGCATCTGGGAAGAAAAAAGATGTTGCAGGATCTAACACAAAGGCCATAAACATTGCTTTTCCGTACAAGGAACCGAAGTGGTCAGGACTGTGCCCTGACGGTAAGTAAAGGTATTCGTTTAGGAATTACTTGGATGCAACTCATTTGTTAGAGTTATGTATTACATACCTGATACAAATTCCAATAACCAAAATGCAAATAAATTTTAGTTGAGTTGAATAAGTTGAACTCTAGAATAAAAAAAAAAACATACTATCTTTTCTATTACTACTGAAACAAGTTAACAATATGTTTTTTAGTATGCACATAAAATTTATAATTTTACATTTAGACCTTATTGTTTTTGAACCCACATTAGGTACTTATTCTAATTGTATATCATGATTAATTTATTGATTTTGTCATTCATAGGTTCAGGTTATGCTCTAGAAATTCTCAAGTCTGGTATGATACTCGAAAGAGTTGAGCTGACAAATCAGGCCTACTATGTGTTCGGGAGGCTCGCTAACTGTGATATTGTGATGTCACATCCTACTGCATCCAGGTATTTTATTGTTATCATACTTAATACCTAACTGCTACGGACTGACAAAGAAAAGCCTAAACCAGTACTAAGAACTTCCTAGAAGCATGAAACTTTATATGGAAGTCTCTTATATTGCATGGAGCAGCACTAAGGAAGGAGTTCTAAAAATTCTATACAGCTGGTCATACTTGATGCCGCATCAAGTCCACTGCAAACTTGACAAGTAAACATGACTTGTTCCACAACTAATATTCTTACCTTACTTGGTCCTGTGTACTATATCAGTCAGGGTCAGTAGTAATATAGACTTAAGCCTAATTAGAGTCTGTCTAGCAGTATCAATCAGTTCAGTCTAATACTATCAGGTCATTTAAGCATGTCATAATAATTTAGGAAACTGATTAAATTGTCTCAAAATCTACTTTGTGTGATATTCACAGCCTACCTTTTGTGTTAATTACATTGTGGTTCCTATTCTTTGTTTTCTATGTATAATAAGAACAGCCTAGGCTGTCAGAACAAGGCAAGCCCAGTTGTGTCGTACAACGCAGGATCTCGGGATCTGTGGCCTGACAATACAGAACACTCCATTTCATACATATAATATTTGCCAACAAATAATATGGCTGCAGAGTGATGATAGTAAAGGCAATGATAGTAAGCTGGGCTTTTCGGCTTGTATGGCTGTACCGCCACTGCCTCATAGTTATGTTTTTACATAAAACATGATGTGTACATTGGAATATTACTTACCAGACATCATGCAGTACTCCAGTATAAAGCCTTTGCTGGAGAGGGGGAGCCTCCTTCCGGCTGGTACCTGTACGACCTGAGCAGCACACACGGCACGTTCCACAACGGAACCCGGCTCAAGCAGGAGCATTACTCCAGGGTGCGAGTTGGACATCAAATCAAGTTTGGAACCAGCTCCAGAACATATATATTGATGGTAATTTTTTCTCTTGGAGTAGTTCAAGAGGCTATTGGCCTCAATAACATTTTGTGTTTTAGGGAGACAGTTGAAAATGCTTCACCAGATTGTGTTAAATCAGATACATTATGTACTTTGTTTGGCAGCATGAACAATAAATAAAAACCTACACACTCATAGCCCCACACTAAGATTCCCTGTATCGTGAATGTCACGAACAACACACAAAGAAAAGGACACATACACCCAGATCGAGAACAGAAATTCAACTCATCATTTTTTCCGCCTCGCTGGGAATCGAACTCAGGACCCTCGGCGCGGCGGTTCGGCATTGTAATCATTGCGCCAACGGGTCGTCGAATAATAATAATGAATCTTAAGAATCATTCGGCACAACCAATAATTGTTTTTCTGCTGGGCTTGGGTTTCCTTTCACAGTGTAACTACATTCTTTTGAAAACTTAGTTAAATTACTTTAGTAATATTGCCATGAAAACTGATCATGCCCCTAGTTCATTGAAGTCTCTTTTTCAAATGACATTAACCCACCATTCTGATCAAACTGTACCAAGGATATAACAACCTGTGTAAAACATTATGCAATGTCCTCAGGGGCCGGATTACGACTGTGAAGGTGAATCGGATCTGACAGTGACGGAAATACAACAGAAGGCGAAAGAGATGAAGATGGAAAGGGAGAGAATGGTAAAAGAAGCCATCAAACAGAGGGAGATAGATAGACTACAGGAGGAAAAGAAGAGGGAGGAACAGGGGATTGATTGGGGAATGGGTGAGTGTTATTGATAATACCTTTTGGAATCAATTAATTTAAAAAAATATATACTGGAACTGGACGATCAATCGAAACAAAGTTCCATATTGCATGTTAGCCTTAGCAAAGAAGAACTAAGCCGAATAATAATGTAATAAGTTTTCAAGCACAATGATATTATTGTAATAGTTTTAGTTGCAAGCTAATGCTTGCTAATTATGTGAATGTGTGTAGAGCGCAGAATCTCATTCAACTTATATTTCATAAAAAAATTGCTTCAGCAATGAGGCAGAGGCAGCATTCATCTATATCTTCTGTGATTGTATCTCCTGGCTATATTTTATTGTTTACAAGATATATATTTTAGGACGTCAAATGCTGCCGGACAAATCAGGGATCTAGAACCCAAGACCATCATATAATTATTATTCTAACAGATCATAAAGTCAGTGGTCTGGCTATAACACAAACTATGATTGTAGCAGCCTTTGAGAATGTCCTCACCTAATTCTCAAATCATAATAGGTGGCTGCTATATTATTCCCTCAATTTATTTTAGGTATATATATTCTCTTATTTATACCCTCTGCAGGGGCGTAGTTATCGCCGTATCAATGAATGAGGCCCGTGAGCTACTTGGGACCCCGACATGTGCAATCAAAACTCCATAAAATATCGAAACATTATACGAGCCGCCCCATCGGAGCGGGGGACCGTCAACAAATTTTGACACGGCCTATCTAGGGCGAGCGTAGTACTGACTCCGTGTATCAGGTGAGGATTTCAGGATACCTAGGGCAAGCTATGCCACTAACTCCGTGTATGTCTGCAGGGGAGGACGCAGAAGAAGAGCCGGACCTGGCAGACAACCCGTTCGCGGTGGCGGCCAACGAGGAGCTGTACCTGGCCGACCCGAAGAAGACGCTGCGCGGGTACTTCGAGCGCGAGGGGCACGAGCTCACGTATAACTGCGAGGAGCGCGGCGTGGGGCAGTTTCTTTGTAGGTGAGGCGGTGTTGATTGGGTGGTGTTGATACTTGTAGGTTAAGGTACAGTTCGTCAATGTTAATTATAATAATGTTTATAAATCTATACGTTATTTTTGGTGTTTGTGTGTGTAAACGCGGTTTTGACATTATGCGTAATACATGCAGAAGGTGACATAGGCATAATGTCAAAATGTCAAACTGTCAAATTCATAAATTGTCAAAGATGTCAAAAATCGAAAAAATCTCCTTACTTAATGAATGACCTGGAATGGAATAAAATACAAATTGTGAGTACACGTTGCATTTAATTTATCATAACAATATGTTGATTATTAGAGTCCGACCGAAACTGGTTTTTCAGCCGAAACCGAAACCGAAACCGAACCTTCGGCCTTAGTTCCAGTTTCGGCCGAAACCGAAACCGAAACCGAAACTTAGGGTGAGGCCAAACGAGCGTATTTTTGGAGCTGTGAGTCACGTGAAATGAGCTGGTTTCATACAAAATTTCAAATTGAATTGTTTGGAATTTATATTATATGCGATTTTACGATTTACGCTATTTTACTCAACGCACAGCTCAAAAAAAGATGCTCGTTTGGCCACACCATTAAGGTATTTTTTTGAGCTGCTCATTTGTGGACTCAACAAAAAAAAAGTAGGGTAAAGGAACCGAATTTTTGAAATTTTACAAAGGGCATTTTTTGACATTTGGCAGGTCAACCCTAAAGCTATCTGTCCGCTAACGTAGATCCACTATATACTTACGGGATATCCTATATATAGGTACATATGTACATACTGAAGTACCTATAGGTATTGAAATATAGCGTGTTTTTTACACATTTGTATAGTAGTACGTGCCTTGAGTTCGATAAACTTATATCTTAATACATAGACAGCAAAAATTCGAAAAAAATGTACTTATAAATGGGCGCTGTTTTAACCCCCGACGAAAAAGAGGGGTGTTATAAGTTTGACGTGTCTGTGTATCTGTTGTATGTCTGTGCATCGTCGCTCCCAAACGGAGAAACGATGATGACTAAATCGAAAGTGTTCTTAGCTATATTTAGTGTACATCAAACTGTCGGGTCTCACTCAATAAATGTAAGTATAGGCGAAATTTACATAACGTAATTTATTTGAGAACCGTTTGAAATAAAACAAACACTAAATGTTAACCCAAGCTCATTACAATATGTATAAGTCAGTGAAAACTGTTAAGCCTTTCCTGAGATTAACCGGAATAAACGCACAGACAAATAAATAAAAAATAATTTTTATTTAATCTATTATGGGTAATAAATACATACCCCTATTAAAAGTTTTACTCAAATACTAGTACAGTTACAGTTTCATTATATGGCTATGACCATGATGGTATATACCTAGTACCTACAGACAGTTAAATGGTGTTAGATAAAATGAAAAAAAAAAACAATAAAATTAAAGTCCTATGTTCAACATAGGCCTATGCAAATGAGCACCAAAGCACCCTGTCAATTAATTAATGAACAAATAAAATAAACATGGTTAAGTTAATGACTTCACTTGAAAAGTCAGTGCCCACGAGTTAGCCGCGAATTTAGCACGACGACGAAATTACGCACTACAATTCACGAACACAGAGTTTCGGTTTCGGTTTCGGCCAAATTTTGCCAAAGCCGAAACCGAAACCGAAACTAGATTTTTTGGCCGAAACTGGCCGAAACCGAAACCGAAACCGAAAGTTCGGTCGGTCTCTATTGATTATCATTGTCTGCGTGTCCAGGGTGGAGCTCCCGCTGGACGACGCGCGCGGGCGGCCGCTGGTGGCGGAGGTGCTGCACCGCGGCAAGAAGAAGGAGGCCGTCGTGGCCTGCGCGCTGGAGGCCTGCCGCCTGCTGGACCGCGCTGGCTTGCTGCGACAGGCCACGCATGGTAGGCCTCGCAAGATACTTGACGCGAGTTCATATCCCAGTCGGGACGATTCAGTTAAACCTAACGCATACACACAATTTTTTGTCGTACAAATGTTTAGTTGTACGGTAAAAGTATATGAAAAAGTATGTAAGTATGAAAAGATCCACATGTAATTAGATAGTTGAACAACTAAAAAATCAAAAAAACCACATCGATCGCCTTTTGATAAATAATCGAACAACTATCGAGCGATCGTTGTAACCAATGTAACAATTGTGTGTATGCAGTAGGCCTAACACGAATATATAGATAAGACCCCGACCGGTGAGTGGTTTAAGAAAACAGCGGGTACCCCCTGGATTCAGTACGAGACCGGTCAGAGTGGCGCACGTTAGGGGAGGCCAGCAATTGTAATAGCTGATAGATTGAAAGATGAATTTATGTTCACTTATTTGAGTTAACCATGACTGTGTTAAATGAAAAAGTGTTTAGTTTCCAAACTTTCCTTATTCGTTGTACATATCGTATTTAATTCTTCGAACATCATCCTTCATATTGGTAATCCTAACCAATGAATATGGTGGTACGTGCAGAGTCCCGGCGCCGCAAGCAGCGCGACTGGGGCGCGGACGACTACTACTCGTCGGACGAGGACTCGTTCCTGGACCGCACGGGCACCGTGGAGAGCAAGCGGCGCCGCCGCATGCGTGCGCACGGCGCGCTGCCCGCCGAGCGCACGCAGCCGCGGACGTACGATGATCTGGTTGGTTTATAGCTTCTACGGCTTTACGACTGCTGATTATGTTTTATGCACCCGTAATCTTTTTCGGCCATTTTCAATAACCTATCTATGTATTATCTCTGGATAAGTTTTTATAGTATACAAACTTACACCCCCTTATCCATCCATAATAAGATATAAGCATATTTTTGTATTTGTTGCAGTGCCCTGTGAGCGAAATAAATGTTTTCTTTCTTTCTTTCTTTCATAATCTATAGTCCATATTTTTGACGAGTCCTATTTATTAAACAATGTTACAGTGTCTATAAAAAATAATTTTTGATTAAATACATTGTACATAGCAAAAATCTATCCATTGTCCCCTTTATGAACATGTTTGACTTTGACTTTACGTTGCAGCTGAAAGAAATATCCGAGATAGAAGGCAAGATCGCGGCGGAGGAGAGAGTGCTGGCTCGCCTGCGGGAGTCCGGGAAGGAGGTGGCGGCGGGGGGCGGCGGGGAGGACGCGCTGGACGAGTACATGAGCTCGCTGGGGCGGCAGGGGCAGACCATGGCGCAGAAGGCCGAGATATCTAATGCTAAGGTGAGAATACGACTGCCTATATGACATATTATGTCATATTTGCCCAACACTTTTGATTCATGGACAGATAGTGATTATTGTCAATAATTAAAAATAAACTCGTTTCTTTTATGAAAATGTTTATCTGGATACTTTGGGGGTGTCCATTATTACGTGAGGCGTTTTTAACGATTTTCAGACCCTTTCCCCTTCCTGGTGAGATTTGGCTCAATGCCTGCCCCCATCCCCCTAATCTTACGTAATTTTTCAAAATAATGTGTACACTCGATGGACTTTTTGTGAAAAAACAATCAAAATGTGATTTTTCATTATATTTTCATTTTATGTACTTAAATTAGTAGACGTTCAAGGTTCTATCTGTGGTATTTTACATTTTAGAAAGGAACCTATTATCTCGCAATTGATTCACTCTGTTTCTTGCAAAAAAGAATTTGATGAGATTCGACTCGACCCCCTCCCTCCACTGAAAGCCTTCCTTAATTATTAATGGACGCCCCCTTAAGAAACTCCAAATTAGCTTCTGATACAATTTCGACAGCCAATTTAGATAGCCAATGAAGATTCCCCTGCATATAAGCATTTATACGCATTCTTTCGCGTCAGTGTGTAGGTCAAAAATGGTCGGTAATTGAGCACCAAAAAACCGTTGTGCGTCGCATCTTTAACTAAAGACGCTACTTCTGTTAAGATGACCTTGAACTAACCATAGGCTTGCCCTCCAGCTGTCGATCCAGAAGCTGAAGAGCGAGCTGTCGCAGGCGCGGCGGCTGGCGGAGCTGGCGCGGCCGGCCGGCGCGCCGCCGCTCGTGCGCCGGGACGACCAGCGGCTTGTCAAGCTGCACAACTCCGTCGTGTACGGGAAGCGGTCAGTTGGCTTTCCTCCTCCTTGCGTCGTTTTCCTCATTACTGAGGGTCGTGATCCCCTAAGAGCGGAATTATTTTCTGCCTGACAGTTTTACGCCATTTATACCTACCTGTCTTTGGCAGCATGTAGTGCGTCGTGTAGGTTGTCGTCGTGTAGATTGTGAGTTGGCTTTAACACATTTAATTTAGTTATTACATTAATTGGATTATCCCATTAATTACATTTCTCCATGACAAAGCACCTTTCCGAAAAGCTGGTAGATTAAAAAAATGACGTGCATAAGTGTATCAATGATACCTATATGAATAATTTTGAATTTTTTGACTTTTGAATGGCCCACTACTGAGCACGGGTCTCTCTTCTAGAAGCCAATAGCATACTCCACCACGCTGCTCCAGTGTGGGTTGATGGAGAAGGGTGGGAACCAGGGAGATACGTTGGGAGATTGAGGGCCTTTACCACTACAGCATAGTATGTGGGTCTATCTCTCTGCAATATCCATAATTTATTATTATTATTATTATTTATTATAATTTATTATTATTATTATTATTATTATTATTATTATTATTATTATTATTATTATGATAATCATCTCATGACATGTAGTGTGTACAGACCCTTAACGTTGTGATGATAGACAAATACATAGGCTTACTAACTCATCTGCATATAACCTTTATAAATGTAAAATCTAATGATCAAATCAGAAAAGTGTGAATAGGTATTTACTGATACAATATGCTCACCATCTTGGACTCTATCTCCCCTAATCATCAGGTGGGATTGTGGTCAAGCATTAATTTACACTAAGCAAAAACAACTATTTTGAATTTGGTCTCATCGTCAAAAAATCCAAGTTTCTCTTTGCTGAGCTTGTTTTTTTATTTGTATTTAATAGGGTAAAGACCATGGATGGCTATATTATAATTAAAATAGTTCTAGAACCATATTGTTACGTCCTACTAGTGGGTGGGTTCGTAAAGGATACCACTGATGTTGCCGAAGAGTACTTTATTTCACTCACAAAGAAGGTGGTACAATACTACTACTACTACACACTAACACTAACACTAGCAACCGCGTAAGAGTCACTCACTCGCTCACGAACGCGAAACACCCTCTTACTATCGCCCTGATCACGTATTGACCCGTCTGGAGTCCCAAACCTGACTCCCTTATCGCTCGTATCGCTGTTATCGTTCCCGATTCCCAACCGGAATCCCGAACTGGAATCCCCCACGACGACCAATTCGCGTCCTTTTATAGGTGGCCGAACTTAACTCGCGGGCCTTCGAGAAGGTTCCGCGCTAATCCAGATAATTAAACAAAACACAGTCATAAAAGTTAGCATCAAGGTCAAGACACAAAGGAACGAAGGTCATTCGCCCGGAACACAATAGTGCAATGAAACGATTAAAGACGTCTTCGACAATTTAGGGTTCCATTTTTCCGTACGGGGTTCCGTGGTTCGTAACACTGCCCCCTCCTTAATCATGCTCGTCCCGAGCATCATTTGACCCGTGATACGGAACTAACCGATCGACGCGAACAATCTTCGGCCTTCCTTCTTCTCCTTGCCTGTCCTGTGTCGCGCTCGATTTAATCTTCGGCAGCCCGGCCTCTTTACGCGGACCAGAACGGTCCCCACATGGTTCTACACATTCGCGCCTCCGCGACGATCAGCTTGGCTGCCTCCGTGAACCACCGTATCGCCTCCATCCACAGCGCGCTGGCCCTATCATAGGTCCCTCCAAAGGCCTCAAAGAACGGGACCCTCTCGATCCTGAAGGACACGCCGTGGAACAACAGCTGGCGCGCTGTATACATCCCCCGCAGCTTCATGTCCATCGCCACGATCACCATTGCGCCTACGCCTCTCTTTTTCACAGCACTATTAAAATCCATAAACGTGGGGAAGGGCATGCCCTCCCCGCACCACTGCAACAGCTGCTTGAAGCGCGTGCGGTACCTGATGTCGGCCTGCATCTTCCCGATCAGCGCCGAGTATGCGCTACACACCATGCCCCTCTTCACGATGCCGTTCACCGCCGACAAGTTCTTCACGTACTCAAACTTATTCGAGGGATGGTCCTCAACCTTCCCGGCGCCGGTATCGCGCAGATCCCGCTCGGCGTCGTACTTGAGATCGTTGGAAACGGACGCCCAGACAGCGCACCTGCGGCCCTTCACGTAGTTCTCGAAGATGATGCCCGCTGTCGCGCGGCCCTTGCCCACGCCGGCACCGTCGCTGATGAGAAACCCAGGCCTCGTTCCATCAGACAACAGGTGTTCGTGCGCCTGCGACGCGCACACCACGGCCTCCAGTTGCAGCGCGGACGGCAGCCCGGCACGGATGGTGTCGTCGGGCAGGCTCAGCTCGGCCGGCTCCACCGATGATAGCGACGCTGCTACCACCACCGGATCCGAGTGCCCATGGCCCAGTCCCAGCTCCGCCGGTACCCAATCTGCACATGTCTCGGTCACGCCCATCTTCCTGTCATCGACATCTTCCCTAGTACACTGACTGTCCTCCTTACTTCCGAGACCGTCCTCTTCACTCTCAGGCCTCTCCTCCTTACTCTCCTCAACCGCCGCCATAGCCGCGCGGTCGGCCACTGACCGCGGTGGCATCCCCCCAGCCGCGCCACCATCGCTTCCTTCCTCGCTCACGCGCCGCGACGCCTGCGACACGCCTGTGATCTTCGCCACTCCGACGTCCAAGGCCCCCAATATGTCGTCCTTCAGGGACCAGCGCAGGTTGTTCTCCAGGGACTGGACGGCTGCACGCCACTCCTCCCTGGCTGCCCGCTGCTCCTCCCTGGCTGCCCGCTGCTCCTCCCTGGCTGCCCGCTGCTCCTCCCTCAGTGACTGGATAGCCCCCAGCAGAACCGACAGGTCCAGTCCTCCTGGAGCAGTCACAGTAGCAGAAGCAGGGGCAGGAACTGTCGCGGTCACCACTCGTGCGGCTGCCGTGGTCTCCGAACCCGCAGCCGTGGTGGTCATCACCTCCGCCGTCGTCGTGGTCGTCGTTCCCGCAGTCGTCATATCCGCCGCCTGGCGTCGCGTACGTACACCTTCTTCAGCCTCCCTCGGGGTCAGTGGCATCCCCATTTCTGACACCAATTGTTACGTCCTACTAGTGGGTGGGTTCGTAAAGGATACCACTGATGTTGCCGAAGAGTACTTTATTTCACTCACAAAGAAGGTGGTACAATACTACTACTACTACACACTAACACTAACACTAGCAACCGCGTAAGAGTCACTCACTCGCTCACGAACGCGAAACACCCTCTTATTATCGCCCTGATCACGTATTGACCCGTCTGGAGTCCCAAACCTGACTCCCTTATCGCTCGTATCGCTGTTATCGTTCCCGATTCCCAACCGGAATCCCGAACTGGAATCCCCCACGACGACCAATTCGCGTCCTTTTATAGGTGGCCGAACTTAACTCGCGGGCCTTCGAGAAGGTTCCGCGCTAATCCAGATAATTAAACAAAACACAGTCATAAAAGTTAGCATCAAGGTCAAGACACAAAGGAACGAAGGTCATTCGCCCGGAACACAATAGTGCAATAAAACGATTAAAGACGTCTTCGACAATTTAGGGTTCCATTTTTCCGTACGGGGTTCCGTGGTTCGTAACAATATTAATATCTATTATGTCTAATATCTATTGCCTCGTGCAAGATTTGTTAATTCATAACCTTAATTTTTTCAGGATAAAACTCAAAGATGACATAGATAAAAAACCAAAACCTAAAAAGGAGGTTAAAACAGAAGAAACAGAGTTTGTTGAAGAAATGGACTCGGATGAAGAAGAATCAAAGACAGATGACAATGGAAAACAGAAAAAGGAATCTTCAACAGTAAAAGCGGCTGTAAAGAATATACCAGAACAGACGGAAGATGTCGACAAAACAACAGATGATTCTTCAAATGAAACATCAAAAACACACAATAAGAATGAAGACAAACATTTACAAGCAAAAACAGACAGAATAATTGAAAATAATGTGGAAGTAAAGAAAACTACAGATAACAGAAAAGGAGAACAGAAGAATAGTGATAGTGCACAAGATACAGAGGATACAGTAGTAAAGAGAGTTTTTGGACCGATGAGACCGCCAGAGGACTATGTGATACCAGAGAACTACTTTGACCAGGAAACAGACAGAGATCTACCAGAGATCGAGGAAAATGATACAATGTAACAAAATGTTGTTGTAATAGTTGATGTAAGTGTGTTTAAATGTAATGAAGGGAGTGTTGAACGTAAAGATTACTATTGATAAGAAAATGAATTGATAAGTGGTGAGTCTGATTGGCAATACATTCTACCAACATGGGTCCATGTCCACATAAACCAATAACAGTACATACGGTACTTACAAAAAATTTATGTTTTCTAATGTAATACATAATAAAATGCCACAAACAAATGAGCTTGCTTATTTCTTTCCCTCTTCTCTTTTAGGGTTCTGAAGAAAAATCGGAAACCCTATAGTTTCGAAGGATACCGCCTAGAATCTTAGTGCTAGGAAGCTGTAATTTGGAATCACAGATCTGTATTTTGGCATGGATATACATATTTATTAAAACTCCAAAATCGTAGAATAGAATATAAAAAAAAATTGTTTCAAGGTACCCTCCCATACAGGTAACATGACGATAGCTAGATAGATATTAGGCTACAAAGTGCCAATTTTGCTTACAGTGAAGTGTTGCCAGCTAAACGGTTGGAGATAGACGAGTGAAAAAAAAAAGGGTATATGATGAATTTATAAGGAAAACTTTCACGGCTAGGTTAGCTAAAGTAGTTAATGAATAACAGTCGATAAACTTACACCTTCGGAACCCTACATTGTGCGTGGCCTGACACGCACTTGGCCGGTTTTTATTTTATTTCAGAAAACTGAGGTTGTGATAATGATGTCTTTGTTCATACATACAATATTAATATAATATCTTGAATAAGCATCTGATTTTCTGATCTTTTTTAAAATAATTTCGTCCAGTGTATTATTATGTTTCATTAAAAAAAAGAGAACTGCTGGATTTATATTGAGAGAACAAATACGATATTAATAAATTACAAAAATAATTTTCACTAAAATAATAAATTTCCTAATTTTTGGCGCTGGCCTGATCTGTTCATCGCAAGTTCTTTTTTGGTAAATGACTTCATATTTTCTAATTTTACTCCCTTTAGTCCATACTTACAAATGACAGGTAACAAAGGTGTATAAAATTGGATCTAAATTCATTATATTTAAGTACAAAACTCAGTTTTCTGATATTTTCTACGGAATAATAGTAGAATTGATGCCATCCATTTGCCAAACACTTAAAACAGTTTCAATCCCCTGCCATACACCCCTAAACTTAAAGATTGATTTAGAGAAATCGTATTCTTTGATTTTTTTATAGCCTGAGGGGCTGTTGAAAAAAGCAGACGAGCCACCTGATGGTAAGTGGTCACCGTCGCCTATGGACATGAGCAATACCAGAGGAATCGCCAATTTATTACCGGCCCTGAAGGAGAACTCTTTTTACACCTTTTTTGAAGAACCCCATGTCATACCACTCCGGGAATACCTCAGAAGGAAGCTCATTCCACAGCTTGCAAGTGCGTGGCAAAAAAGATCGTGAGAATCGGACCGTAGAGGTTCTCCACGAGTCCAGTCTGTGTGGATGAAACTTCAACCTTCAGCGAGTGGTGCAATGATGGAAAGGTGAAGTTTCTTTCAATTGCCAAGAAAAACTGTCTGGCTACTGAGGGTACTTCTTCTGATAATCTCCCAAGTAACATACAATTCAGTTATTATATGATAACGAAATGATAATTGACAAACTTTTTAACGTTAATCCATCAAGTATCACAAGATAAATCAACAAATCATTGATTCAAAGCAACTGTTTATTGTTAGTATTAGAAAAGGGGATGAATGTATTTTAACAAACGTCAATAGAAACAAAGTGTACTAACAAATAATTTATTGATTATCGCTTAATGTAAACATTTGTAATTATTCTACAAAATGATTTGTCCTATCGTGTTTTGCTTATAAAGATAGCTGTAAAACAAGTAGCAGCATCAATAGCCTGATAAATACATAAACGTCTGGATAGACCGCACTGAAAATCAGCGCGTATTTGCTTGGACTACTGAGATTAAATTTTAACATATAAACATTTATTTCATTTTTGTTCCGAAAATGTAGTTAGGGCAGCTTCCATTGCGAAGATTCCATACATAAATGTTGTTCGGAAAACTACTGTTTTACTTGTTTTACAGCGATTGACAATGTTCATTACCACAGACTGTTTATTGAACTGGACTTTTCAGTAAAATAGCATTTATTTAATACCTTACACTGGCATCGCCTTCATAGATGTTGTATAAAGCATGCCATGACGTCATAACTAGTTGAATATGATAGTAATCAGGATGAACATAGGATTTATTACTTATCTAGGTTCATTTTATTTGTAGGTATTCGATAAAGATACATGAGTAGCACCCCTTTACGTTATCCAAGCCTGAATTCTCCAAACACTAAGTATTATAGTGCGGTATTCTTAGAGTTCCCATCACTACCATACTCTTAGCATGAGAGCGAAAGGAACTCATACACAACGCCCAGCGTTGACTAGTTCAGCTACAGCACAAAATAGACTTAAACTATTGAAGTATTATTACTAGCATATAGAACTGACACCGCGAACACAATGTATGTTCCAATGAATTGGCGCCGATCGGCTTCAATTTTCAATGGATTCGTTCGATTTTGAAAGAACGGGGGCTCAATTTTGAAAATAGAATCTCCCGGCGGGACACATTTTGTTCGAGATGTCTGTTCTATGACATTACACTTCAATGACTTAAACATAAGTATATTTCTATACTTCGTGCGCTCGAGCGACGCAATACACACGAAACGCGGTCCGTGTCCGTAAACAATGTCTTATGTGTACGTTACTCGAGCGCACTATGTATAGAATTATCCTTCTCTATCTATTTTATGTTAACAGTCTGTGGTGTGAGCAGGACGTCTATCGGTCGATCTCTCCGAACACGACGTCGAGTGTCCCGATAATGGCCACGATGTCGGCTAACATGGAGTTCTTGCCGATCTTCTCTAACGCTGCGAGATGAGCGAACCCAGGCGCCTTGATCTTGCATCTACAAAAACAACGATACTCAGTTTAATCTTTACTCTTATCAATGTCAAATATGTTGCTTTTCCTTCGTGTCAAATAGGTGGCTTTAACTTATAAAGGAGGAACGAAAAATCGAAAAATCTTTTTTAAGTTGTGTTGTAAAAATTTCACCATGAGTGAACCCAGGAGGATAAGCGGCAAAAAACTACCGAGGTGTTTTTGCTACTCACAGTTACAACTATCTGGGGGCACGGCAGTGCCCCCGCCAAGTCGAGCAAAAAAGCGGCACGGCCGTACCATCCTTTTCTCGAAGCAATTCAGGCCATTTTCGACCCCCTATAACTTCGTTGTGGATAAAGTTAGAAGCCTGAATTTTTAGTAACCAAGCAGGCATTGTATAAACACGTTATATTTCAAATTTCATTCAATTTGAACCAGTAGTTTAAGAATTATAACTGGTCAAAGTTTCTTAATTTCATCACTCACTGACTGACTGACCGATCATCAAAACTCTAAGGCACTTCTAGCAGACATAGAAGCTTCAAATTTGGAACACAATTAGTGTTTAGTGTATAGATCAAGGAAAAACTAAAATATTTTGCAATTTCGGTCCAGTTTTCTAGATACATCAACTGCATAAATAACTTTGTAATCCCATATAAATATATAGGATTACAAAGTTACATTTGCAGTTAGTGATTCGCTGTACCTGTATAACAAAGTAACATTTGCAGTGAATGAATCAGTGTACCTGTATATAATATAATGGAATTATAGGTGTAGATAGGTACCTAGATATAATTATGTTCAAAGGTAACTTGTAAAAGGAAAAAAGTAGAACTATCTACAAAAAGAAATGAGATGCCATCAAAAACAAAACTTGTAAAAAAAACCAAGTCTCGCAACTCAGTTCTTCTACCGTGAAAAGTTGTGAGATCCATGTAATACCAAGTCGGTTAATTTATTCAGTTCCTACTTAAGGGTCCTTCTGTCTTAAGTTATTACGTAATTAGCTAACCTAACAAGTAACAACATCTTATAGTGACCATATTATCAATATTAAAAATATTTTATGTTTTAAATAAATAGATTGACTTGGCAATCGCACAATCAATCAAACAATATAATATGTAGGTATTACTTGTGAGATACATTGTGTTTTCGTGCGATAGTCAAGTCGATCTATTTATTTAAAACATAAAAGATTTTTAATATTGATAATATGGTCACTATAAGATGTTGTTACTTGTTAGGTTAGCTAATTACGTAATAACTTAAGACAGAAGGACCCTTAAGTAGGAACTGAATAAATTAACCGACTTGGTATTACATGGATCTCACAACTTTTCACGGTAGAAGAACTGAGTTGTGAGACTTGGTTTTTTTTACAAGTTTTGTTTTTGATGGCATGTATTTATTCTTCTGTCATCTAGTTCTAATAGACTTTTCTTAAATCCTTTCAACACCTAAAGCTTGGAGGAGTCCCCCCGCGAAGTTAACACGTTTATTACCACTACGATTTTCATGATGTCTTCTCGGATGCCGCCTACATTTTACGTTGACTCGCCAGGCGAGTCGCCGGCACTGCAAATTGAATCGACTCGCCACGCGAGTTCACTGGCACTACGTATGGGTAAATTCTAAGTTTTGTTATTTTTGTGGCCGTCGCAGTGTACTTAATAAATTCGAACGTTTACCTGTAAGGTTTAGATCCCCCGTCGGACACGAGGTATACGCCGAACTCGCCCTTGGGCGCCTCTATGGCCGTGTAGGTGGAGCCGGGCGGCACCTGGTAACCTTGCGTGAACAGCTTGAAGTGGTGGATCAGGGCCTCCATGGAAGTCTGGAAAGAAAGTGTGGATGTCAGATGATTTAAGATATATATTTTTTTAATAATAAAGCTGCAAAAATTTTTGGTCCTTCGAGCCATATGAACACATTGTTCGAACGTACCTTCATCTCCTCCCTGGAGGGCGGCGTGAGCTTGGCGTCGTCCGTCTTGATCTCGCCCGCCGGCATCTGGTTGAGGCACTGCTCGATGATGCGCAGCGACTGCCGCATCTCCTCCACGCGACACAGGTACCTGGGAACATTATAATAAAAATCCTACACCCTCTATCCATTAACGGCCCACTACTGAACGCGGGTATCATCTCTTGAGAACGCCTAGAGCATACTCCACCACGCTGCTCCAGTGCGAATATTACCTGTCATAGCAGTCCCCGTTGGTGCCGATGGGTACGTCGAACTCCACCAGGTGGTAGGCGTCGTAGGGCTGCGACTTGCGCAGGTCCCACTTGATGCCGGACCCGCGGAGCATCACGCCGCTGTGGACAATGGCACAAAATTATAATGCGGATATTTGTTAAAAATTTGACGACCCTGTAGCCTAGTCGGTAGCGACCCTGCCTGTGAAGCGAGGGGTCCCGGGTTTGATTCCCGGCCGGGGCAGATATTTATGTGACAGATAAATTTTTGTACTCATGTCATGGGTGCTGTTGCGATGTGTTATTATGTGTCGTACATGCCACCCGCGACACAGGTAAAAACCTACTGCGGGGGTATGTGTGTAAGCGTTTTTTTTTTTTAAAAATAGTATGAAGCTCCAAGAGAATCGCCTCGCCGCGGCGCCGAACTCGTTACCTACAGCTGGCGGTAACAGTTCACCTGAAGCCGTAGTTGAGCGCGTCCTGCGCGGTGACGACGCCGATCTCCTTGGTCCGCTGCACCCAGATCCGGTTGGTGGTGAGCACGTCCTCCATCTCGTCCAGCCGCTCGCCGAACTTGGACGCAAACTCGTAGATGTCGTCCATCAGGCCCAGCGGCATATCCTGCATCATTGTATGAGTTGCTAGGTAACATAATAACAAACACTATTGATATTTTGACAGCTGTTAGACTTGAAGATTAAAAAAAACTGAGCGTCAAGGCCGTTGAACGAAACCATTATAATAAGCGTTGTGGGCGGTGCTTACCAACGCCACGCCCCCGGGGCGGATGTAGGCAGCATGCATGCGGGCGCCGCTCACTCGTTCGTAGAACTCCATCATCTTCTCACGCTCTTCGAACAGCCAGAAGAACGGCGTCAGCGCGCCCACGTCCAACGCGTGCGTACCCACCGCCATGATGTGGTTCAGGAGACGAGTTATCTCGGCGAACAGCGCTGGGGACGGTAGTAAAATATGGTTGTAACGAGGTGTAATACCTATCTATAGATAGATAATAGAAAACGGTCATTAATCAGTATGTCAGGTGATCCTCACTCCTAATATACTTGGCCCGCAGCGGAATGTCGATGTTGAGTAGTTTCTCGACGGCGAGGCTGTAGCACTGCTCGTTGCACATCATGGACACGTAGTCCAGCCGGTCGAAGTAGGGCAGCGCCTGCGTGTACGTCTTGTACTCTATCAGCTTCTCCGTGCCGCGGTGCAGGAGGCCGATGTGGGGGTCGGCGGCGCGGACCGTCTGGAATAAGACACATTGGCTGAAATGATTATTGAATAGCTGTTATCTGTGTTAAATTTTTCTAGATAAAATGTTTAGTATCCTTCTTTGTGCTATTGGCAATATTGTTCATTTATTTATTCACTTTTTCACTTGTCATATGAATATTAGTATGGCCGTTTTACCTCACCATCCAGTTCCAACACTAGCCGGAGCACCCCGTGAGCGGCCGGGTGCTGCGGCCCGAAGTTGAGGACCATGTTGCGGACCTGCTTCTCCGTCGGTGCTACGACACCTGTAGAAAACGGAACATTGGTATCCGGCTCGAAGGACCACGTGACATATTTACATAAATAGATACATACATACATAAATAAATACCTATACAAAACCGAACATTGGTATCCGGCTCGAAGGACCACATTACATATTTACATAAATAGAGTATAAAAGTGAATGATGATGAAGTATGAATATCCATGACGTTTGCTGAGAAGTTGCTTCCACTGTTCCTTTGCCTCAATGATAAAGCACTTGCCAGAACGGATCTAATAGCGTGTGTAGAATGACATAGAAGAATATCATGTATTAAAAAAATCTACATCATTTCATTATTTTGAATACAGAGTAAACAATAGTAGATAAGAAAAACATCATTTTACACTTACATTTAAATGTAAACCATGGAAACCGGTGAATCTAAACTTAACCATTTTTAATATAATACAATTTGATTTTCTAGTGTACCTATTAGTCACTCTTAATAGTCACACTTTTTGGAATATCAGCAATAATTTAATAGTATTGCTGAATATGATATTGTCAAGATTTTTTGTTGTACTAAATAGCTAATGGTATTGGTTTGAGATAACATAACATACTGTTGTATGGTGGCCGCTCCAGCATCGCCGTCAGATCATCAGGGTACATCACTGCCCCCTCGAACTGCTTCATGAAGTCTTCGTCTGGCATCCATTTTGCGGCATTTCGTTGTGAGCTGAGAAATTACATTACGTTTGTATTCAAAGATTAGAATGAAGGTTACTCGTGTGGAAAAATTTGTGTGTGGACAGACTACTATCTCCCCTTTCTACCCTCAAAAGTTACCAGTGGAGGGGACACAACTCTAAACTGATGCCCAAATCTGTAGCTTAAACTTAACTTGTCATGCTTACCTACAAATTAATGATACTCTCCATTGACTTTTAAAAAGTTGTCCAAGGCAAAGTTTTATATTTTATTTATTAATTACTAAAAATTATACAACACAAGAATTACATTACTAACATCCAAAAATACTCCAAAACTTGGGAGTTAAATACCATCAATAAAATATCACGTCTTCAATAACAATTACACATTTACCATGGACGTAAAAAAAGAACGGACGTAACCTTGTCTAATCGAGAGTGAAGCTGACAGCTGACAGCTCGCTTACCATGTGTGCTTAATTTTGTAATTTTTGATTCGCGATGGTGTCAATGTCATATCAGGATGGTGTCAATGTGTGGGTGTGTGTACTTGTATGAATACAGAGTTGGTATTACTATAGGTGCTTCACTGAATTTGTTCTTAGAATTACGTCCGTCTTTTTTTTACGTCCGTGACATTTACAAAATTAATAGTTTTTATTTGTATTTCTTTGTAAGCTGTGTGGTAGCAACAAATTTACATTATGGAATTTATATACAATCTCATATTTATAATAATTTTATCAAATATTCTAATACTTTGCTGTTCTCAACAATCATTGAATTAATATGTATATAAAATTGCTAACATAGCTCATTAATATTTGGCAACGAAAAATTGGTCGCAATTATAATTGTCTTAGTTATATGCACCATTTATTTGGTTGTCTATAATTAAGGTGCGAAGAGCACATTTTGGTGTCGAAAGTTAAAAAAATAATCACAATAACATTTAATTATAAAATAATATAATTAACTGTCGTGTGCTCGTGTGTTATATTGCCTTAAATGTTACATAATTTTGTAACATCAATTTATAACAAATGTAATACTATTTAATTTAAATATATTAAACAGTTACTTACTTTACATTATAAACTGCTGGAAGGTTTTTCAATAAGGCTTTTGTTGAGCATAAATTTGCAGATTTTCGCAACAAAACATTCACCAACGAAGCCATTTTCACCGACAGTAAATGAATGACAGCAGACAGATCATGATTTATGACAGAATACAGATGTCGATGACAGCTGCATGCTAGAATTGACAGTGACAAAAAGTTAATGACATGACAAATGCCAAATGTGTTCCTTTGCACGCATTCTAATCCTTATGATTCTTTTTATTTACTTTGCCTACCGCGTTACCGTTTTGTTTTCATACAACTTATATAATCTGTAGTGTTGCGTACTCTGGTTCTTTAACTGTTTATTTTTATTATCTGTGATTAATTTAATTTACGCATGGTGATTGATTGATGTAGCGTCGTCCAATTTTTTGTAATTTGAACAGTTATTTTAATTAAAGTTATTGATTATCTTACACGTAAGAAAATAACAATTATATGCGACGCGTATCAGTTACAATTTTATTTAGATTAGTTTGTTATATTTTTTATTTGACATACTGTGAGTAAAACTACTAAAACGCCGACTCGCCTTCGCCTACAAAATGTCTACGGCAATAGTTGAAGAAGGTGGAGAAATTGTAAGTAATTTCATTTATTTATGTCTATTTTGTAAACATAATCACAGGCTGGGCAAATGGATGTCAATTTGTCATTTACCGAATTGGAAGATTTTAATAGCATTCGAGAAATAAGCGGTCTTCAACACGTCTAGCTAAACGTTTAATTTAAAAGTATACAATCACAGTATACAATGCTGACAAATATACAAGTGACTAGTATACAAGGCTGACAAGTCTTCCATTTGAGATGCCAATTCACTCTTCTTGTACGTAAAATTGTACTACTCTTTTTAACAAAACTATTGTATATTGCATTCCATTATTGTTTATAGGACTGGGGCAATGAACGTCTCTCGCGAGCGCAAAGAGCAGTGGAAGCGAACATCTACGATGTGGACTCCTGGTCTCTCCTAATCCGCGAGGCACAGACCCGGCCCATCAGTGAAGTCCGCACCATGTATGAGAAGCTCATCACCGCATTCCCTACCACAGGACGCTACTGGAAGATCTATATTGAACAGGAGGTGTGTATGAAACAGGGTTGCTCACAGCAGAATCTATATACATAAAACAAAAAATGTTTCGACGGATGTTTTTTAAAGACTTTGAAACCAATCAATGTGCCCCAAATTAGTTTCATTTGAAAGGCAATAATGTGAAGATGGTTTGAGACCACTAAAACATTGCAATAAGCACATTTTTGATTTTCAACTTTTCCTTTGTACAATTTTTTTTTGCATAGTGGAACATGCCGGGTATCCACTAGTATAATGATATGACTTAAAACCATTTATAAAAAATATATGCTGAAATCATCACAGCCCTGTACTCGGTTTTCCTGCCTTGCATGCTGACGTAGGTCAGACCACTATTACTCCTTACATCAGTCAGCAATGCAAGCAAGCTTATTATTATTATTTTTTATTTTCAGATGAAGGCAAGAAACTTTGAAAGAGTGGAAAAGGTTAGTATAGGTACTGCGTAAGTCTGTTCTGTTCTGTAAATAAATGTTTCATGTGATATTAATTTTAAGAATAAAGATACAATTAGACCCTATGGATACTGGAGTCAAATGGTATTCCTGATATTGATTTTTGGTCTGTGATATTATAGAACATAAGTATTTAGTTTTAAGTTGAAAATAAATAAAACATAACATAAAAATGATATTTTCTTTCGGTTAGGGTGTCTTGTGTTCAGACATGTTGGAGGTGATTTTTTTGGCAATATTTAAATGATGTTTCATTTAATTTAATGTTATTAATTATGAATTACATGAATTAGACATGTTATATGTGAAGTATGTACAAATAATGAATATAAAAATGTCATATAATGAAAATAAAAGTGAATATAAAAATGCTGTATCAAGGCAATATTTTACTTTTGTTAAACATTTCAAATCTGAAAATGCTTGCTGTCTCTGTACCCTATAATTACTTTACTTTTCCCTCATTTATTGCCATCAAAGGTCACTTTTGACATGTAAAATATCCCTATAATTTGAATATTACTTACTATTTGATATTCCGTACAGTATTTACAATTTATATAAGTTGATTTAAACAACAAAGACATACCATGAGACAGCTTCAATAATAGAAACCTATTGTATCGTGCCTCAGACGTTTATGAGACATTCGTGGAATAAATAATCAATGAATATTAAAACCTCTGCACACGGCGTATTTTGAACGCGCGTATACGCGTCGCAAAAGAACTCAAATCTCCGCACACGTACAAAAATTTCGTATGCGCCTTCGTATTTAAAAATGCTTTTTCTTCCCAAATAAGACAGACAAATTTAATACACGAGACACGTGTTCTTCAATGGCACAACACGCACACCGTGCTGCAGCCAGGGTTTGCGTTCCGTTTTCATATTACTACGTACCAATATTTCCGAATGCTTCCATTAGTCAACAATGCACGCACCGTCCCTATTTCATAGCTCCGTCTTAGCCTGACGCTGGCAGAGTCGGGTAAAAGTAACGTTTAAATTTGTTGGGGTTTTATCTTATTTTTACAATCAGAATCTTTTATTCATGACATTATATTTTATTATTTTAAATATCTTATTTTTCTTTTTATCCGATGGCGAACCGTAGACAAGTGTTGTGGCTAGTACTCACACTCCTCTTCACGGCACTATTGTGATTAGGACAGTCCCAGGCTGCTCCGCAACTTCATTAACCGCGGACCAGCTAAAGCCTTGGTTAGCAGGTCTGCCTCCATGTCTTCGGTTCGCAGATACTTGACGTCGATTGCTCTTTCTTGGATACAGTTCCTAATGAAGTGCATTTTCAAATCTATATGTTTTGACTTCGACGTCACCATTGAGTTTTTGCTCAATTTGAGGGCTGCTTGATTGTCTGTTAAGACGACAACTCGTTCGTAATCAGCTCCTAAATCTTTGAACAGATTTTTCAAATGTATCGCCTCCTTTGCAGCTTCGGTTAAAGCGACGTATTCCGCTTCTGCTGTCGAAAGGGCGACGCTCTTTTGTTTTCTCGACATCCAGCTTATAGCCGTGCCAGCATATTTGAAGCAATAGCCTGAAAATGATTTTCGGTCGAGCTTACAGGAGCCCCAATCCGCATCAGCCATACCGTACATGTCTTGGCCGGTCTTCGTGAATGTCAAGCCGACATTCTTTGTCGCTTTGAGGTATCGAAGTACTCTTTTGGCGCACTTAAAGTGCTCTTCCTTATAACGGTCATTAAACTGTGATAGGTAGCTTATAGCAAACATAATATCAGGACGTGTCGCCACTGCCAGATACATCAGCGTGCCTATTAAATTTTTATAAGGAAGATTAAGATGTTGACTTTCATCTCTTCCACATCTTTCAAGTTTGAGGCCTGGCTCCATTGGTGTTGATATAGTTTTGCAGTCTTCCATTTTGAATTTCTTTAGACTGTCTTCTATAAATTTCTGTTGGTAAATTTTAATTCCATCCTTATTAAATGTTAAATCTATACCGATGAGCCGTTTCGGTCTTCCCAAATCTTTTAGTTCGAACTTTGAATTAAGCAGGTCTTTTACTTCTTTAAGTTTTCTAGGACACGAGTAGGCAACTAATAGGTCATCGACATAAATAACTATTATAATTTTAACTCCTCTTTTCTCTAGTATGTATACACATGGGTCAGCTTCTGATGCTTTGAAACCGATGTGTTTTAGTTCTGTGTCGAGCTTCTTGTACCATTGCCTCCCTGCCTGCTTGAGTCCGTAAATTGCTTTAATGAGACGGCAAACCTTCTCTTTTGGATTGTTCTTTATGTCTCTCAGCATCTCAACTGATTTATTGTATAAAGTTAAATCTTCTTTTGTACTTTCTTCGACCATAATTTCTGTCAGGTATTCTTCTAGGTAATCAGGGTATTTCATCACGACCTTTTCTTCCAGTTCACCATTTAGGTACGCGGTTGTGACATCCATTTGGTTCAGATTTAACCCTTCTTCCACAGCTACTCCGATGACAGATCTGATCGAGCTTAGTTTCGCGACGGGTGCATAAGTGTCATTGTAATCGATGCCTGGTCGCTGCGTAAAGCCTCGTGCTACAAGTCTGGCTTTTCTGGTGATGCTGTCATCTGGTCCAACTTTGTTTTTCAGAACCATCTTGTAGTCTACGACTTTCACATTTTCAACTTTCTTTTCGACTTTCCAGGTTCCGTTTTTTACATGTGCTCTTATTTCTGCTTTTATAGCATCGTGCCAGTACTCGTCGTTCTCATCATCATTTCCGTCAGACAGGTAAGTAATTTCGTTGAGTAAATGACTTTCTTGACTTTCTTCAGTCTCATCTAGTACATAATCTCTAGTCCATGCAGGTGGGTGCCTCTCTCTTTGTGGCCTCCCATTCTCAGGAATCTCTATGATCTCCGATGCGTCGTCGAATGATTCAATTTCGTCTAAGTCGTCAGGTTCTAGAGTTAAGTTTTCTGGATGTTGAATTCTATTATTCATTGTGTCATTTTTCTTCTCTGTAATTTCGATTTCTATTTCCTGTCTAATTTTGTTCTTTTTTCTTTTATTTATCTTTTCTTTTTCAGGTGTGTTCGAGTGATGGCGTTCCTCTTCGTGTACAAGGTTTTCATAATCCGTGTCTTTTTCTTTGAAGTACATCTGATCTATAACCTTAATGTCCCTGCTTATCACCACGTCGTCATCTTCAGGTATATATACTCTGTATCCTTTTGTGGTCAGTGAGTATCCCATGAATACGCCCTCTTTGGCTTGTTGAGTCAGCTTTCCTCGTCTGTTCTTTTTCAGGACAAAAGCTTTTCTGCCAAAAACGTGAAGATGATTTCCAGACGGTGTTCGGTCGATCCATTTGGTGAATGGTATGTCGCCGTTTAACGCTTTCGAAGGGCTACGGTTGATGAGATAGTTGGCCGTATGTACCGCTTCTGCCCAGAGCTTTCTGGGTGCGTTTGCTTCGATCAATAGGCATCTGGTTTTTTCTAGCAAAGATCTGTTCTTCCTCTCGCTTATCCCATTTTGTTGCGGGGTATATACTGTGGTCAATCTTCTTTGGATGCCATGCAGCTTGAGGAAATCGTCAAATTCTTTGTTGCGATATTCAGTGCCATTGTCAGTCTGCAGGTGTTTTATCTTTTTGTTGTGGAACGTCTCGACTTCGCTCTTATATTGCTTAAACGTGTTGAAAACGTCACTTTTCTTTTTGATGAAGTAGACGTGGCAGTATCGAGTGAAGTCGTCTATGAATGTCACGTAATATCTCGATCCTGCTAACGTTTCGCACTCGAAAGGTCCACATACGTCGCTATGAATAATTTCCAGCTTTTCCGTTGTGTAGAGGCCTTCATATCGCGTGAATGGTAATCTAGACAGCTTGCCCTTTATGCAGGTTTCACACGCTTCTAATTTTTCATCAGTCGGTTTCATTCCATACATAAGGTTGTCTTGAGCCATCTTCTTTAGATCCCTTTCGTTTATATGGCCTAGTTTTCGGTGCCATTCCATTAAGTCGCAGCCATTTCCATTTCGGGTGTAGTTTGACACTTCTTTCTTCTCAAATTCGAAGTAGTATAGACCGTCTTTTCTCTGTGCTGTCAGTGACACCTCGCCACTTTTATCTACGATATAGGCTTTGTCCTTTTCAAAGATGACTTTGTGTCCTCTGTGAGTTATTTTGCTCACTGATAGTAGATTGACTGACACATCAGGAACGAATAACGTGTCTATTAAGTTGTAGTCTATTTTTTCTTTGCTGACTGTAACTTTTCCTTTGCCTTCAATTTTGCTCGTATATTTATTTGACGCCAACATTAGGGTTCCATTTTCAGGGGTCAGAGCCGAAAACATTGTCTTGTCGCCGCACATATGAGATGAGCAACCGCTATCTAAACACCACGTGTTTTTATTGGTGCTTGAATTTGCAGTACTCAGGCAGACGTTGAAGTTTTTTGGTTGGCTTCTGTTAGGCTTCTCATTTGAGTGATCCTTTTTTCCCCAGCATGACTCGGTAGTATGGCCCTTCTTCTTGCAGTTCTTGCAGTACAACTTCAGTTTATTTTTCTTGAAATGGTATGCTTCACTACTATCCGGTGCTTCTTTACCGCTCCTGGCTTGGTATTCTTCAAGTATTTTTACTTTCAGATCGTCAGGATTTGGCAGTGTATCTCTTGACTCGATGGCTATTCGGAAGTTTTCGAATGACGTTGGCAAACTGTAGAGCAGCATTATACTGAGCAGTTCTGGTGGTATTTTTATGTCCATATCCGCGAGTTTATCGACCACATCCATGAAATTATTTAAGTGATCACGGATGTCCTCATCAGCTGTCATACGTTTGAGAACTAGCTGTTTCAATAAGGTTGCCTTACGTGCAGGTCCGGTGCTTTGGTATGTAGCTTTAAGTTTGTCCCATACTGATTTCGACGACTTGCATGTTTTTATTTGCTTTAGTTCGGAAGGTGACAGCAAAAGTAAAATTTCAGCTCTTGCCTTGAGGTCTTCCTTTTCGAACGCAGATTTCTCCTCCGCCGCCGCAGTTGATGACAATATTTTCGTGCCGCTTACCATATCCCAATAATCGTTTTTAATCAGGACGGCTTGTGCCTGTAGGCACCAAGTATCGTAATTTTCCTTAGACAATGGTTCGATATTTCGGTAACTCGTCGATGCCATATTTTTATCCTTTATTTATATCCACAGAAACACGTAACCACGCTCTGCTACCAATTTGTTGGGGTTTTATCTTATTTTTACAATCAGAATCTTTTATTCATGACATTATATTTTATTATTTTAAATATCTTATTTTTCTTTTTATCCGATGGCGAACCGTAGACAAGTGTTGTGGCTAGTACTCACAAAATTAATGTCACTGATGTCTCCGGAACCCCTCTTAGCGGGGGCTCCTTTTGTTCGCCTTTTCTTCCATTTGGGTTAAGTATACAGTTTTATACTGGCTAGGGGCTCCAACGTCGCCCCGCTTTTTATTAAAGTTATACTTCTTTAGGCGTGTTATGAATTAATGGAAAAAATGATGAGAGTAAAATTTTAACATTTATGACACAAAAGGTGACAAAAAACATCACAGGTGATTTTTTTAACGCGCGTTTGCTAAAAATGAAAAAATGATTATTATTAAATTTATTATATTGTTTTTTTTTTCGTATTTTTTTTTGATTTTTTTTGATAATTGTGTTTTAGTTCTTTTTCTGAAATTTGGATATTTTTTTATTTATTTTTTGAAAATTGTTTTTTTTTTATTGTTTTTTTTTTACATGAAACACTGAATGACACCTATCAAGTGATTAAGTACTCTGTGCAGTTACACTCAAAGAAGCTTTTGAAAACAAGTTATTCTGCAAACACAATGCAATTCCTTCCCAAAAGCTTCTTTGGCACAGCGCCATACGAGTATTGGTAAGAAGAGGCATTTATAAACCCGCTATTTATTTTAATTACAAGAACAGAAGATTCGAAAGAAGATTAGAAAGAGTATTCTAATGAGTAGATCAATTCTATATGGCGCCCAACTGCCCACATTGACGACGCATAGATACTGTGCGATAAAACATCGCAAAGCGAGTCGACCCATTCAATCGCCAACGAATGGTGTATTAACGATCTGACGATTGACTTCCATTCTACCACCAGTTACCATCGATCGATTGGGTCTGTCCCACTAGTCTCGTTGAGTTCTTCCGTGACGGGACAACTGACACTGTTCAGTACATCTGAGTCGCTTGTCCCGTCGTTGGGCAGAAAGTCATAGAAACTAATTTGTTCCATCCCATTATTTTCGTGGTATCGACTTAAAAAATTGATTGTTGATTTAAAAAATGTGTTGTTGGCGAGGTCTAAGAATTTGAGAACGGGACTGCTGGCACTAAAATCTGAGTTTCAGTAGTTCAACAGGACAAGTGGGACTCAGATGTGCTAAACAGTCCCAGTTGTTCCGTGACGGGACTAATAGGATAGACCCGATCGATTGGTGTACGGGCCCTTAAATCCTAGTTTAATATTATAAGTACTATTATTTCTTCTGTGGTTTAATCAAGAACTGTATTGTTTGAACACATAAATACACATTCTCAACTGCACATAAGTTATTTAGTAGGTACTAAACAAAAGTATTATATAATTATCTGATCTGTAACTACTGATCCCAAACCATACTGTACGGATATTGTAGATTGGAAAAATCGTTCCAAAAAAGAATGCCTTGTATAACATGTGTTACGGATGGGCCTGGGCCCTGGAAGATATCCGGTACAGGGTAGGTATTATATTCATGCATATACGATTATAAGAAATAAAATAAATTCGGCCTTAAATAACGTACATATTATCGGAACCCTACTACATCCTGTATAAATACTCTGAATCTTTCAAGGATGGCCACATTCGAAACTATGAGGAATAGCGAAAAGTGGTCAAAGGAGTCCTGAAGCCAATTTTGATGAAAACTGAAACTGCGTCATTAGATTTTTGAAAAAATAATCCTTTTCCAGGAATCGAATCCCCTGATTTTGAAAAAAAACTCATCCCTGTATAATTACACCATTCGATAGTGTTGCTAACAAGGATCAAATTCTGGGAAGTAATAATACATACGGCAAACTTAAGGAAAGAGCTCATTTTTAACAAACATTTTAATAAAAACGTTTAAAATGCAGCTGTGTTTTTTAAATTCAACATTAAATTTAATTAAGTTTTCTGTTTGCCATTACTTCCCAGAGTTTGATATTTGTTAGGAACACTATAGAATGGTTTAATAATACAGGATGATTTTTTTTTTTCAAAATCATCGGGTTTGATTCCTGGCCAGGAATATTAACTTTTCAAAAATCTAATGATGCAGTTTAATCATCAAAATCGGCCCCGAGACTCCTTTGAACATTTTCCGCTATTCCTCATAGTTTCAAATTTGGCCATCCACGCACACTTGAAAAATTCATCTTGTATAATACACACATAATTTTCTGGTGGAAAATCAACTAAAGGATAAGAATTCCTTAACGGTTCCTATAAAGTAAGTTTAAAAGTCATATTTTCCAATTATTCACAAATTATTATTGACCCAGATCAACATTTATTCTCGATTGTGGGGCACTAAATGTTTTTCTAATGTCATTCAATGTCCAGTATCTCTTTTTCTTCTTATAGTCCGGTCAATTTAGACATTCGAAGGTGTATAAATTCCCAACAAGCTGAAAACCAGTAAGATTGTTCAAAACATAATTATAAATAAAATTGTTAAGTTCCCCATTATTCCCGTGTATGGAAAAAAAATATTCAAGGTCAAAGGTCAAAAAATTAGTTTTTCGCGATTTTCAGCAAAACGGTAAGTTTTATCATAAAGTACCCCAGACAAAAATTGTAGATCATAAAATTATCTATAAAAATGTATCAATACTTTTTTCCTATGAAGTACCGTTTCTGAGATATAACAATTCAAAAACGCGCTAAGTACACTACCATGAGTTAGCGTGGTGAACGTGTGCATATTATGACGATAAAAACTGACAACTTTTTGAATCGTTGTATCTCAGAAACGGTGGCTCGTAGGAAAAAAATATTGATACATTTTTATAGATAATTTTATGATCTACAATTTTTGTTTGGGGTACTTTATGATAAAACTTACCGTTTTGCTGAAAATCACGAAAAACTCATTTTTTTGACATTTGACCTTGAATATTTTTTTTTTCCATACACCGGAATAATGTGGAACTTAAAATTTTTATTTATAATTATGTTTTGAACAATCTTACTGGTTTTCAGCTTGTTGGGAATTTATGCACCTTCACTATCACTTTTTGGTCTAAATTGACCGGACTATTATTTACCCACAGTTTTCCGTGTGCTAAACAAAACAAGGAATATGATAGATCCATAACTTACTTTTTTCTGTTATGAGCAGTGGCGTAGCTAGTCCTAAGGAGGCCCCATATCAATATTTGTTGTGGGGCCCCCTCAACGTCAGCTGTCAAATATAAAAGGAGTGCTCGTTGTATGCTGCTGGCGAGCTTTTTTTGGGAGTGTTAGTGGGGGCCCCGTATAATTGATACGGCTGATACGGCGGTAGCTACGCCCCTGGTTATTGTTAAAAATATTTGTATTATTTAAATGTTCAAATGTTAGTTATTGGTAAAAAAACAGATTTAAATTAAAATGATTTTTTCGATTTTACAGTCATCACATCACACAACCCAAAAGGGTCTCCCCACATACCGACGCAGAATCGGCTTAAGTCGGTTAGAAAAAGCTTGTGTATAATTATGTGTTATCGCATTAAGGGCTTTCTTCCTTGTCTTCTCTCTTAGCCGGCAATGCGTTCATAATGCCTTTGGTGTTGCTGATGTCCATGGCGACCATAGCCACTTATCGGTTATCGGATATTTTATGGCAAAAAAAACGATTCCAAAGATGGATGTTAGCAAGTTTTAATTCCTAAAGCAAGAAAAGAGATCAACAAACTGATCATACAAACACTATAAGGCAGACTTCACACATACCTAGTTGAAAACATTAGGGATGGTAACATGCAAAACTAAAGGCATCGTCACAATCTTTTTCACTGCATACACGTTAACAATCACCGATAGATCTTTTTTATTCTTGAGTGATTTTTATAATTTTATATTCTGATACTTCGGAGCTTCATAAAATTCGTTTATGAAGCTTCGTTAATTAAATACGTTTTTCAGTGAAATCCTGTATGGTGACTCATTCGTTTTTTTCCATGGATGTGTAGCTCTTCCAACGTTGCCTCATGAAGATTTTAAACATCGAGCTGTGGAGGCTGTACCTCAATTACGTCAAAGAAACCAAGTGTATGCTGCCCACTTACAAGTAAGTAAAGCTTAGTTTTTTTTTATGGAAATAGCTGGCAAACGAGCTGACGATCCACCTGATGGTAAGTGACTATCGTCGCCCATGGACATCAGCAACACCAAAGGCGTCAGTGATGCGTTGCCCGCCAAGAAAAAGGGAAGAAAAAGAAAGAAAGAACTGGCTCTCAAGCCCCCAGCCGGAACATGACGACTCGTTTGGCGGCTGACTCATGCTCAAGGATGGTAGCTATCCAGGCGAACCCCTTGGAGAAATAATAATAGTAGTAATGGTATTAATTAACAATTAAAACCAATATTACCAATATAATCCCTCGAGGGGCCCTACCACCAGCGGGCCGGATTTAGTCGCCTCTTACGCCACCTATCTAGCGTGGGATTAGGGTTAGTATTCTAAGCCGCCCCAATACGGCGTGAAAGTATAAATCAATTAGTGTGTATCAAGTATTGAAGAATATAAATCAATTTAAATAATTATACTAAAACCCTTCAGCAGCATAAATACGGAAGCAACTTCCAAGTATTTATTTATTTCACTCTTTATTGAAAAACCCTAAAGCTAAGTATAACAACAGGCAGTGTTACGCCCCAACTCAGAGACATTAATAGTTGCTTAAATCGCTCCTTAATACAGAATTTGTATGGTGATTCTTTACTAATAAGGAGCGATTTAAGTAACTGTTAGTGACTGAGTTGGGAGGTAAGTATGTAACGACTATGTTTACGCGTAACATCTGCCCTCATTGTATTCCTTACGATTTCTCATGACGTGGTTTTACTTGGTGAATCACTTATATTTTGAATTTTATTTTATTTTATTTTTTAACTTTGAATCCTAAGGGTACTCAGGATTTGTGCCTTATAATACCTATATTTCTACCCAGTTACGTGGATCGTGGTCACGGCGAGACTGATACTCAAGTCTTGAATACCCTTTGTATTTTTTTTTTGTGTTTCTGATATCAGTTTAAAACCTAGACTTCTAGACCATGTATAAATGTTGAGGGGCCCCCACTACAACGGGACTCCTGTACCCCAGGGCCCCATATCATATATACAGCTGTAGCTACGCCGTATAATTTAAGAGGATGTAAGTGTGTAAGTTAATTTGTATTCAATTATCTCGAATCATGGGAGATGTCAACAATTTCCAGGGAGAAAATGGCTCAAGCGTACGACTTTGCGTTGGAGAAAATAGGCTTGGACATCCACGCGTACCCGATATGGAACGATTACGTCACTTTCCTCAAGGCGGTTGAAGCTGTGGGGTCTTACGCTGAGAATCAGAAGATTTCTGCTGTTAGAAAGGTAAATATTGTGCAATGTTGTCAAAGTACCAACAAGTTTCAAATTTTCCTGCAATCCCTTCCGCTTCATATTACTCCCACTCACTCGTCTTCGACCCTCTCTTTCTGCGTTGATACAATCACGCACAGACATATGCGCAGACTGTGTTAAGAGGGTATAATCCCAAAGAGGCTACAGCACTTCTGATCCTTGCCTGTACCTCTCTCGCCCGAATAGTTCTCTCCAGTTCCAACGCCCAAAATGAGTACCGCGTCATATTTTCTTCCCTATCTTATAATAGTCTTGTGGAGTGTGGGGAAAAGGGGCCATCCATAAATTACGTCACACTAATTTCATGACTTTTTGACCCCTCCCCCTCCTTGTCACAGCTGGTCACATTTGTAAGTCCTCCCCCCCCCAGTGTGACGTCACATGTTATGAAATTTTACACCTAGAAATTATTAAATTAAAACAACAGTTCCGAAATAAGTGTTATTTCCATTAATTTACTTTAGTTTAGTTTTTTTTATTTAACTTATCAATCTAATTATTCGATTTTGAAATTTGACGTCACGAAATTTAGGACCCCCTCCCACCTCTTGTCACACAATGTCACACTACTTCGACACCCCCCCCCCCCTCCCCCCTAACGTGTGACGTAATTTATGGATGGCCCCAAAGAGAAAAGTTGTAGTAATGTTACTGCTTCCTCCAGGTGTACCAGCGGGCGGTGATAACGCCTATAATCGGCATAGAAACATTATGGAAGGACTACATAGCGTTCGAGCAGAGCATCAACACCATCATTGGTGATTATGACATTTTGTTACCTGAACAGTTACTATATTTAAATAAGCTTTCGTATACTACCAATTTGTATCAATCTTTAGAAATAAATTAACGCTAACACACTCATACCCCCGCAGTAGGTTTTTACCTGTGTCGTGGGTGGCATGGACGACACATATAACACATCACAATAACACCCATGACCCGAGTACAAATATTTATCTGGCACATAAATATCTGTCCCGGCCGGGATCGATCCCGGGACCCCTCGCTTCGCAGGCAGGGTCGCTACGAACTAGGCTACAGGGTCTAATAAAAAAAAAAAAAAACAATTAGCGTGACAAATGGGGTTTGTTGCCCGTGTTACTACCAGTTTTACTACCAATAGTAATATTGATACTGATGTCTTAATTGTAATTGTGTTTAATACGGCTTTAACCGAGCACCCATGTACCCATGTATGTACCATGTACTCATTAGGGCACAGGTCTTTCCTCATAACTGGGAAGGCCGAGAGCGTACACGGCCCAGTGCATGATTCAGTGCGAATTGGTAGAGGGATCAGTAGGAAGTTCTGGTGCCGCCTTAAGGTCATGAACGTGGATTAACGGTACCGTTCACTTTATTCACCCAGGTGTCTACTTTTAGTAGACTATTCACTCAGATAGCAGTGATAGTCTAGCGGTTAGAACGTTGTTCTCTGGAACGAAGGGGCCCGAGTTCAGAATCCTGGCACGCAACTCTAATTTTCAAATATTATGTGCGTATTAGAAGTTAATTATCACTTGCTTCGGTGAAGGAAAACATCGTGAGGAAACCTGCACACCGGAGAGTTCTCCATAAAGTTCTCAAAAATGTGTTAAGTCTACCAATTCGCACTTGGCCAGCGTGGTAGACTGTGGCCTATACCCCTCACGTTGTAAGAGGAGACCCCGAGCCCAGCAGTGGGACAATTATGGGTTGTGACTTTACTTTACTTTACTTTACTTTACTTTACTGTGTGACTTTATTAATCTCGACTGTTGGACATCACCAATTGATGGTGATGTAACTGTTGGATGTGTCCCCAGCCGAGCGGATGGCCATGGAGCGGTCCCGGGAGTACATGAACGCGCGGCGCGTGGCCAAGGAGCTGGAGACGGTGACGCGCGGGCTCAACCGGAACATGCCCGCCACGCCGCCCACCGTGGACAGGGAGGAGATGAAACAGGTGCGATACTTGCACATAGTTATTTTTACTAGCTGACCCGGCGAAATTCGTATCGCCTAACAAACTATTTTTTTTCTAAAATGAAAGTAGCCTAAGTTACTCCTTATTACATCAGCTATCTGCCAGTGAAAGTCCCGTCAAAATCGGACCAGCCATTTCAGAGATTAGCCGGAACTAATAGACAGACAGATAGACAATAATTATTTTTTGACAAAAAATAAAACCAACGAAAAAAAACTGAAAAGCGAAAAATAAAATAAACCATTTAGTATTATAAATTAAGATCCTAAATTAACTGAAAATAAATAATTTCGAGACCGTGCCAAACAAACAAACAAAATTAATTACGTAAAGTTCATTTTATAAGGGCAGTGGCATGCGATGCACACGGCAGCAGCAGCGCGGCGCACATCTTTTCACCGTTTGTTTTTTCATTGGTTTGGCACCGCCTCAAAATTATTTATTTTCAGTTAATTTAGGATCTTAATTTATAATACTAAATGGTTTATTTTATTTTTAGGGTTCCGTAGCCGAATGGCAAAAAACGGAACCCTTATGGATTCGTCATGTCTGTCTGTCTGTCTGTCTGTCTGTCCGTCCGTATGTCACAGCCCCTTTTTTCCGAAACTATAAGAGCTATACTGTTGAAACTTGGTGAGTAGATGTATTCTGTGAACCGCATTAAGATTTTCACACAAAAATAGAAAAAAAGCAATAAATTTTGGGGGTTCCCTATACTTAGAACTGAAACTCAAAAATGTTTTTTTCATCAAACCCATACGTGTGGGGTATCTATGGATAGGTCTTCAAAAATGATATTGAGGTTTCTAATATTATTTTTTTCTAAATTGAATAGTTTGCGCGAGAGACACTTCCAAAGTGGTAAAATGTGTGTCCCCCCCCCCCTGTAACTTCTAAAATAAGGGAATGATAAAACTAAAAAAATTATATGATGTACATTACCAAGCAAACTTCCAACGAAAATTGGTTTGAATGAGATCTAGTAAGTAGTTATTTTTAATACGTCATAAATCGTAAACCGCAAAAAACATTGATCAAAGTTACAACGAACTACAAAAACTTTTATATTACGTTACTTGCTGCTACGGAACCCTTCATGGGCGAGTCCGACTCGCACTTGGCCGGTTTTCGCTTTTCAGTTTTTTTTCGTTGGTTTTATTTTTTGTCAAAAAATAATTATTTTTTAATTTTTAGTTGCTATGAAAATTATTAAGTTATTGGTGATATATTCAGTTACCAGGTAAAAATATAGTAGTTGAAACATAAATCATCTCCTATTTTCGTACCTTTAGGGGTAAAATTTTCTTTCCAAATTTAAACAAGAGTAACTTCAAGGTATACAATATACAATAAAAAAAGAATCATCGAAATCGGATCATCCAGTACAAAGTTATTGGGGTAACGGGCAGAAATTCCGTGGGTGAATAATCAGGCATCCCCTATTTTCGTACCTTTAGGGTAGGAATAAAATTTTCAAAAAAATATGGGACCAACTTCAAGATATACCCTATCTATTAAAAAAGAATGATCATAATCGGACCACCCTGTGCCGATTGCTGAGTGATCATACATAAAAAAAAACAAAAAAATATACGCGTCGAATTGAGAACCTCCTCCTCCTTTTTTTTTTCGTCGGTTAAAAATTGTGAAAAATGTTGTTTTGGTATATGTACCGTGTATACATCCAATGCACTTATCAAAAAGCGGTTATTTTAATATTACAAACAGACACTCCAATTTTATTTATTTGTATAGATTTGTGTATATAAGTAGACGTAGTGATGGTATAGGTAAGTGACGTGATAACTGAAAGACGGTGTTGCAGAACTTCACTTTATTAACGCAAGTGACCGGGTCGTGTCACTGCGAAAGCGTCACTAGTTTATATTCATAAAAAGACAATGGTAAATAACCGACTTCAATATTAGGGATAACTCAAAAACTATAAGTCATATCTCGCTCTTTAAGTGGGACCACATGACAAGCACCAGCTTTCGATTAAAAAAGAATCATCAAAAGCTTCACCCAGTCGAAAGTTCTGGGTAACAAACATAAAAAATACAGTCGAATTGAATACCTCCTCCTTTTTTGAAGTCGGTTAAACATATATGTAGCAATTAGCAGTCATGATTAACATGATACCCCTCAATACTAGCCCAATGGGAAATCCAATTTTTACTTGAACTGATTTTTGTTTTGGGCTGGCTGAAACCAACTAAGGGATTGAAATGAACAATTTAAATGTTGTCGCGGATGGACGATTATGCATTTGGGGTGGCTTGAACTTGACTTTTTCCACTAAAATTAAGCAAGTATGATGTGCTGTGAAGATGTCATACAATGTAATAGTATTTTACAGATATTCGCGATATTTATTTTGTACGACTATACTCATACTGCTACTGAGTTCCACTCAGTTGTATGGTCTCATTGGGTTTTTGTTATTTAGCTTATTTAGCTGGTGAGGCCTTACAGTTTTTGAAGTAAAACTTCTTTAGGCGCGACTTGAGAGTAACTCAGATTATTTTTCGGGCGAAAATAAGGCTGTATAGTGTATAGTCTGTTGAATGTCAAATGAAAACAAAATTTAAGTACAAATACATAATTCTATTAAGATTACATTGTATCTGTGACTGTTATTTTTTTTTTCGGAATTCTGTAACCTGATGGGGATTTCAGAAAAAAAAAATTACCAATGCGGACTTTTGGTGAGGTTTTCTGGAATAAACCCTCGTCACCAGCTACTCTGTTGAATCTCCTGTTGCCCTACCGCCTGTTGATGTCCTGGTGTGGTAATGTAGTAGTGTGGTGTGTGGTCCAGGTGGAACTCTGGAAGAAGTACATATCGTGGGAGCGCGGCAACCCGCTCCGCTCGGAGGACACGGCGCTGGTGGCGCGGCGCGTCATGTTCGCCATCGAGCAGTGCCTGCTGTGCCTGGCGCACCACCCCGACGTGTGGCACCAGGCCGCGCAGTTCCTCGACCACTCCGCCAAGCTGCTGCAGGAGAAGGGGGTCGGTACTGTGCATACGACACGTAATCTCCCCTTTTCGATAAAAACAAGTAGAGTTATAGAACGCGTTGTGTTTTGTTTCTTTCACTCTTATGGACTACGATAAAGATAATAGATATTATAACAGAACTCAAGTATAAGGAAATTATGATATGCTAGTTACAAAGTTTGATTACATTTGAAAATATAGTGCATGTTAATTACTTAAGTTTCTTACAGTACGGCCGACGTATCTTGGCGCGCCTGAACTTCGCGCAGTAACACAATCGGCAATGCTCGGTACGCGGCGTATTATGTTTCAGTCACACGTTAGCATGCTCGTGTCGCTATCTCTGTCTTACATACGCTAAAGTTCGCAGAGCCTATGTTCAGACATGCTAAGATACGTCAGCCATACTGTATGTAAGTAAATTTACTGAGTGACGTGCAGTGCGATGTTGCACACTACTTGTTAATTGTGTATGTTGTGTGTTGTTTGATATGGTCACTATGGTGACTATGGTCAGGACTCGAACGCGGCGCGGCTGTTCTCGGACGAGGCGGCGGCGGTGTACGAGCGCGCCACGAGCGGCCCGCTGCAGCACTCCACGCTGCTGCACTTCGCGCACGCCGACTACGAGGAGAGCCGCCTGCACTACAACAAGGTATAGTTCTTTTAGAGGAGATGGATAAAACAAGTTAAAAAAAAAGAACAGATTCAAATTAAACCTAACTTTATTTTAAGAATCATAAAGAAATAATTTTATCACAAAAAAATTGTTCACTAACACAAATCAAATATCCATTAGCATTACATTAATTTAAAATAATTAATCATAGAAAAAAATTGAAGAGAATTAGCTCACGTGTGGGGTACACGTGTAGTGTCATACATACATGTACATAGGCAAGTGTAGTGTCCGTGGCGAGCGATGGCGAACAAATGAGTCATCTATGTCAACCATCCTCCTTTTATACCTTTTCTTGCCTACTATAGGGCTACACCTCACAGTACAGACTACAGAGATAAACTCCGCGTTTATGTAAATTTTGTAAGTCTTTAAAGCATTTTAAGGTGATCTTTCTGCATTTAGTCAGTAATTTTTTTTGTGGCATATTTCATTTTTGGTTTATAAACATGCATATGGTATTGACGCAATAAAAATTCGGCTAGACAAATAGACAACTTCACATTATAAAAGTGTAGTATAGTTTTGTCACAGACCGTACATACACACAGATAGATACCAGTGATCTGGCCTAAGAGGTTGAAATAATACTTTTTCAGAAGTTCACACACAATTATTTCAGATAGTTGCCCCTTCTACCGTTCCTGCCTACATTTACCTTCTATTCTTTGGGGTTCCCCGCCATGAACTGCCGAACTACCTATTACCTATGTTCCGGAGCGATACCTACCAGCATTATTGGATGAAGTAACCAATAAATTTAATTTTTATTAATTCATTGTCACTAATTTTTCTACTGCCCATGATAACATCTGTACTACAATGTAGCGTTATTTACAGCATACTATAGTATCTCGGTTGCTCTACGCAGGTGCACCAGGTGTACACGCGCTACCTGGACGTGGCGGACATCGACCCCACGCTGGCGTACGTGCAGTACATGAAGTTCGCGCGCCGCGCCGAGGGCATCAAGTCCGCGCGCACCGTCTTCAAGCGCGCACGGGAGGACCCCAGGTTGGTAGCGGTATATACCCGTCGTTGTAATTATATACGTCATCCATCATTATAAATTATGTCCCATCCTCGTCGCCAATTGTGGTGCTCAAAGGGTCAATAATACGCACCTTTACTCTGTAATAGTTGAGGTGTATGCAAAGCGCTCGTCTGCAGTGTCCGCGCTCGCTTGCAGCTAGCTACAGACTGAATAATGGTACATAGACACTACAACCAGGATTATATTATCTGTGTTGTGAATGGCATGAACACAGATAAAACATCGCTAACACTCATGACCCGTGAACGATATCAAAAATCAAGAATTTATACATAATCTTAACTTGACCCCATGTATGGCTTTTTTCTCTATGTTGTTACACACAGCAGCATGCACAACAAAAAGACAAGAATCCAGATTGAGAACAGAAATTCAGACTCATTGTTCTAATTTGTACCTCGCTGGGAATCGAACCCAGGACCTTTCGCACGGTGATCCAGCATGGTGACCGTTACGCCACGTCGTCAATTAGTATACTATTCCATACAATACAAATCATGTATCGTATCGCAGGTCTCGCTACCACGTGTTCGTGGCGGCGGCGCTGATGGAGTACTACTGCTCCAAGGACAAGAACATCGCGTTCAGGATCTTCGAGCTGGGCCTCAAGAAGTTCTCGCACATCCCGGAGTATGTGCTATGCTACATCGACTACCTGTCGCATCTCAACGGTGAGCACTTAAATGTAACGTTGCTTGTAACGTTTTATCGTCACGACTGAAAATGCAACTTCAATTATGAGCGGAGGGGAGAGGGGGTAACAAAAGTGCTACGTTTTCTTGTAACGTTTGTGAGGCCGTTCATTAATTATGGTAAGGGTTTTGAAATGGGAGCGGGGGGTCTCAAATGCATTACTTTGGATGGGGGAGGTGGTAAAACCATTCTTACGATATATACCTAATAATATTTTAAAGTCAAAATACTAATAATAAAGACTAAAAATGTTTGAGTGACCCACCATTAATCCTACAGGCGTTTAGTTTATGTTTCCGTACGGAACCGTAAAGAGTGTGTAATGTGATGTGATGTGTATTGCGCAGAGGACAACAACACGCGCGTGCTGTTCGAGCGCGTGCTGTCGTCGGGCAGCCTGAAGCCGGAGAGCTCGGTGGACATCTGGAACCGCTTCCTGGAGTTCGAGTCCAACATCGGCGACCTCGTCTCCATCGTCAAGGTCGAGAAGCGGCGGCAGCACGTGCTCGAGAAGGTGAGTGACGGTTACTGTAGTTGATAGCATCCAGTGTTATATGTTATTCTATTCATTTATTATTTGCTATAAATGTGGTAGTACAATGGTGGTATTTTAGTATAATATAGTTTTCACATATTTAGCTTGTCCCAGCATGTAAATATTTAAAGTATTATAATTGTAACATAACTAACATAGGCTTCATTAATGATTTTCTTTAAATAATAATTTAAATAAAATTTTAATTAATGTAAATATGTGTAATAAAGGGGGTAATCTATTGTAATAAACATAGATAAATGTCAAATTATTAATGCATGAAATAGTGTTGATGTGAATCTGTAAATAATAAAAAATGAAATGAATTTATTGAAATGAATTTTACGGGTTCAATTTCCGTCAGGCAAGGTTGAGTCAACTGGGCTACTGGTATAGAGCCGACATCGTGTACTGTAGTCGTTCCGCTAGTACCAATAGTTAAACTGTACGTTGTGGGCAGATCAAAGAGTTCGAGGGCAAGGAGACGGCGCAGCTGGTGGACCGCTACAAGTTCCTGGACCTGTACCCCTGCAGCATCGCCGAGCTCAAGTCCATCGGGTACACCGAGGTCAGCTCGACACACACACACATCCACACACACCACTCACCAGGCCACTGAATTTAACGGCATATATTTAGTGTCAATGTCTAAAACCGCTGACAATCCACGGTGGAACAGCGTGGTGGAGTGTGCTCTAGGCCTCTTCAATTATAAGGAGAAACCCGTGTAGTAACCCATTAGTAAATTAAGATGGTTTAATGTATCTTTTAGCACCACTCACCACCACCAGAAAGATATGGTATCAGGTCTGTCCAGGTTGAAAGCGATAAGGTCCCCATTGTTTTGTATTCCTATTGATAAATGAATAATGAGAGTGTGTAATTCAGGTAGCGTCAATGTCCAACAAGTCGTGGGCACTGGGCGGCCCCCTGGCGGGCATCTCGCCCGAGCTGGCGGCCGTGATCCTGGGCGGCAAGGACCACGACCCCAACAAGGACATCGCGCGCCCCGACACCAACCAGATGATACCGTACAAGCCTAAATCCAACCCGCTGCCCGGGGAGCATCCTATACCCGGTGAGTTGCGGTTCTCATTAAAATAATAGCGGGTTAACTGGATCTGGCAGACTGTTGCCCGGCGTTGTTATACACTGTTCACTGGTTTTTAACCGATTTCAAAAAAAGGAGGAGGTTCTCAATTCGACTGTTTTTTTTTTTACGTTTGTTACCTCAGAACTTTCGACTTTGTGAACCGATTTTGATGATTGTTTTTTAAACGAAAGCTGGTGCTTGTCATGTGGTCCCACTTAAATTTTATTGAGATCTGACAATCCATGAGAAAACCATATAAGTCTTAAATTTGCATTAAGTATGTGCGCGACAAATGGACAAATAACTCAATATCACGCCAACCGATTTCGATGATTCTTTTTTTAATCGAAAGCAGGTGCTTGTCATGTGGTCTCACATTAATTTGAACGAGATCTGACAAGTAGTTTTTGAGTAATTTTGAAGTCGGTTTTTGTTAGTAAAATTTAGATTATGTCTGCCGGAATTTGTTATTGATACGATGCGTTGTGTATGATTGCAAACTGATTTACTATGTGATGAAATACGTTAATGCTTGACATCAATCACACCAGCACCCTAATTCACGTAATTTAAGAAGTTCGATTGCAGTGCAGTTGCAGTGACGTTCCGATCACAATAACACTTTCGGTATTCTCTTAGCTTTCGCGAGCGCTGTCAAACATGCTCGCGTCACGAGCGCTAGTCAAACACGCTCACGTCACAAATATGTATTCTGTTGATGCGCGTCAAGATAGCGTGTTTCCGATCGCAGTTTGAGGGTATTTTCATAAACTTTTAACGTTGAAATAACATCTCGGTACGAGTTTTTAAGCAGTTTTGTTGACGCTTTCTTTAAGTTAGAAGCACGGACCTAAAAAAAAGACGGACAAAATCCCAAGAACAAATTCAGTGAAGCACCCATAGGAATACCAACTCTGTATTCGTACAAGTACACACACCCACACATTGACACCATACGGCTACGACATTGACACCATTGCCAATCAAAAATTACAAAATTACGCACACATGGTAAGCGAGCTGTCAGCTGTCAGCTTCACTCTCGATTAGACAAGGTTACGTCTGTTCTTTTTTTATGTCCGTGGTTAGAAGTGACTCATTGCTTACTTTTGTCAATTAGACGTAGATTGAATTGAAACACAAATCATTATTTTTTTTTTGCAAAAAGTTTCACAAAAATCATTATTGGGATAATAAATAAATATTCTTCAATGTTTTTTAATGGAAACATAATAAATTGTATTTTATTAATTAAAATAAGTTTATTTGTTCTCTCTGACAACACTAACAGAGAGTACTAAATAGCCGAAGAAAAGTTTGGCAGGCGCGCGCGGCGCAGGATGCGTGCAGGAGAAGTGAAGTTCACGCGCAGTTTGCGTGCAGTCGACGCGCAGTTCAAAAATTACGAGAATACCGTTTAGACACTAAACGTCAACCAACGTCAACTTGATTGCCGCGTCACTGCAACTTGATTGCAGCGTCACTGCAACTCAATCGATGCGTCTTAAAGTTACGTGAATTAGGCTCCAGATGTAAGTGACGATGAAATCTTAACTCCCCAACTCGGAGTCACTAACGGTTACTGTAATCGCTCCTTAGCTTGCGTATTGAGTATAACGAGATAACGTTTTAGTTTAGTTTTTGCTGCTTACTGCAACTTTGTTGGTATTCATTTTATTTCAACATACCTCCAATTTGTTAAATTCTCAAAGAAATTATATTGGTGTTAATCGAATTGTTATATTAAAACAATCGAAAATTGCTTTCATAAATAAGCTATTGAATAGCTTAGTAATTTTGGATGTCTCGATTTAACTACTCGTTATGTATGCATTGTAAAAACTATGATGTTTAATATGCAAATTACATATGTACCTGTGTTTACAATATCTAGGACTAAAATGTACACTGGATATGTATATGTAATATTTATTTTCAAATAAAGATCATTTGAAATTGAATTGAATTGAATCGCTCCTTAGTAAAGAATCACCATACAAATTCTGTACTAAGTAGCGATTTAAGTAACCGTTAGTGACTCTTAGCAAAAGACTATTCACTCTTCTTTTGAAGACACTAGCATTAGAACTACCCTGTAGCCTAACAGGCAGCGACCCTGCCTGTGAAGCGAGGGGTCCCGGATTCAATTCCGGGCCGGGGCAGATATTTATGTGACAGATAAATATTTGTACTCGGTTCATGGGTGTTACTGTGATGTCTTTTATCGACGCTAGAAAGCAAACACGTAGTAACCCGCAAATATCAAATTGTTTATCAGAGCTGAAAAACTTTTTGATCTCCAGAAAAAAATCTCTATTTAGTAGAGAAGTTATGAGTTTTTCTCTGTATATTAGAGAAGTTATGATTTTTTTTTTGAGAAATCAAAAAGTTTATCGGCTCTGATGAACAATTTGATCTTTGCCGGTTACTACGTGTTTGCTTTCTAGCGTCGATATGTATATTGTGTCGTCCATGCCACCCGCAACACAGGTAAAAACCTAATGCGGGGTATGAGTGTGTAAGCGTTTAATTTAATTTAAGTAGATGGAAAACCACCACTACTTAACCAAAGCTGGCGAAAACTGAACATTCTTTATTCATAATGTAACATTATTGTACATGATGTTATTGTATTGTATCCGTCCCCCAGGAGGCACGTTCCCCATGCCGGCGGCGGCGGCGCACCTGTGCACGCTGATGCCGCCGCCCACGTGCTTCCGCGGCCCGTTCGTGGCGGTCGACCGCCTCATGCAGCTCTTCAACAGGATCTCGCTGCCGGACAAGCGTGAGTGTTGTTTCGTCACACGCGGTTATTAACCCCTGACCCCCTATTGGGGGTAATCTATGCCCCTGACGCAGTGTTATCTATACTTTATACTAATATATAAAGAGGAAAGATTTGATTGTTTGTTTGCATTGAATAGGCTCCGAAACTACTGAACCGATTTGAAAAATTCTTTCACTGTTGGGAAGCTACACTATCCCCGAGTAACATAGGCTATATTATATTTTCAAAAAAAATTAGGGATCCTTAATAAAACTCCAATAATGTAACCCAAGGTGTAAAAACATAAGAAAAGCGAAAGCGAGGGCGGTTACTCGTAAGTTATATGTATCTGTCTGTCTGTCGCATCGTAGCTCCTAAACGAATGGATCAATTATGATGCGGTTCTCTTTGTTTGAAAGCAGACGTGATCGAGACGGATGTTAGCTATGTTTAGCATAATAAAACTGTAGGGTTTTTTTTATTATTTATTGAATCGTTGTTAAAGTACAATGTGGCTAAACGTATGCTAAGGTGTAGCTGGCGTAGCACAACTTATTACAGATTCAGTAGAATAGTGAAATCGTAAGAGCAGGACCACTGGACACACACGTACATATATCGCTCACCTAGTAATATAATGGCACATCTGCAAAAAATGCGAAATTGAGTTTATATGGTATACGTGTTTAAAAGTGCATAATCTACATAGTGGTAAATATGTATTAATGTCTATACTAGTAACCAAACCCATACAATTTGTTAAAAACGTAAAAAGAACCCATAAATTAATTTTAAACATTTTTATATAATTTTTGAAATTCGCTTCTGTAAAATATGGCAAATGTAGATGTGCCGTTGTATTACTAGGTGAGCGAAATGTATACGCCTGTCGTGGGGCGTCGTAGAAGTATATCAATATATTTATATAATACATAAATCCCACATGTTGTAAAACCTAATAACAATAATGTATTGTTGTGTGGAGCAGCGCCGGCGCCCACGCAGGAGAACGGCTGCGACACCAAGCTGTTCGACCTGGCGCGCTCCGTGCACTGGATCGTGGACGACGAGGGGATCACCACCGTCTCCAATAAGGTAACTGAGTTAGCCATGTTGCAGACCCTCGGGTGCCATGAAAAACTTCCAATCCATACTTCCATACTTAATATTATAAATGTGAAAGTGTGTTTGTTTGTCCGTCTTTCACGTCGCAACGAAGCTGTTATATGGTATGGCTTTTGTGTGTGGAGATAGTGAGGAGGGTGGAGTGGAGAGTAACGTAGGATACTTTTTACCGCGGTAAAACATCCCCATGGGAAGGTCGATATTTTGTTAGTTGCTAGATATTTAGTTCCGGATGTTGTTAATAGATTGCGTTAGTAAAATTCATTTGCATTTCACGCTATCAAATGATACATGTAAATTACTTAAGTCATAGGCAACAAACGCCGCAACTCAGTCACTAACGGTTACTTAAATCGCTCCTTATTACATAATTTGTATAGCGATTCTTTACTAAGGAGGGATTAAAGTAACCGTTAGTGACTCTGAGTTGGGGCGTAAGTCTAAGTAAAAGTAAGTAAGTAGGATTTGTAAAAAATCGATCTCTACCGCGGGCAAAAGCTAGTACTTTTATAAATAGGGGCCATCCGTAACTTACGTCACACTAATTTCGTGGCTTTTTGACCCTCCCCTGTCCTTGTCACAGCTTGTTACATTTGTGAGACCTCCCCCTCCTAGTTTGACGTCACATATTATAAAATTTTAAATTTTACACCTAGAAATTATTAAATTAAGCAGTTCTGAAATGGGTTTTATTTCCATTAATTGTTTTTATTCGATTTTGAAATGTGACGTCACGAAATTTAGGACCCCTCCCACCCGTCACCCTGTCACACAATATCACGCTACATCGACCTCCTCCCGCCCTCTAACGTGTGATGCATTTTATGGATCGCCCTATAGGTTGGTCACTCCATTAATCCGCACTGGAGAAGCGTGGTGGAGTATGCTCTAGGCCACCTTAAGAAGTGACCCATGCTCACATGATACGCGTGAAAAACCCTTCCCTTTTCTCGCGGAGTAAAAAAAATAACGTGTCAAATGTCCTCTCCAGGTCCGCAGACGAAAGCTCGGCGACGACTCGGACGAGGACGAGCTCGGGGTGGCGCCGCCCGTCAACGATATCTACCGGCAGCGGCAGCAGAAGCGCGTCAAATAACCCCTCCCCCTTCCCCCTGCCCCTCTCCCCGCCAACACATGCAGCTCGTCTACAAGATCAGTGAGGGATGGTCGTTAGTGAACGAACAATGTAACATTGCAGGACAGTTTGAAAGTATAGTATTCGAAGTATCCCGCTGCACTCGTTGGCATATTGCGCGCTCACTCGCACTTAGACCTAAGATATAAGTGCGAGTGAGCGCGCAATATGTTTATAGTGAGTGATACTACTATGAATACTACGCATGTACTATTGAGTTTTGGATGGATGAGGTACTAATACGAATGTATGTATTTACGTTTAACCTTTCGGTGTCCCCATGGTACCGGGGCTGCGGGGCCGCGGGGCCACTCGACGCTATCGCCGCGCGCAGCACTCGTCTCAATATTTACGGCTCTGACGTCCGTTTGTTAATGTTTTAAGAGGATCAGGTTACTGTTATTGAAAGCTGATGAAATACTTTATAAGATGAAACAATAACCGTAACATTCAGATGTTTATTTTATATTCTACACAATGAACTAATATACGCATTCTACAGCTCTTTGTTTCGGACTGACATTGAAAATGTGTATGTACTGACAATAAATATGATTCTATGAATGAAATAACGAAGTTTTTACTCATTGAGGTATTATACATAGAGAAGACATCTCGAACAAAATGTGTGTCCCGCCGGGAGGTTCTATTTTCAAAATTGAGCCCCCGTTCTCCTTTCAAAATCGAACGAATCCATTGGCTATTGAAGCCGCGCGGCGCCAATTCATTGGATCATACATTGTGTTCGCGGTGTCTGTTCTATACGGTAGTAATAATACTTTAATGTTTTTACTGTCTTTTTTATCTCCTTACAATCTCTATAACATAAGCTTTCTAAATAAAACATAACTTGAGGGGTAATTATGATATAAATACAACTTTTTCACACGCAAACATTTGCTAAAAAGTAGCGCGTAGTTTCTGCGCGGTGCGTACCTACCTACCTACACGTTCAACTCGTGTTTGTGTAAATACTATTAGCGTCTACCTCATTTTGTATCTACCATCATATAGCTACGACATTCGAGAATATAATGGTATGTACATGAACGTACATGCATATAATACTACATATAAAACAACCGAATACCTTAGCAGGTAGATAATTCAATGGAATCAACAGGGTTTGGTTTCAATCATATTTGTGTATGATAATCTTTATTTGTCGTACAACTAATTCAATTAGCTATAAGAAGATGAAATTGTGATTCTATTGACGTGAAATACCTAATGAATCTATAGCAAATCAATATCAGAAAACGTTTACGAAGTTAATGAATTTTTGCCTGGAGCGCGCCAGTTGAAGGCCACGCGTGTACGGTCTACTCGGCGTACACAGGTTGCTCGATTTTTGCACGGACATTTTGTGCTTGCTAGTTTTATATCGGAGTGTTTGTTCAGTATGTAATATGTTGAGGCTATTCGAATGTTTTTAGAAAGTAGTATTTTTTATTATTTATATCAAACTATTATTATTATTATGTTATATGAAGAAGTTGATTGTAAAGGATAATATCGACGCTTGAAAGGCAAAATTTACCAAACGACATTTGGGAGACATTGAATTATAAACCTTATAAACATCACTAAATTAACAAAAAATTCTGCGTCGGTTGATCATAATATGATAATTTTTTTGTGTAATATGTTTTTATGTGTATAGTATGTTGTTATTTTTTGTGTATAATATGTGATAATTTAGTGATGTTTATAATTCAATGTCGCCCAAATGTCGCTTGGTAAATTTTGCCTTTCAAGCGTCGATATATTATAAGTTTTTGATCTAATTCTAAAAATTGAGTTACTAAATTGATAGATACTTTATTTGCCGTATTGGGGAGGGCTTAGAATACTAACCCCAATCCCACGGCGGATGGGTGTCGTAAAAGGCGACTAAATCCGGCCCGCTGGTGGTAGGACCCTCGGAGGGATTATATTGGTAATATTGATTTTAATTAATACCATTATTACTATTATTATTTCTCCATGGGGTTCACCTGGATAGCTACCACCCTTGAGCATGAGTCAGCCGCCAAACGACTCGTTGTGTTCCGGCTGGGAGCTTGAGAGCCAGTTCTTTCTTTCGTTTTCTTCTGTCTTTATTGGCCGGCAACGCATCAGTGATGCCTTTGGTGTTGCTGATGTCCATGGGCGACGATAGTCACTTACCATCAGGTGGATCGTCAGCTCGTTTGCCGTCTATTTCCATAAAAAAAAATCCCGAATGACAGGCCCAATAGGCAGCGACTGATCAAGAGATCTGACCGCCCTAGGCTAATTATGAGGACGCGCCCCTGCCAAAAAAGTAGTGAGTAGAGTAGGAACTCTTGATTGGCATGGTTAGAACTACAACATACCAAAAATTCAGAATCATTCCGCTGAAATCGAATAAATAGACTATGGGGGAGGGGGGGGTTAGCGCGCCCTGAAGGAGAGCACACGCGATATGGGGGGTCGTGCCCATTGGGACTTTTGATCAGTACGGTTAGGACTACAACATACCAAAAATTCAGACCAATCCGCTGAAACCCACTTTCCAAACAATTAGTGCGGGGTCCTTTTAACTAAAAAGTGCCTGTCCAAACGTGTTAAGTGATAAGCCCCGCCCACAAAAATCTAAATTACTTGTCTACTTGATAACTAAATTTTAACTACCAAATTGTCCGTTTACACATTAATTTATTAAAAATTTAGTTAACTACTTAATACGCATAAACCGAACATTATTACGAGGTAGTCTAAGCAATAAGTTCAAAATGATGAAAAATAGAGATAAGTAGTGCTCTTAAAAATACGTGCGATAGCTCATTCTGCCCGGAACGATGTCTAGAAAAATGTTTCGGAAGCGTTTACCAGCACGCAAAAAATTGCAAAAGTTATTAAAAAGATTCTTAAAGAAAAGGAAATTTCCAAAAAATAACTCCTGACTCCCACATTGCACAACTCTACATACTTAACGAGATCACGCCATTAAAGTTTAAAAAAATTTAATACTTTGTTTATAAGAATTTTATAACTTGAACAAATAATTTTTTATCTGTACTTTGTTATATATATTACCGATTTCAGGTTAAACTAGCGCGACACGATTAGGCAAAACTAGTTTCTCGTCAATAACTTTGGCTTATGTTTAACTTACCACCAAATAAATCATTGTTAACCCAAAAGTAGTAAATGATCACCAAAATTAAAACAGCATTTTAATGTAAAATTATAACCAAAAATGGTAATTCATTTTTTGATTCACACACAGGCTTCCGAACGTCTCCGGCGCTGCGGGAAGTGCAGCCCTTCCGCCCTTGCGTAACAAACTGCAGGCACTCTATGCTCATATGTAACTCAAATGTATGTAACATAGGAAGGTATATGGCTTAAAATCGGCAACTGAATCGATTCCACGTATTTCTAATGTAGGTAATTTTTTTTTCCTAAAAGAAATTAAAATTAAGTAAATGATGTCACCCAATTCTTTAAACAGTCGAAACAAACAAAAATGAAACTTAAGTCAAGGCAATAGGGTCCTTTCAAGCATTATTAGACTTAGCCACAGCCACAAACACGCACACTATCAAATGTACGAGTTGTACGACGTAAACGACACACTACAAACGCAATAGATCAAAAAAATATTATAAAGACAGTTCGAATTCTTCCTTACGTTCTCTCTCTTCCGCATATTTAAAAACAGTCCGGAGAAAGCGAGACGTAACGAAAATGTCACTCACGGCCGGCGATACGGCCCGGCCGCCGCCGCACGATCGGCGATTATGACTTAGATCACAGGAATATAAAGATGTAACTCAAAAATAACAACTTGAACGAATCAGCTGTTAAAGTTTTGGACTTTTTCCGACTTGTGTTTGATTCAAGACTGAAAAATAATTACTATGCTTTCCATTATTTTAACTGTTGATATTGTATGTTCAAGGTACCGTGATTTCAAAAATAGTTGAAAATAGTGTCCTAATATCTATTATACTTTAAAAAAATTGATGCAAAAAAAGTTCGTACTTAAATAATTAAACTCCAGTTACTAAATTTCCAAATTCACAAATTTTGAGTTACATCTTTTTTTTATTAAGCGTGCGAAATAGTAACACGCTTGCTCTATTATGCATATACGAAAACAATAATTGGAGCGAGACATAAATGAAGGTGTTTCCCCAGCCTTGTCACTCAATTCCCACACACCGGCTTATGATCTAAGTAAACAAACAAATTTGAAATTGAATTTAAATCAGTCAGTTCAGTACGTTACGCCGCACACCGCGCTGCGCTGCGCCGATACTCGATAGTACCTATTCTATTCGTGTTTTTAGTTAACGACTTATCGTAACTGTTCGTACAATGGCTTTTCCGTATACTAACATTGATTATACTGAAATGGTAAGAACTTTGGCACAGTGTGGTGACAACGTGGCATTAGCGTGCAGAACTTATAATGCTAGGTTTGGTACCAGTGTAGACCGTAGGACTATGCTAGCCGCTACTCAACGGCTCCGAGACCACGGAACATTTCGACCGAATACTGCGATCGACAGAGGAAACAATGTGCGAATACCTACTCGTCTTCAAAGCGAAATACTGGAATATTTCGATGCGAATCCCCATACCAGTACTCGTGAAGCCGCCCCACATTTTAACGTCAGTCATATGTACGTGTGGCGAACGCTTCATGGTGACGGCGAGCACCCATTCCACTTGAGACGCTGTCAAGAATTGATTCCTCGTGATTATGAATCACGGTTGGAGTTCAGCCGGTGGTTACTAGACAATTGGCAGCGAAACATTATTTGGACGGATGAAAGTACCTTTTCACGAGTGGGGATGTTCAATCAACATAATACGCATTTGTGGAGGCACGAAAATCCTCACGCATGTAGAGTGGATTCTTTCCAGCACCGGTTCTCCGTTAACGTCTGGGCGGGCATTATCGGTACACACGTACTTGGGCCCGTATTCCTAGAGAGATTAACAGGACAGTCATATTTAGTGTTTTTGAGAGAAACTTTGCCGGCACTGCTAGAAGACGTACCTCTTGTAAATTTACGAGAGGTGTTCTATCAACACGACGGTGCCCCAGCGCATTTCACGTGGACTGTCAGGCAGCATCTTGACGCTGAATATGGGGAGCGATGGATCGGTCGCGGCGGACCGGTTCAGTGGCCACCAAGGTCACCTGATTTGACGCCCCTAGATTTTTTTTTGTGGGGACGTGTTAAGTCTTTAGTTTATTTTAAAGATTCCACCAGCGCTGAGGATCTAAAAAATAGAATAATAGCTGCATTTGACATAGTGAAAAGTGACACTGTCGTATTAAATAAACTTAAACGACAATTGCACAAACGTGCATTATTGTGTATCGAGCAAGGTGGTGGACATTTTGAAAATGTCATTAAAAGACGACGCCGCAGGAGTTGGTAGGAGCATGGGCGTAGCTAGCGCCCCACCGTGCCCCACCCTGGCTCTGACCTATAAGCCTGTAAGGTACCTAATCAAACTTAAAACACTTAATTATCTAGCTACTAACTACAATATTTAATATCTGTAGGAAAGTTTACACTCGACAGCTGTCGTCAATCGACACAAAAAAATGCGATTAAAACAAAAAGTTAGGTACATAATATTATTTTAGACTGCTGCCCCACCCTGAGCCCATGGCTGGCTACGCTGATGGGTAGGAGTACAGAAGGATCAGGAGAGAAGAAACCAGTTATCAGAACTGTAAGTAATACCTACATTAACTAAATTTAATTGGTTGTTTAATGTTAGTAAATATTTTTATGATTCACAGCTTTTAAACACGCCGTCTTTGTTTAGTTTTGTTCTATTATACCTCTAAACGATAAATAATTCAATAAATATCTTATAATTTTAATGCCAAAACGATTGAAATTGTATTTAAACAAAATTATTCAAAGTCGACAGTCCAAAGCCTGTAAAGTGTGATGGAAAGAGGGAATCATAATTTGTTTATGAAACATAATTATTTATCTCAGTACGATTACCTAATAATTTAGGCATAATTCGTTTTCGTCCATCAGCTGTTTCTGGCTTATGGAATCCACACTGTGACGTTGGTCTCTCTCTCATGTGTGCGTGAGTCTGTATGCGTGCATAGAATGTTATGAACATTATTTTCCTTCTACGAGAAAGTAACGGATTTCTTAAATAAACAATTACTAAGCTAATAAAAAATATTTCAGTGTATGTATTATGATTAAAACTAAAAAGGTAGGTATTCTAATTGGGGTGTTTAAGGGTGTACGTCATTTATGCATTTAATGTAGTGAAAAGTGACACTGTAGTAGGTATTAAATAAAATTAAACTTATTACTGTCATTGTTAAATAATTTTGTTCTTTAATTTGAGGTTTATTAATCAATGAGTTCAAAATTGTTCACAGTCTACAGTACAAAGCCTGAAAAATGTGATGGAAAGAGTATCATAATCATAATTTGTTCACTATTTAACATTCGTACCATTACCTACTACATATTTTATGTAATGATCGCTCGATCGCTATAGTCAGCTGTTTTCGTTGGGACGTCGGGGTGTACCGCACACACGCGCGCACCGACCTTGTATACGTAGCGCTCGTTCGCTCTCATGTGTGCGTGCACCGCTGGGTAGAATGTTCACACTTTTCGTTCGAAATTAGTATAACTCATTTCTTAAATAATAAATTATTAAGCTATAAAATACAATTAAAAATGCGTGATATCGATTCAGTTACAGATTCATAACCGATTACTTTCTCCATGTGAGTTATATATATTACACGGTGTATATGCAACTTCGGCTTTTTGGTCCCCTGCGGCGACCAGCCTCAGCCGCTTCGGCTCACATAGTGCCTGCTAGAGGTTTGCACCGGAGCGGCTAGTACCGGATAATCACCGGTGATTTACCGGTAAAAGTAATCGATTAAAATCACCGGAGACTAATCGAATAATCTCCGGTGGTCATGTTAGATCTTGAAACAATTTTAATCAAACATGTAATAAAGATTAAACAAATGAAAAAAGGTGCATCTGTCAATATTATTTATTATTTTAATTAATTTAGTACAAATAAGCTTTAGATATGGTTAGCGATTTGCTTCTTTCGAATGAGATTAATTATTTCAGCCATTAATTCAAAGCGCTCTTTTCCATTTATATGATTAATTTCACAAGCTACTAGCTTTCCAAATAATTCGTTACAATGCAATGATATTATAAAAATGTGCATGATTATTTTGTTCATTTTCAGTTTGAGTTCCGGCTTCATTTTCAGTATAGTTGACACTATATGTTGATTTGTTGAAATATTTGCTGGATTGCAACTTTCTTGTTCTTCATCAGAAAATTATGGAGTCCTCCTTTGTGCATATTCTTCAAACAGGTCTAAAATAAAATAAACAATTATTTATTGTTATGTATATAAACAATTGTTTATTAATAATTTTGTTGATAATATTATTAAAAAATAAATCTCATGCAAGTTAACTTTAAAATTAAATTTAAAAATTTAGCTTACCCTCAGATTCCATGTTTTTCACTTTAAAAGACAAATTAATTATTACAATGGTTAAACTATTTTTGTAATACGGATATTAAATTACCATTCTCTATTAAATCAACTGACGAATTTTATTAATGGTTGACGAATGATCTTTCATTCGTTTTACTATATGGACAATCGATCGTTCAATTGTGAGCGTGGCAGTTCGATGATATGCAAAAGTTGGGGGATTCCCCATTCGTAGAGTAGTATGTGACGAGTCATAGACAAATATATTTTTATTGTCTTTGGCAAGGGGAATTTTCCATTGATTGAATATTCACTCACTCAGATAGGTGTTCGTTCACTCGCTTTACTTACTCGCGAAGAGCTCTAATTTACATTTATGTACATCAGTTCAAATTTGCACTGATTTAATTACTAGTGGAAGTGGTACGTAAATTAATGAAAAACTGATATTTATAATCACCAAGGACGAACATCAGTAATCAGCTTTTACGTAAGTAGCCATGAACTTATTACTAGTTAGCCCTGGCCTCGCACGGGTACAATAAATATTTCAAGTTAAGTTTTTGTTTATGGACTTTCAGAATGCCTAAAGTTCAATCGAAAACTAGAGGAAATTTTGATAAAGTTGACGATGGGAAGAAGGTGCGATGCAAATTATGTTCTGCCGTGTTAACCACTGGTGGTGGAACATCCAATATGCTGTCACATCTAAAACGAAAGCATTCTGGAATTTTAAATGATACACCACCTGATTCTTTTACATCTTCTGATAATGCAAATGGTGACACTGTTACTCTACCGGAGCATACTTCCAGTTCAAATTTTAAAAAAGTTGATGAAGCGCTCACATTGATGCTAGCAACAGATTTCCAACCTTTTTCAATTGTGGATGATACGGGTTTTAGAAACTTTGTTCAACTTATTAACCCATTGTACAAAATACCAGATAAGCGAATAATTCGTTACGAATTGATGCCCAAAATATATGAGGAAGCAAAGACAAAGCTCAAAATGATATTGGCTGAAATTGATAACTTATCACTCACTACAGATGTTTGGACAAGTAATTCCATGGAATCATTTATCACAATCACTGTACACTTTTTCCATAAAAACAGCCTCAAAAGTTGTGTACTAACTACTACACTTATTAAAGAGTCTCACACCGCGGATCATTTAAAAGACATTGTCCATGAAATTCTTACTGAATGGGAAATTCGGGATAAAATTGTATGCATGACGACAGATAATGGGGCCAATATAGTAAAAATGGTTAGACTGCTAGGAATACGCAACTTGCCTTGTTTTGCACATACACTAAATTTGGTTGTAGAGGATTCGTTAAAAATTCCTGAAATAACGAACTTGTTAGAAAAATGTAAAAAAATTGTTAAATATTTTAAAAAATCCAATATTGCCACACTGACCCTCCGCAAAGAACAAAAAGAAAGGAACCCAGATGTAGAACCACTTAAATTAATACAAGAAGTTCCCACACGGTGGAACAGCATTTACTATATGATACATAGACTTTTAGAGTTAATCGACAGTATAACCGCCGCGCAAAGAAAACTGGCCCAAGCTCCTCCTATTATTAGCCCAGAAGAAGAACAGATATTAAAGGATATAGTGCTTTTGCTTGATGTGTTTGAACAAGCAACTAAAATGATAAGCGGAGACCAGTATCCGACATCTAGTATAATAATACCAATAATTTATGGACTATTTGATAATATGCAAACTTTGTGCCCCAGGATCACTACAACACTTGGTGATATGTTTATGCAAACTCTTAAAAATAATATGAACGATCGTTTACTGCAATACGAAAACAGAACTGTTTGCCGAATTTCAACCATACTCCATCCCGTTTTCAGGAATAGCTTCAGATTATTAGAAAATAAACTGGCTGCCAAAGAAGCTGTAAGAGCAGAAATTAATAACATTATCAGGGTTAGAAACACACCTCAAATCACAGAAGAAAATAGGAACAGAGTCACATTAAGTGAGCCAAGTACAAGTGAAGTAGGTCGTCCGAATTTATTAGGATTTTTAAAAAAAAATATCCGCAATTCAGACGTGTCTTCAGCTACAGCCATCAATTTGATAAAAATGTATACAGAAACACATTTTTCTGAAACTACTCCTAACTGGGACAATGTGGCACAATTTTGGAAATTTAATGGGCATTTAAAACCTTTGGACGACATTGCCTTCAAATATTTAGCTGTCCCTGCAACTTCTGTTCAATCGGAGAGGGTATTTTCAACAACTGGTCATATACTGAATGACAGAAGGAACATGTTGCGCTCTGACGCTGTCGACATGTTATGCTTTCTAAATCAAAATAAGCATTTATTAACTATGTAAAACATTTAATTTCATTAATTTTTTTAATAAATAAAAAGTGTGTTTTTAATATTTCAGATAATTTGAGTAAAATGTGTTTTATTATGTAGTACATCAGTTATTGCGGAATCTCCGGTGATTCACCGGTGATCACCGGAGATTGCTCAAAAAACCGGTGAATTCAATCGGTTCTCAAAATTTCGCTCCGGTGCAAACCTCTAGTGCCTGCAGTTGGTTACAGCGGGCGGGGGCTGCTCTCCCTCCGCGCCTCCGGGGTTTACATTCACTCTAGGGGTAGGGCAGACTAGTACCACGTGGGGTCGGGGTTGACTAAGTCGGTTTTGTAACCATTTCGACCTACATTTGGAAATTAAAAGAATCCAAAAGAAACAATATATAAGCGAGGAGTTAATTTGGTGATCATTTATTACATTTGGTGTTCGAATACAATTTGAAGTGCAGTCGTGACTAAAATAGCTGTAATTTAAGAGGTTTAAAGCACAAAGATTTGTCGAATAAATATAAATCCGTAACAATTCGGTTCTAATCAGTTTTAGACTGACGAGAAACTAGTTTTGCCTAATCGTGTCGCGCCAAACTAGTCTGGCCTAGGCCAAACTAGTTTAACCTGAAATCGGGTTTTGCCGGTAACATATTGTATATGTATCGTTGTTTTTGTTATTTTTAGGAGTTTCAGAAAAAAAATATAAAAAGGTTGAGAATTGTTTATAACATATTGTTAAGTTAAAAAACAATGAAATTGTTGATAAAAAAATTGTTTTTTTTTACACTTCTATTGAAGATGGTCAATTATGATTTTAAAGAAAAAAAATTCTTAACTAATAATTTAAACAATAGAAATATTAAAAAACGATTATAAACAATTAAATATTATTATTAGGAAAAAAAAATCTTTCAAAAATCATATTTTGTTTAGAATAAGGTATTAAAAAAAAATTCTTGAAAGCATTGAAATAGTCCATTTGTTTATAAAAAAGTTATAAAAAATGAGGGATTTTTTTTTCAAGGCAGTAAATGTCTTTTATGAATGCAAAAACGATTATGTAATAATTAATTGGAAAAAAAAATTTCAATATCATTTTTTGTTCAACTTATAAAATTATTATAAACAAAGTTGTTGGATATTCTAGAACAAGATATTTTTTTTATTTATGCAATGTGCCACACTTGTATCTAGCTTCCATATCCATTCCTTTCCTCCCAGGCGCACTCGCAAACTACCGCGTTTTTCGCTATCGCGAATGTGGAGTTTAGTTCCTGTTTGACCGTCGTAAGGACCCCGCACCGCATCACCGCACGCGCAGTTTTTGCTGTCGATACGTTTGCAACTCAAATAATTAATATAACCGCTTAAAACTTATTAAGTGATCTGTGAATCTAAACCGCTGTAATTTAATCGTATATATGGTGGAATTACTAAGTTAAAGTGAAGAAACGAACCTACCACGTGCCACGAGGCTGCCATCGGAAAATTCCAAGTAAGTGCGCCTTCCTATCCATTGTTTTTCCTTTATCTCTTAATTTCACCCAATTATAGCTTATATACAAGCAAGTGGTACATAGGCTCAACATATTCTCATCAAGTATTACGGTTCCCCTGCTCGACCTGGGTTACTATCGAAGGAAATTATAAAAACGCAAAACCCGCAAACCGTGTTTATGGTTGTAGATTTTAACCAGCAAATCATTTGTTACACCAAAAGTATTAAAATTTTTTAAACTTTTATAGTGTGATTTCGTTAAGTATGTATGTAAGAAAGGCTCCACGAAGCTTTTTTTAACTTTTTTTTTAAATGTACAATGAAAATGGAAGTTCGAGAAAATTTTGTTAATTAATAAAATCGTCTAACTTGTTGAAAAATTAACTTTAACAAAAATTTCCTACGGAAGCATATTCTTTGAAGTGTTCCGAATACACCATAATTTTTTAAGTTTTTTAATAATAATTAACACCTTGAAAAAAATATTGAGCGTGACGTATTCAGTTTTGACGCCGCGCGTGCAAGCTAAAAATGCCGCGTGGAATTTAATTTTCAGTGTTAAATTAAAATTATAAATAATGGTGATAGAGTTCTGGGAGTCGGAGTTGGGTTTTGGAAATTTCCTCTCTTTAAGAATCTTTTTTTTTAATTTCTTAAACATTAACAGTTTCGGCGTTATTAAACAAAAATTAAATACCTTTTTTTTGCAACTTCATTTTTTTAATAACTTTTGCAATTTTTTACGTGCTGGTAAACGCTTCCGAAACATTTTTTTAGACATCATTCCGGACAGAATGAGATATCGCACGTATTTTTAAGAGCAGTATCTCTATTTTTCACCATTTTGAACTTATTGCTTAGACTAAGGCGGATTAAACAAAACTCACACCACACTAGGCACTCCGTTGCCAGCTCACTCACTCGCTCGACCACCGATCGATTCGAGTAACAAGTCAGTGTTTGTTTTACGCGCGCTTTTTAAAATTTCAAAATTTATTGTTAAAATCAGGGACTCTCAAGCGCATCTAGTTATAGATAGTGTTTTGTCTCGGTTTAGTTGAAATAAGTAGGGTAGATGCAGTGATGCTAGATTAGTGCATGGGAAGACACGATTTTAGCGCGCCCCCCCGATCCTCGCGCCCTAGGCTGCAGCCTAATTAGCCTAAGAGTTAATCAGGCCCTGCCAATAGGCTGTACTACAAATTAACGAAATCGCATGTTGTATACGAAAAAAAGTTACTAAAAATAAGTCCTAAAAAAGGATGGGTCGTGAAATGAAAAATACGCAGATATACTTAACACAATTTACATTTTATTAACATCTACACAAATAAGTAAAATTGGAGTGTCTGTTTGTAATATTAAAATAAACGCTTTTTACTAAGTGTATTTCGATGTATACACGGTACATATACCAAAACAACATTTTTTACAATTTTTGTCTGTCTGTCTGTTTATTCCGGCAAATCTCTGAAATGGCTGGATCGATTTTGACGGGACTTTCACTGGCAGATAGCTGATGTAACAAGGAGTAACTTAGGCTACTTTTATTTTAGAAAAAAATAGTTTATTAGGCGATACGAAGTTCGCCGGGTCAGCTAGTATATAATATGTAATTGTACATAGATTCAGATTCATTTATTCTTGAATGAATGTCACATTTTTTACTCTACCACAGGATTCTATAAAATGTACATTTACCTATGTTTATACGATTTACATAAGCCAATATTATACATATACTAGTATATAATATGTAATTGTACATAGATTCAGATTCATTTATTCTTCATCATAGGTATTTTACTCAATGAATGTCACATTTTTTACTCTACCACAGGATTCTATAAAATTTACATTTACCTATGTTTATACGATTTACATAAGCCAATATTATACATATACTAGTATATAATATGTAATTGTACATAGATTCAGATTCATTTATTCTTCATCATAGGTATTTTACTCAATGAATGTCACATTTTTTACTCTACCACAGGATTCTATAAAATGTACATTTACCTACGTTTATACGATTTACATAAGCCAATATTATACATATTCTAGTATATAATATGTAATTGTACATAGATACAGATTCATTTATTCTTGAATGAATGTCACATTTTTTACTCTACCACAGGATTCTATAAAATGTACATTAACCTATGTTTATACGATTTACATAAGCCAATATTATACAATTTCTTTTGTAACATTTTACTGCATTATGACAAATAAAATTGGACCATATGCATTGAAACTTGTGCACCACAGCGACATTGGTGAGGCGTGCCAACCTCAACACCCAACCGAAGACCAGCACAGATACGAAGGGCATCTGGATCTGAGAGTGTACCAGGAGGATAAGTATGATAATCTATAATTACATCATCTCTCTATCTCTATCGATGACAATATCATGTGATAGGTATAATTCACACTTATCGTACTTTAGTGCTAAACAGATGCTACAACCGGGATCAGGACACAACACACTTTACATTTCTCTCTCTCTCTTATTCATATCCTCACGCACTCTTATCAATCACACAGTTAGAAAGTAACTGAGTTGGTAACAAATTTTGTAGCCGAATTCAGAATGAAATGTATAATACCATCGTCAAATATGGGAGATCCATCAGATCTTTATCATCATGTGATAGGTATGTAATTCACACTTATCGTACTTTTGTGCTAAACAGATGTTACAATTATTTTTGGTAGGTCATTGAGTACTGTGTCAACTTTGCCTGCTATGGACCCATCGTCCAAGTACCAAACATTAAATTTCCAACTCAAATACAATCAGAATGAAATGTATAATACCATCGTCAAATATGGGAGATCCATCGGATCTATATTATGTAATTCACACTTATCGTACTTTTGTGCTAAACAGATGTTACAATTATTTTTGGTAGGTCATTGAGTACTGTGTCAACTTTGCCTGCTATGGACCCATCGTCCAAGTACCAAACATTAAATTTCCAACTCAAATACAATCAGAATGAAATGTATAATACCATCGTCAAATATGGGAGATCCATCGGATCTATATTATGTAATTCACACTTATCGTACTTTTGTGCTAAACAGATGTTACAATTATTTTTGGTAGGTCATTGAGTACTGTGTCAACTTTGCCTGCTATGGACCCATCGTCCAAGTACCAAACATTAAATTTCCAACTCAAATACAATCAGAATGAAATGTATAATACCATCGTCAAATATAGGAGATCCATCGGATCTATATTATGTAATTCACACTTATCGTACTTTTGTGCTAAACAGATGTTACAATTATTATTTTTGGTAGGTCATTGAGTACTGTGTCAACTTTGCCTGCTATGGACCCATCGTCCAAGTACCAAACATTAAATTTCCAACTCAAATAAAATTGTACATTATATGTACCTTTCTAACAACACACTACATTCTCTATTATTCACATCTCTATTATTCATATCTTCGTTCATTTCACTCTTACGTACGTCTCATTCATATCTTCACGCACTCTTTTCAATCACACACCTTACAAATTCTTTAAAGTGTGGTAATCCCGCCAACATTTCCCTAAACACAAAGGGGCTTGGCACAATTCGCACCTAATTGTGACCTCAGTCCGCTTTTTTAGGGCAGAGCACCGAACACACCGCAATTGCTTGATCTTGTTCTTCCCGGGTCGTCCAATCGGTTCATTATAAACCGGAAAGTGCTGCCCAGGAGACAAGCGAACACAATTCGAAATGTTCCGTACGCTGGATGGCACCGATGACTCGCGCAAGTTCCGGCTTAGCAGCCCTTCGGCGACCCTCAACCTAAACTGGCGGTGAGAGTACGTACCGCACATGGGGTTGCGCAAGTAAATGATGTAAGCATTTAGGAGGCTGGTGTTAAACAGCCTCCTAAACACTTTCATGTACCATTTCAAGTTCTTCTTGCGCTCGATCAGAAACATGGATAGTTTCTGATCTTTACGATCTACCCCCCCCATGTACCGATTGTACTCTACAACCGCCGCAGGTTTTTCGATCGCCTGTCCTGCACGTCTCTGCGGTACCATCTCGTGTTGGTGGTAGGTCGACACTGCGGTGACAAGTTTCACGTCTCGCCACGCCACCAACGCGATGTCACCGCAATGTCTCGCTACGGTCTCACCACGCTTCAATTGATTCGGGTCTAAATCCTTGATGGCGGGCGGGATGTGACGTTGGCGGCGACTAATTGTACCCAGTACATCAGTACGCCGGCTTTTCAGATACCTGGTCAAGGGCAATTGGTTGTACCAATTGTCCATGACTAGGACATGCCCTGCATCCAGGTACCCCTCCATGAGCTGTAGGACAACCTTAGCGGTTTTGTCGTCAAACCCATGAAGAGGTCCGGGATGCATGGCAGTATCTTTGCCGGTGTACAGTCTGTACTGAAGTAAGTAACCAGTCTCCGCCTCACATAACTCGAAGGTTTTAATGCCGAAGCGAGCAGCTTTCGAACGTATACACTGCTTCCAGCTCAAACGACCCTTCCACAAAAGTAGAGACTCGTCTAAGCAGAGGTGCTGAAACGGTATATACAGTTCAGAGAACCTTTTGTTACAGTGATCAACGATGGGCTCTACTTTCAAAATTATCCGGTTATACCCACTGCTTACCAAATCTTCGTTATTCACGAAGTGCAAAAATTTGTTAAGCAGTAGGAATTTATTCCGTGATATTATCTTACGGAATCCCGGCATTTCCAAGACCCCAGTGTCCCAGTACTCGGTAATTTTGGATCGATGGCAATAAGATAAATAAATCAGCACGGCAAAATATCTGTACAATTCCTCGACACTGGTTTCGGTCCAGAAATCCATGTAAGTTGGAATGCCGGTACCTAGCTCAGGGTCGGTGAGTTGCGAGAATACCTGCCATGCGTATTCATTCGTCTGCTTGACAATCATCTCCATAATTTCTCGATCCCAGATGTGACAAAAGATGTCAGTGGGATGGGGGTGAGATGTGGGGTGAGTGCCGGGCGCCCGTGAATATGTTTCCTTCTGGCCTCTAAAAGATGTAAAATCTTCCGACCAGACGTAATCCACATTCACGGGAAGCCCTTGATCCTCATTCATTCCCTCACTCTCCACTTGCATCTGCTTATCCTCATCCGCTTGCACATCCTCCTCCTCATCGTCAAACAATTCTTCCATTCCCGCCATTTCCACGTCCATACCTTCTCTCATTCGCTCTATCCTATCAAATACCATCCATGCATCTTCTTCCTTCCTCTTCTTACCTTTCACTCTCTTCCGATCCCGGTTGACATTGGTTCCCGGTTGGTTGGGGACTTTCGGCACGTCGTCCTCCTCGCTCTCGCCGCTGTCCCATTCACTTCCTGACTCAAGTCTGAGACACGCCTTTATGTCCCTATCGCTCAGCTTCAGAGCGCGACGACGGAAACGCTTCATCGAAGCGCCCGCAGCCACGCTCTGTTCCTGAGAGACAGGGTCTGGCGTCCCCAGTCTCGAGGTCGAAGGAAGTACCAAAGGCTAAAAAGAATAAAGCACATTGAAATATTGTTACTAGTACACTAATAATAATACTACACTAATAGTCAAACGGAAAGCCACTGCGAATTTGTTCACAAATATCCATGGGCGGCAGCAGCCACTTCTGACTGCTGAATGCTCGTTTGCTACCTTCAACACATAAAAAAAAACTTTGTCGTTTTGTAAAGTACTTACAGAAAGGCATCCGTTGTCCGCTAACGCGGACTGTGTAGCATCGCGTTGAATTTGTGCCATGCCCCCCGGCACGATCATCGCGACAGGGTAGCACGGCGACTGGTGAATCATCCCCGCAGCTCCGCTCGGCCCAGGGACAGCCTCAGTCCCCGAACCGCGGCTCGGCCCGGCGACGGCCGCATCTGCGGCGACGTCGTCTGCGGCTTTTTTGTTCAAACTCATGTCTGAAAACAATAAGCCGTTAACAACCAAGTTTCTAGAAACCCCAAACACATGTTTCGACCGAGTTTATACTTTATACACGAGACCCTACAAATGACGCGCCTGTTACCAAACGCACAATTTTTTTTATCTTTTGTTATGTTAACAAAAGATAAGAAACTTCACAGGTGTGCAGCAGTTAACTGAAATCTATACAAATAAATAAAATTGGAGTGTCGGTTTGTAATATTAAAATAACCGCTTTTTACTAAGTGCATTTTGATGTATACACGGTACATGTACAAAAACAATATTTTTTACAAATTTTGTCTGTCTGTCTGTCTGTTTGTTGAGGGTAAACTCTGAAATGGCTGGACCGATTTTGACGGGACTTTCACTGGCAGATAGCTGATGTAACAAGGAGTAACTTAGGCTACTTTTATTTAAAAAAGTTTGTTAGGCGATACGAAGTTCGCCGGGTCAGCTAGTATGCAGTAATAAAAGATCGAACAGTAATAAAAGTTAAAAATATTTAAGTATCCTCATCTGTTGAAAGTCCTCTGAGCGGACTTTGTTTACATATCCCCATCTGTTGAGCGTCCGCTCAGAGGACACGAAAACGATGACATCATCGTCTTATCGACGTGTTTACGTTTGGGTCGAGTGTGGTTTATAAATAGAATCCTACTCCTTCATGCTAATGAGTCTTAGAATAATAATAAACTAGAAACCGCATCTAGCTGTCATTGCTAGTCGCGCGTTGTGTCCAAAACCGCCCGCCCCCGCCGTTCTTCCCACCCGCGTAATGTTTCGACGTAAAACATTTCCCATTATTTCGGGAAATGTTTATGACAGGACGTTAGGAAAAAGTAAAAGGCGATTATACTTAGGTCTACCAGAATCTGATCGCAACATATTATTACTGTGTTTATAAAAATATGTTTCTCATGTAAGTGACTGTATCTTAAAGATTGGTTCCCTTTACGTCGAGTCCCTAAATATGAGAATCAAGTTTCTTTAAACCCTAGCGCCATCTATCCAGCAATAAAACGAATCTTCTATCGTGTTCCTCGCGCCATTTATGAATACAAATTAGAACTTTTTTAAGTAACACAAAAACAAAACCGGAAATCCCGGATATTTCGGAAACGGTGCTTCCCAGACTATTTTTGACACGTTTCCAAATTTTTTGAAGTGAAAACTTTAGCATCGTTGTCATTTGAAAGTCGATGAAACGAAAAAGGGACAGTAAAAAGAGACAGACACATAAATTCATAAGATTTAACGTGGGAGAAAATGAGATAAGAATAATGCATATAATATGCAAATGCAAATATAATGCATACAGTGTTTATGTTCGCGGTTCTTGTTTTTCCAAAAAAAAAATGAAAATTTGGGTGGGGGGTTAGGGGTGGGTCCAGCAAGGTTTATGTAATCGGGACTGGGGATTCTAAAGGGGGGTTGGAAATCGTGTCAAAAATCGTCTAGGACGTACCGTTTCCGAGATATCCGGGATTTCCGGTTTTTCCAAAAAAAAAATGTTGAAAATTTTGGTGGGGGGTTAGTGATGGGTCCAGCAAGGTTTAAGTACCTTTTTTAAATTAACCTACACGAAGAACTACCTCTGCCCTAAGTCTCTGTCTCTACTACAATACTAAAGACTTACGGCCGGTTTTTGCGACTGAAAAATTGACAAGTATGACAGATAACATACTAATGGTAGCCCTATCCACAGTCTTCCATCTGTTAGTACATTATTGAGACCGACCGTTACAGAACACCTTCACAGTACCTACTTATAAAAAAACACAACATGGATTTTTATTCAACACTTCCTATTTCATTCACAACTAATTTCATTTTTAAAATAGAAGATATAATATTCACAATTACAAAACTACAAATAAACTCAAATCGTTTGATAAAATTAAAATACTGTCAGTGGACGCGCGCGTTTAAGTACCGCGCGGTTGTAGGCAATTTTTTCAAGGACAGGGCCGAGTAGGAATATGGCTTATTTGTGCTGCAAAGCCGGCGGCTTCAAAAGTCTCCAGTCACGCCAGCGGCATAGTGTGTAGCAGTCATTACGGTAGGGAAAATCAAAACTGTTATATTGGCAACACTGACAAATGGAGGCATGAATATGGTTGACAATTTCAATATGAATAAAATATTTGATAATTTAATAAGACAACGTTTTATTGTGCTAATTACACATGAAATGTGATCCGATCCTTTTTCTTTTTAAGACCAGCTGCATTTTTACACGTCGGAACGGCGCAAGACGGCATTATTTAATAAAATTATGAGAGCCATTCAGCCGTACGTCCACAGGGGAAATTCCGGAGAACTAATCGCTCGTTCATAATATTACTCAATAAATGAGGATTTTTTGTATCTTCAATTTTAGGCGCGTATGCGGGGTGCTTGCTAATGAGTAATCGTTTAAGAATGAAGTGGCTGTTCTTGTCAAATATAAACATTAGAAGTCTATGAAACATAACAAGTTGAAATTTGATACTTTGTTTACGTTAGACTCAAGTGGCGTTTGCCGACGGCACTTGAGAAGTAAAATAAACGTATTAGCACTTATGCCACTTGGTTTGTGTTATATTAATAAAGAAGATACTTAAACAAGATGTAAGATTGTATTAAAAGTATAACATTACATCCAGCAATCGTTTTATTTCGATTTAATCAAAAATTAAGTTTTTTTAGGTAACCCATTTTAATTCTCGTATATAATAAATAAATAAATAAATTGCAATACAGTTCAAAGTAAAGTGTAGTGTAAGAAATTACATAAAAAAATATGTGTTCTTGATACATTTTATTGGATTTTACAAAATTACAAGTAGATTACGAGAAAACTGAGTCATTCCGAACCTAGGTATAAAAAATTCGCGCGCAAACCCTTGTCTGTTGAAAGTCCGCTCAGGGGATCAACAATAGAGTGTCATATTACATAAAATGGCGTCAACTGTTGAAAGGCTTGCTATAATGAATGTGATGAATAAAAGTTAAAACTAAGAACAATAGTAATACTACGTAATTGCTTTTTTCCACCTTCGTATATACAGTGTGAGTCTGGGTGAATATACAAACGAAGCAAATTTACAAGTTCTAGTGAATAAAAAAATTAAACTTAGTTTTAGACTCCTTTCAATAACTTTATATAATACTAGCTGACCGGGCAAACGTTGTTCTGCCAAAAATTTTTTAAGGGTAGGGGGATGAAAAATAGATGTCCGATTCTCCAACCTAGCCGATATGCACGCTAAGATTCACGAAAATCGGTCGAGCCGTTTCGGATGTGTTCAACTTCTAACACCGCGACACGAGAATTTTATATGTTAGATATACCTATGTACTTTAATAAGCGCATCGTTTATTTGATAAAATTTATGTGTAAATTATGTATATTTTTAACGAAAATAACATCAAAACTCATTACAGGGACCTATTCCACTGCTAGACTTCACATATTTAACAGAATTTCAGTAAATCTAGCGCCAACATACATTTGCCAACTGTGCCTAATAACTCGTTTATAATTTATTACGTAATTAAAAAATAAACAAAAACGTAATTTAAGGTATAAAATATAAACAAAAGCGTTTCCAAACTTTTGTCACGCTGCAAAACTCATCACCAGAACCATCACTACAATTCGATTTTACGCAGCAAAAACACTTGATCGTACCGCCACATAGTATGTCGCCGCCTCCCCGCACTTCAGTCGATCGGCTAATGTAGCAGTAGTAAGAATTACGAAAAATTTCGCGCCAAAAAACTCGATTATTCTGGGTGTTGACCGTGTTTGGTCCAGTTTGTGTTTCATTACAAGTCCACTTTCATAATATGTGGTATGTATTTGAAATTGTTATCTCGCTATTACATCAATTCATTCGATTTTGGTTCAATTGAAATTTTAAAAGTGTTTGAAGTATATACTGCTTAGGGGCCATCCATAAATTACGTCACACTAATTTCATGACTTTTTGACCCCTCCCCCCCTTGTCACAGCTGGTCACATTTATGAGACCTCCCCCCCTAGTGTGACGTCATATATTATGAAATTTTACACCAAAAAATTATTAAATTAAAACAGCAGTTCCGAAAAAAGTTTTATTTAGGACCCCCTCCCACCCCTTGTCACACATCATCGACCCCCTCCCTCCCCCCTAACGTGTGACGTAATTTATGGATGGTCCCTTACAGAAAAATGCTTATTAGCCCAAATGTATGTATTTGTCATTCCCGTGTAGTTCATTACCGTCGTTTACCGTAACCTTTTAGAAGACAAAAGAAGAAATTTTAGCTAGAAGAAGAATAGAAAAAACGTAAAAGCTATGCTGATTTAAAAGAAAATGAAGAATTGTGCAATATTGAAAAAGAAAAAGCAAGATACTTGAGAAAATCTGAAAAAAAAAATGTTAGCATCAAATATTCCCCCCCCCCCCCTTACTCAAAGGGATAGACGCAGAAGATGGAGAGCAAACAGCACGAAATATATACCTAAATAAATAAAAACTGGAGAAAGAAATTGAAAAGGTATTGAAAAAATCCAAGATGAGCCTAGAGAAGATGGTATAAGTGATGCTTTTGGATCAGTTCCGTTAAATTTTGCTGTAAAAGGAACTGGTACAATCAGTAACGAAAACGAAACAGATAACATTTCCAAAATAAGGTTAGATTATGGTAAAATTAGACATTTACGATAACAAAGAGACAAAAATGTACAAAGACTGAAAAACTAACTTAGCAGTTTGGGAAGGAACTTCTGAGAAGAGGAAAAAATATGACCAACAAACAAGGTAACACAAAAAAAGGAAAAGAAATAGTAGAAATAAATTCAAGCAAACGAGCAGACAGGTCACCTGATGGTAAGTGATCACCGCCACCCATGGACAATAGTAACACCGGGGGCATCACCAATGCGTTGTCGGCCTAGAAAGGAATGATAGACCCGCTTCTTGAAGGAATCCATACCATAGTTTGGAGGGAACACAGATGCAGGAAATTCATTCGATAGTTTATACGTGCGGGGTAGAAAACTATGCTACTGACGAACGCCAGGTATATAGGTGGTGTTGATGGAACCTGATACACCGTGATGTGCGGTGACGAAAATTAACCGCAGGGATTAAAACAAACAGTACATCAGAACAGTCCCCATTATACTGACGGTAGAATACGCAGAGAGCCTCCTCATTTCAAGCAACTCTAGTCCGTCTGTAAGCTTGGGATCATCGACAACACGAAGAATGTTCTAGAACTGTGGTGATATGATACATTTTAAGCGGTTTCTCGGGGTTGAAATGGACTAAATTTAGTCTACTCCATTCCGAGACCCGCTCCAGAGATGTCTCGACTTCAGATACAAGTTTTATCATCTTCTCCTCAATCTGCATCCGAGAAAGATTTGCTCGGCCTGTGTAACGAGCATGACCCGTAGTGTCATCAGCATAGCAATGGATATCCCCGATATCAAGCATATCATTGATGTACAGGGTAAAATTTTAAGTGTGGCTACCTGAATTTTACTTGATATATGTGTGTTATCTTACCCAGGGGTACATAAAAGGTATCTTGATGTAATTTTTGCGCGCGGAGACGCAATTTTTTTAACACCAAGAAAAGCCGAAATATATTAAATCTCTTAATTTAAAATAACATAATACATTATGTAAACATGAAATATCACTATTTTGTCACTATTATAACTATCACTGTGAATACGGGGACCCATGCAAACACCTTGATGCCTAATTTTTGAAGCGGTAGACACCAAAATATTTAAAATGAACTAAAATACTTTTCTTTTCACACGACATATTATAAACATTCATACCGCCATTTTGACAATGTCAGAACTGTCATAGAGTATTCAAACACTACTAGAGCTATGAAGGCAATTCATAAGATTACCCCCAAAAGATACCGCATACAAGGCAACTGACGCGCGGCAACATAGAAGTGCTTTTGCTATGCACATAAAGCTATACTAGCATTCACGACATTAGTATCGACCAAGACCTTCGACCCGTACACACGCGGATCTTTCAGAATTTAATTAATTTCAAAAAAGCATTCGCTGATGAAACCATGGCTTATTGTGTGAAATGGTGTGGAAAATCAGATCGAAAAAACAGTTACCAAAAAGATGGCATATCATTTCATAAGTTAGTAATTTATATTTATTTTACAAATTTTCTTTTAATGAAGCAGAGTTCAACTTAAGCTGGTTTTGAGAGTGACATTTTGTAAAAATTTCATTCCTAATTCAAAATAACTATCTTGTTTTTGACTAAAAACAATACTAGGGAAGTGAATTTTTCATTTTAAAGACGTATCGATATTAATTTTGAGAATAAGCTATGAAATCGATAATTTCTAACAAGATTTATATTAAATAATTTTATATTTTTAGGCACCGGCTCTGACAACTAAAAACTCTAGTGTTCCTACTTCAACTAAAAACACTGATTCAGTAGCAAGCACATCAAAATTTGCGGTCCAGTAACAGTAGTATAATTTTATTATAGTGCAAATGAATGAATAAAAAATATTTCTATCTCCTATAAATCTTTCTAGCTAATTATATGTATATCGACGGTGGAAAGGCATATTGTATTAACCGCCATTTTAGGCGATATCGAGTTATATACACCGTTGGAATCGGGAGAATGAACTCTTTCGAATGGTCCTAGTTTCAGCTCGATCTGACAACTTTTATGGTCGTTAATACACCTATGATTTTGAAGTTTTTCATATTTTTTTGTGTTTTAACTCCATAGTAAATAGTGGATTTTGTCATTAAAACACATCTCAAATAAAAATTTTACGTTATGCTACTTTGCCTTGCTTGACTTTAACTAAATTTAAATGATAAAACAATTTACCAATTTATAATATTATCATTTTTGCAATTGATACATTTTACCCAACTTGACTTTTCTTCATCAACAGAATTAAAACATTTTACTCCGATTTTAAATGTTAGTCATTGTAAGTTAATACATTTTACTCTACTCTAAAATGCTATTGTTTGCAAGATAATACATTTTACCTATACAAAATAAGGTAACATTATGCGTTGAGTCGTTTTGCTGTTATTTCTAGAACCAATTTTAATACAATAAAACAAATTTACTTGTTTTTTTTACAAATAAAATCTGCATTTAAACTGACTGTACTAGTTTTATTTTTGGCATTAAACTACTTTACAATTTTTATCGCATACAAAAATTGGTGATTAAATCATACAAAATAAAGCAAATTGCAAGTAAATCAGACGATAATATTAAGTACAGGCTGATGCGTAGGCGCTTCAGACACCTCTCTTGTGTCGGAGAGGTCGGCTGAGCGCACTTCGTGCCGTTGTCAAACCTCGGGGTTCGCCATTATTTAAGTATTTTAGGTAAGTTATTGTTTAGTTACGTGTTGTTTATTGTTGAATTAATTGCTTTGATTTTCCGTCCTTACCATTATAACCTTTTTATTAGTAATACTATTTTCTTTTATGTAGAACTAAATTATTTTATGTAGAAATAAATTAAATCTATTAAGCATAATGAATCGACGCCGCAGCGAAAAAATATTAAGAACTGCACTAACGAAGATTAAAAAGAAAATCGACTTTTCGATTACGGTAAGTTTCAACAAGCAAATAAGTGGACTTGGATAAGTCCTGATGGTTCCACGAAAAGCGAGATAGACTTCATTCTGGAAGACAAATGGCACATATTTAATGATGTCTCTGTGATCAGCAGGTTCAAAACCAGGAGCGATCACCGTCTTGTAAGAGGCACATTAAATATCTGCTTGAAGCTGGAACGGTCACGCCTGATGAAGTCTACGCTTCGCCCAACATCCGTCCAAATCCAGTGATCCGAAAACTTTCAACTTGAGCTGCAAAACCGCTTTGCGTGCCTAGAATCGTGCACGTTAGTGGACGAGCTTAACACCAGGATGGTAACAACTATCCACGAGGTAGGGTCGAAGTATTTCAAGACCCACCCTAGTGGTAGATCTCAGTCTTATGATGGATCGACGAGAACTTTGTGTGCAGTCTCCAACCTCTATGAGGGAATACCGACGGCTCAATGAACATATTTCCAAGTGCAGGCGACGTGATTTGCGAAAACACAACGCAAATCCTGTAAAAAACACAATTGAGCGAAACCAGGGCTCCAAAGTGTTCGCTAGGGATCTTTCTATTAGACAAAGTCAGTTTACGAGGTTGAAGACCGAGTCCGGCACCATGGTTTCGTCGAAACCAGGAGTTCTGAGAGAAACAGAGATACTCCGGACGCTTGTATGCCTCCTCTCAAGCTCCACCTCCTCGTGAGGAGAGCGACAAGCGCGCTAGACTGACCCGACACTACACAGAAGATATCCCGGACGTCAGCCTGTATGAGATTAGAGAGGCTCTCAAACAGCTTAAAAACAACAAGGCACCGGAAGATGACGGAATCACAACCGAGCTACTAAGAGCTGGAGGTAAACCCCTTCTACTCGTAGTGGTGCTCCAAAAACTGTTCGATTCCGTCTTAATAATGGAACTACCCCGGAAGCGTGGGGCAGAAGTGTGGTGACGCTGTTCTTCAAGAAGGAGAACTACAGGCCCATTGTACTTCTTAGCCACGTTTATAAGGTGTTTTCGAGAGTGCTCACAAATCGAATTGCACGCAGGCTTGACAACTTCCAGCCTCACGAACAAGCAGGATTCCGAAAAGGCTACAGCACCATAGATCATATACACACACTGTGGCAGATTATACAAAAGACTAAGGAGTATAATCTGCCGTTGTGTTCGCCTGTTGTTGCCGTTGTGATGCCTATGTGGACTTTGAGAAAGCCTTTGATTCTATCGAGACCTGGGCGATACTAAATTCTCTGAAGCGGTGCCGGATCGACTACCGGTATATCGAGGTGTTGAAGTGTTTGTACTCATTATGCCACCATGTCTGTCAGAGTACACGACACAGCAACGAACCCCAACCAAATGCAGAGAGGTGTCAGACAAGGGGATGTCATATCCCCAAAACTGTTCACCGCTGCGTTGGAAGACGTTTTCAAGTTGATGGAGTTGAAACGACGTGGCATCAACATCAATGGTGAATACATCACACACCTGCGATATGGCGATGATATAGTCATCCTGGCGGGTTCCCTGGAAGAACTTGGTACAATGCTCGGGGACTTGAACAGCGCCTCACAACGGGTGGGTCTTAAGATTAACATGGACAAGACGAAAACCATGTCGAATGTCCATGTCACACCTATACCGGTTGTTGTTGATGGCGCTGCTCTCGAAGTTGTAGACAAATATATTTACCTGGGACAAGTGAACCAGATGGGTAAGTCCAATTTCGAGAAAGAAGTCACTCATAGAATCCAACTCGGATGGGCTGCGTTCGGAAAACTGCGTCATACCTTGTCGTCCAAAACACTACCTCAGTGCCATAAATCGAAGGTGTTCGAGCAGTGTGTGTTGCCAGCGACGACATACGGATCCGAGACGTGGTGTTTTACTATTGGCCTAATGCACAAGCTCAGAGTAGCGCAGCAGGCTATGGAGAGGGCTATGCTTTGTATTTACTTACGTGATTGCATTAGAGATGAGGAGATCCGTAGGCGAACAAAGGTAACCAACATAGCTCAAAGAATTAGCTGGCTGATGTGGCAATGGGCTGCCCACATAGTTCGAAGGACCGATAACCGTTGGGGAAGAAAAGTCCTCGAATGGCGCCCACGTCTCAGAAAAAGGAGCATAAGACGCCCCCCGACCAGGTGGACTGACGACCCGAAGAAGACAGCGGGCATCCGCTGGATTCAGAAGGCTCAGGACAAAGTTCAAAGAACCGATTCGAAAGACCAGTTTTAGATCCTAGTATGCCTATTATTTTGATAAATATAATTTTAATAAAACATTTACCTTCATTTTTATTTTTTTTACAATTTTCAGGATTTTGTTAAGTTTTCCCAAGTTTAGTTTGTGGCTTAAATTATATTTAAGTGTATGGTTAAGCCACTTGGCCCTCTTTGTTCGAATAAAATGATGTCTGTACAACTGTTTTTACAGGTTCGCATAGATATGAAAAGTTACATAAAAGTGTTTACCTCTCTCTGGTCATGATTGGATTTGTTTTTAAGTCATTTTACTCGATAGTAATATTACATTTATTTGGATATAAAACACTTTGCTTGAAATTTTTTGTGTATAATATTTGGATATAAACTAATTTTACCTATCTGAGAATTTGTGGTATTTTGTATCAACTCCATAAATTAATACAAATATTAGACATACGTTATTTTTTATTACATGTATCCATTTCAATAAATTTTATTACTAATTCGCCTTAATTTCATAGAGATATCTTCAATACTTTAAAAGTTATGAAGTTTTTAAAACTTTAATCGTCTCTCTTGGTCATTTTACTAAATGGCGGTTAATACAATATGCCTTTCCACCATCGATATTTTTTAGGTGAGTCCTATTTAGTTAACAAACTTGCAGTCTTTTTGGTTCCTTTTTTTTTCCTTTTTTTCCTTTTTGCCTACTGAGCAAAACTTCTTAACTGTCATGAGAATTTACTAAAAATGTAATAAAACTGGAGGTCTGAAGTTCTTGATGTGGTAGATTAAGGGTGCACCTAAACGGTTGGAATGCTGTTGTAATAAAAGTAATTAATTGTAATTAGGAATTAGTATATTAAATTATGGTTTGTTATACTTCAAACGGAAGTTAAGGGATTAGCCAAACAATAAAATAATTGTATGAAATTACAAATATCGAAATTTTGATACCGTTGCAGAAAAAAAATTCAGTGTGAAAATAATATACATACTGAAATAATATACATACATAATGAAAATAATATACATACGAAAAGTAACAAACCTAATTGAAATTTAGATATGACAACGTCTGTCGGGTCAACTAGGTTCTAATAAAAAAACCTCCTAAAAAAATGGTTGTTGTCTGTAAAGTCGGTATACGGACGGAGATTTAACGTGACAACGTCTGTTCGTGGTATAAGTTTTTGGAACATCACATGTGAACTTGTATTCTGCCGCTTTCTCTCTCTTACTCTGACACCAGAAACGCTCGCGTAGAAGAGAGACGCAAGGCGCGCGCCGGTCGAGCGAGCCTCTCTCTTTAATGCGCGTGCATGGTAACGTTCCGGCAAATCTTACTTGGTCGTTACACAGTTTTCGTGAATGACACCCGAGTCAACCAATTTATAGACGTTGTCACGTCAAAACGATGTCTTAACAACCCAAAAATTTTTTTTTTTTAAGTTCATGAAGCTAAGAAGCAGTCCTACGACGAACAGTTATGTTATTATTTTACTGTAATTAGCCGCGAATAGCATTGTATATTTAATTTATCAATTCGGACATTGCATATAAACACTGTTAATATTATATTATTAAAAGTATCGATATTTTCATTGTATTGTTATTCATTATAAATGTCCTGAAAGTAAATAATGATAACTATAAACATTGATCGTACGATTTATCGATCATACATACTCAGTCACTATGGACAGTGTTGAGCTCGATAAATTCCAAGTTTGAATTTTAAATATCCAATCACAGCGCATCTGTTTCGTACCCCGCAAACCGCACCTTCCGCCAAATTGTGACTTTGAAGTCTAAGAAATATTCACTAATGCGGAATCTATTGGGGGTAATCTATGAGGCAATTATACCAATCAGAATCGAAATAATCATCGAATTGAATTGTAATCGTATGGTACTACGTGACAAACATAATACTACAAATTAAAAATTTGTACCTAATGCTTTTAATCGAAATATTTTCATTACCTATCGAATAATTCTATTAGTATTGTATTTTGTAAATACTAATGCAGAATCGGCGTATTTTCATAATTGTATGATTTCGTTAGGATTTTTAAATGAATAGTTTTCGTATCTACCCACCACCATTACATTTTAGAAACAGCGACTGATCAAGAGATCTGACCGCCCTAGGCTAATTATAAGGACGCGCCCCCGCCAAAAAAGTAGTGAGTAGAGTAGTAGTGTGAAAATTTTAAGATGGTTCATAAAAGTTTTCAGATCGATCTGCAAGCGAAACTAACGTTGTCCTTTAATCTGCATGACATTCAACCTTAGGGTGGCAAACCATTTTTTAAGCTGATCGTACATAAAGGCAAAGTACCTCATTAAAAAAACTCGGACACACTAACGCGCTGTCCTACGTGGGCGAATCAACGCGAACGCGAAGCGACACGGCGCGAAGCAAAAATAACAAACACTCGAGATGTATTGAAGTGTCCTACGTGACCAAAAGCACGTAGGGGGCGTTGCGGTGCGGCGCGATTTGAAGCGAACACGATCAGTTGGTTTGATATTTTCGCGCGAACTTCAGCGGCGCGGCGTATGTCAGTGGCGGTGAAGTGACAAATCGCGCGCACGTAGGACAGAGTCGCTGCTTCGCTCCGCATCACACTGAATTCGTATCGGATCGCTTCGCGATCGCGTTCGCGTTGAGTCGCCCACGTAGGACACGGTGTAAGGAAAGGACAATAAATATCAATAATAATATTCGCGAGTGCGTGATTCATATGACGGACGCACGACGATTTCAAAAGAGATAAGACAAATGAATGAAGCGAGGCAAAATATACCTACTAACTATTAACCACACCGGGGTGTCCCCGCACATCGTTGATGTGTTTCATTGCGCGCGGCAAGCTGCGCTGAGTGCCTAGTGCGAGTTTTGTTTAATTCGCCTCACGCGCTGTCCTATGTGGGCGAATCAACGCCAACGCGAAGCGACACGGCGCGATGCGAAAATAACAAACAGTCGAAATGTATTGAAGTGTCCTACGTGACCAAAAGCACATAGAAGGCGTTGCGGTGCGGTGCGGTTTGAAGCGAACGCGATCAGTTGGTTTGATATTTTCACGCGAATTTCAGCGGCGCGGCGTATGTCAGTGGCGGTGAAGTGACAAATCGCGCGCACGTAGGACAGAGTCGCTGCTTCGCTCCGCATCACACTGAATTCGTATCGGATCGCTTCGCGATCGCGTTCGCGTTGAGTCGCCCACGTAGGACACGGTGTAAGGAAAGGACAATAAATATCAATCATAATATTCGCGAGTGCATGATTCATATGACGGACGCACGACGATTTCAAAAGAGATAAGACAAATGAATGAAGCGAGGCAAAATATACCTACTAACTATTAACCACACCGGGGTGTCCCCGCACATCGTTGATGTGTTTCATTGCGCGCGGCAAGCTGCGTTGAGTGCCTAGTGCGAGTTTTGTTTAATTCGCCTCACGCGCTGTCCTATGTGGGCGAATCAACGCCAACGCGAAGCGACGCGGCGCGATGCGAAAATAACAAACAGTCGAAATGTATTGAAGTGTCCTACGTGACCAAAAGCACATAGAAGGCGTTGCGGTGCGGTGCGGTTTGAAGCGAACGCGATCAGTTGGTTTGATATTTTCGCGCGAATTTCAGCGGCGCGGCGTATGTCAGTGGCGGTGAAGTGACAATTCGCGCGCACGTAGGACAGAGTCGTCGCTTCGCTCCGCATCGCACTGAATTCGTATTGGATCGCTTCGCGATCGCGTTCGCGTTGATTCGCCCACATAGGACACGGTGTGACGTGGTCCAATCAACGCGAACGCGAAGCGACGCGGTGCGAAGCGAAAATAACAAACAGTCGAGATGTATTGAAGTGTCCTACGTGACCAAAAGCACGTAGAGGGCGTTGCGGTGCGGCGCGGCTTGAAGCGAACGCGATCAGTTGGTTTGATATTTTCGCGCGAACTTCAGCGGCGCGGCGTATGTCAGTGGCGACTGGCGGTGAAGTGACAATTCGCGTGCACGTAGGACAGAGGCGCCGCTTCGCTCCGCGTCGCACTAAATTCGCATCGGATCGCTTCGCGATCGCATTCGCGTTGAATCGCCCACGTAGGACACGGTGTCACAGAAACGCGCGTATAAGTGAAGATTATTAGAACGAAGTTCCTTATCGCGCGTTGCGAAAGGGGGCTAGACGGAAAAAATTAAGAGGAAAAGTTGTAACGACACTTTTTGTCGTCGTTTATTAATTAAAGCGAGTACTAGGCGACCAGAAATGTTCGAGGGTGCGACATCAGTGATACTGTACAATCATAGTATGTGGCTGTCTTATTTACTCTTCGGTATTTTGCATAGGCACAACAGGGATATCTATGTTACGATCATGCACATTAAGTTATTATTGCTATTTCTCTTGTCATGCCAATTAATATGCGGAAGAGCGACAGGGATAGAATAAATCTATCACTGTCGCTCTGACAAGACACTTGTCAGGATTGTTTGGCAATAAACAATATTAGGAGTTGATTTATCGTTTTTCAGTACAAAATGCATGGAAAATGTTTTTAGCGTTTTCTGACATTTCTAGTGCTCATACCTTAAATGGTCCCATAGAGTATTTTGATTCCCATACGAAGTAGGATCGATACGCATTTTTTTTTTGGATTTTAGCACTGTTTTCGCTGACCGTACATTTTCTCAAAAATCTGTGAATGCAGTTCAGAATATCTTAAAAACTTATGGATAGTCTCGTATGAACGTTTTCCTATAACTATAATGGTTAAGGTACCTGCCCTTACTGACCCGTCTCAAAAATCCATCCTGTATATAGAAAAGACATCTCAAACAAAATGTGTGTTCCACCGCCGGCTTGCCCTCTGTTCTCTTTTCAAACTAGAAGCCTCGTTTGCGCACTTGCCATAGAGTAACTTTGTATATGACACTTGCCGAACCAAGACGGCAAGCCCAACACCGTGTTCCCTCGTAGGACACCGCAACTTCCTCTACGTGCTTTTGGTCACGTGGGACACTTCAATACATCTCGACTGTTTGTTATTTTCGCTTCGCGCCGCGTCGCTTCGCGTTCGCGTTGATTCGCCCACGTAGGACAGCGCGTAAGCAAGCTTATTTAGCCCATTAACACGCTAGTGGCTTGCCAAGTTCAAAGGCTCCTTATGATTTTTTCATTAAAAAATGGTGGGAACATTGCACAATAATTTAATTAAATTCGTTTTAGTTGATTTAAGTTAATATTTTGTTTTCTTACCGATGATAAGTGCAATGCACACCCCCGAACCCGATGTTCGCGGTGTCTATTCTATACGCTAGTAATAATAGTTCAATGGTCCAAACGTGTTAAGTGATAAAAATCTACTTAACAGAAAATAGAAAAAAATCTAAATTGCTTGTCTACTTGATTTCTAAATTTTAACTACTAAATTGTCCGTTTACAACTTTACACGTATTCATTTACTTAAAATTTAGTTAACTACTTAGTACATATAAACCGAACATTATTGCGAGGCGGATTAATCAAAACGCGTACTAGGCACTGAGTGCCTAGCAAGTGGCACTCCGTTGCCAGCTCACCCACTCGCTCGACCACCGATCGATTCGAGTAACAAGTCAGTGTTTGTTTTATGCGCGCTTTTTAAAATTTTAAAATTTATTGTTAAAATCAGGGACTCGTCTCTAGGGACTAGACTGTCTCGGTCTAGTTGAAATGTGTAGCCTGTGTAGGGTAGATGCAGTGATGCTAGATTAGTGCATGCGAAGACACGATTTTAGCGCGCCCCCCCGATCCTCGCGCCCTAGGCTGCAGCCTAATTAGCCTAAGGGTTAATCAGGCCCTGTTTAGAAATGGTTACAAAACCGACTTAGTCAACCCCGACCCCACGTGGTACTAGTCTGCCCTACCCCTAGAGTGAATGTAAACCCCGGAGGCGCGGAGGGAGAGCAGCCCCCGCCCGCTGTTACATATAATGTAATTTTGCAATTATAATGATTTTTGTCATTATTTTTCTAAAATAATAGTAGAAGTGGTGTAGTGTCACCCCATACGGAGGTCCCGTCGACATTTATGACGAAGTTAAATCGATTAAAAGAATTGTAATCGATTTATTGGCTGAACGTATTTACGCCAATGCTATGTATGGGAAGAAAATGTAAATTGTCGACTGTCAAGTGTCATTGTCATGTCATTAAGGCAGTGGTGTGTTTATAGTCAAAATTATCTAAGATGCCCATAATGATAGCTGCTATTTATTAATATGAACTAACCTTGTATGGATGTCTTTGAGCGAAATGGAATATTCGTATACTTGACATGAATACTTGAATACTTACGGACAAAGGATTTTGCCAAAATTTGTTAAAAATCCCTACTCATTTTCATTGGCGTTGATTATAAATCATATTATACGTTAAAATCTAGTAAAAATCCCATCACATCATAATTTATGCACAATTTGTAACGTACGATTTTTGTATCGCTCGTCACATATAGCCATAGTTATTATTTTGTAGTAGAAATTCATTTAACTCTTCATATTTTGACATATTACCACAGATTGTTTAAACCTTCACACATTTGACATGTTTGCCATAGATAAATAATTTCAAAATTTAACATAGCTTAACTAGTTACGCGACGTGTCGTGATGTGAAGGGAGTTTAATGAAATCACATAACTTGTTTTAATTTGATTTTATTAATTTAAATACAAATAGAAATTTGATAGTGGTGTTTTTGGAAATAAAACTATTTATAAGACTTCATTGTTTATTTATTTTACAAAAGTTATTAAATTGCGTTTGGTAGAACTTATCATAGACATTGCCATACTTAAAAATTAGTTACTCTGTGCAATCTTGCATAGACCTTACGTATCTATGATACAAGCGACCATAGTCCTTTATGATCTGCGCTCGTTCTTTTTCTGATTGGAAAGCCGGCCTATTAATATGTCTTTTCGGCGAATAATTTGTTTTTGGGGTTTTTCTTTGTAAATTCGTTCGGAAGTACTTAATTACTTATAAAAACGACTTCCGCGTCGTGTCCACGATGGGGGGCGACGTATTTTTTTCTTTATAATACGTAAAACCGGCATCTCTTCGAAGACCGCGTTGTTGACTTGATTACATAACGTAATGGAAGGCGCATTTGCGGTGAGTGTTTAGTTAATCATTGATATTTCTTATTCGAAATTCATAAAGCAAAGCATTTTGCAATGCATTACACGAGGATAACGTGTAGGTATTCCTTGTTACAGCTTCCAACTACGGATTTATTCCAACTACGGATTTATTTCAACTATGGATTTATTTCAACTACGGTTTTTTTTCAACTACCATTTAAAATCTTCCCATAACCTATTAACTACTTAGTTGAACAAGGATTATGTATATCCTTTTCTTTTTACTTCCCGCGGCGTTTCGCTGAACCCGTGGTTTAGTCATCACATTAGTGATGTTTTTGTTTAATGTTCCACTGTAATAATTCCATATTTTTTTTTGATTCCTTACTACGCTTTCCGCGAGTGAGTTTCCTAATGGAGTTCTTGACCTTTTGATGTCAATGAATATCACCTTTCCTTATTTTGGGCGGAGTATACATTCCTACCCACTTTTCTTTGGAGCCTGGACTGCGAACTCAAGATGAGGAGACCCTTACCTTGGAGAATACCATCGCAGTGATGAAGCAGCGTTGCGGTCCACTGTTGGGATGGGGATCACATTGAGAGGACGTGCCCTTTTGTGTATAAGTACTTTTATACAGGTACAAGTTTGTGATATTTTTCTACCATACAATACAACTTTTACAAACAATTAAATTTAGAATGTTTAGAATATTTGTAACTTAGTATATTTAATTCTACAGGATTTATCTGTATTTGGTAACTTTTACTTTTGTGCGACTCATAACAATTTGATGCCAAGTCTTTGTTTGTTTTGAAGGAATAAAAGATCCTTTGGTACATATAATATTTTATTTCTCTCCTCAGCAAAATATCATGTTTAGTTTATTATGCTTAGCACATTTACTACTTAGATTTTCACACAACACTGAAGTATAAAGCCCGCTTTGAGATTAATAGTTCAATGTTTTATCCGGCTTTGTTATCCGTACTGTGAGGCAGGTGGATGGTCTCCTTGGCGCCCGTATTCTTGGTTTGGTTCTTTTCTTCCTTGTATTTATTTAGGGGATCATCAGCTCATTAACATCCGAGCGAGGTTCGCCTACTGACGGGTACATCTGTTTGGTGGGTTTGTGTTCTATTTATCTTTAGTTTATCTATATATATATATTGTAGGCAAACACAACACCCCACTTGTTTTTACCACCCCGTACAATTCCCCGTGGCTACAATGGTTACAATGCCTACAATGGCACCCTAGAACAGGGACTTGATTTGTTCAGTTCGGACAGACTTGTTAGTTCAGATTTATTTAGATTTATACATGAGTAATTTATACTTGTGTTAATTTTGGTAACATACATATTCAGTGTTGTTATTTTGTTTGTATACATGATATATTGTTGAGACTTATTTGGCTTGGCTAATTATTTGTTTTGGAAGTAAAAGTTGTATGGTATTTTTGTATAATTTCCTTCCTATTTTGTTTATTGAACAATTATTATTGGTGTATACCTACTTATTTTGGTTCAACATAGAAAAGTACTTACTTGTTTTCATTAAAGCTGTGAATCTGGTGTTATTTGAGGAATTTAAAGTTAACTATATTTGCTATTTGAATTGGTAATATTTGAAATAAAGTTAGAGAGTAATAATAAATTTAGTTTGATAACATCATTAATTAACATTAAATATTAACCTTGTTGAAGTTTGAAAATATTATAATAGTACTGAAAGTTATTCTACTTTCATTTTGAAGTTGTTGTTTATTAAAGTACATAATTTAGTATAGAAATATTAACATCCAGTTATATAGAATTAAATTAAATACTTGTTATTGTAATAATTTAGTTTGAAGTTTTGTCACTGTTGGTGAATAACCTTGTTCACATTCACATAGTTATTAACATTGGTTAAGATGGAGGGTACAGTCTCTGTTTCTAAGTCTGACAAGGAAACTATAAATATGCCTACAACCAGTCACGAACAAGAACCTGCACCTAATGTGTCTTTTCAAGTGCATGCTCAGACTCGGAATCAGGATGTGTTCTGCTCGGATGATAATATGATAACATTAGATAATGTGACAACAACACCACAATCAAAACTAGTTTCGAATAACAATTCAACTGCCTTAGACTCAACTTTACCTGTTGCTAACTATTATTTGAGAAAACATTTTGATTTTTCAAAACTTAACTTAACTTTTAATGGTAAAACATGTCCAATGGAATTTCTTACTCGATTAGAGGAGTTAAAACCTGTTAAAGGGTATAATGATCATCAGTGTTTCTTAGCTTTGCCAGTATTATTAACAGATATTGCATTAAAATGGTACAGGGGTAGAAAACATTTTATTCTTAATTGGTCACAATTTAAAATTGAGTTTTTAGACTATTTCACTCCCAGAGATTATAATTATAGATTAGAGTATGAAATTAGGACCAGGAAGCAGCGAGTTGGTGAAACTTTGTCTGAGTTTGTCGTTGAGTTGATGGATTTATCTGCAAAACTGCAAGTTCCTCTCTCTGAAAGGACCTTACTAGACATTGTTAGACATAACATGTTGCCGGAGTATTCTGTTCATCTGATTGGCCGATGTGTCATATCACTCAATGAAATTATGCATTTGGGTAAAGAAGTTGAATCTTTTCATTCACTTCACCCAAATAATAGTTTATTACCATCTAATAGAAAGTCTGATAATTCTTTATTGCCATTAAATATAAAGTCTGAAAAGTTTGTAAGATCAGAAAATTCGAAACATAATTTTTCACCTCAATATAAAAATGATTCTTCTAGAAATGGTATTGTTTGTTTAAAATGTAAAGAGATTGGTCATTCTTATAGGGACTGTAAGTTATTTCCAGGTGTTAAGTGCTTCACTTGCGGCCAGCCCAATGTAGTAACTAAGCAGTGTCCCAAGTGTAATCCTAAAAAGAATGTCTCTATTATACATCATTCATAAAAAAGGTACCAGCCACGCCGTTCCAGATGCTTTGTCCCGTGTAGAAATAGCTGAAATAAATTTGTGTCCAGATGATATTCATGACCCTTGGTATTCTAAAATGTATATTGATTGTCAGAAATATCCTTCTAAATTTAAAAATTTCAAAGTAGATAATGAAACCTTGTATAAATATGTAAAACCTAAGAACGATTTATGTCAGAATTTAGCTTGGAAGATAGTAATACCTAGAGAACATACTTTAGAAACAATTAGAAATAATCATGATAATGTAGATTCAGCTCATTTTGGTATACATAAAACTTTAGAAAAATTAAAAACCCATTACTTTTGGCCTAAGATGTTTAAAGATGTTAAAGAATATATAAGTAGATGCGATATTTGTAAAGCATATAAGCACTCTAATTCAGCCCCGTTAGGACTTATGTCAAACCCTAAGTTAGTCGACCGTCCCATGACTATGTTGTCCATGGATATAATTGGCCCATTACCAAAATCTTATTCAGGTTATAAATATATATTGTCAATAGTAGATGTTTTCACAAAATACTGTTGGATTTTTCCTCTCTTTAATGCAACTACACAGTCTATCATAAAAATATTGCAAAAAGAAATTATTTTAAAATTTGGTTGTCCAAAAATTGTAATATGTGATAATGGTACACAGTTCACTTCAAAACCATTTAAAGATTTCATTAAGACCTATAATATACCTAAAATATTTTATAATACCTTATATACTCCTCAGAATAACCCAGTAGAGAGATTCAACAAAACTATAGAGACTTGTATTTCATGTTATGTTGAAGCTGACCATCGGACTTGGTCTAGGTACTTACCCCACGTCCAAGCTGCTATTAACAGCACTATTAATTTAGTTACAGGTTATACACCAAATTTTCTTATGTTTGGAAGGGAAATTATTTTAGATGGCTCCTTATATAAATTTTCTTCAATTTCTGATCCTTCAGAATTGGTTATTAGTAGTCGTTCAGACTATTCTTCTTTACTTTCAACTTTGGAAGATATTTTTAGGAAAACAGTGGAAAATTTAGTTGAAGGTTATAGGAAGAATTCTATTTATTATAATGCCAGAAGAAAAAGCATTTCTTATAATGTTGGAGATACTGTATGGAGGCGTAACTTCGTACAATCTAATGCATCTTACTTCTTTTCATCTAAGTTAGCACCTAAATTTATTAAAAGTAAAATTATAGATAAAATTTCTGATAATGTTTATTTATTAAAAGATTTTGATAAGAGTAGTAGAGGTAGATATCATGTAAAAGATATAGTTAAAATCTAATATTTATTTTGTTTATTTGGATGCTCAAAATTATACTTACCAACTTGTTTCTATTTGCTGGCAAAGGTAAAAGTGGCTATGTATGTGGAAGAATATTGCGTGATGTATGAGTGGAGCCACACTGGAAGGTGATGTATGCTAGGAGACCTAGCTTAGTAAAAGTGCTTAGAAACTATACATACCATACTCTACTCATTTTGGAACTCTAAATTTATGTAAAGAAAAGAAGTTAGTGCCAACAATGTTATAAGGACTCATATTTGTTATTTAGCCCCAATTTTTTTTTATCCCCTCACCAATTTATATAATTTATTAGTATTTTTTTTTTGTCTTGAGGTGGATTTTATTTACCTATTTCTAGGTTTTGTTATGTTTTGTTGTACATTATTAGTTAGCTTCTACTTAGAAGTGTTTTGTCTAAGCTTAGTCTTTATTTAGTTTTAGGTCATACTTTAAGTACTAGAATTCCTAGGACCTGGATATGACATTTTGAGTTGTACAACAAAACCTCTTTTCCCAAAAGATAATTTACATCTTATGGGTGACCTTTTGTTGTGTGTGAAACACCACACTCTCTTTTCCCTAAAGATTACTTAATTATATCTTAAGGGTGACTTTTGGTTGTGTGTGAAACACCACACTTTCTTTTCCCTATAGATAATTTACATCTTGTGGGTGACTTTTTTTTGAAGTGCTAATTAATCACTTCGTTTTTTTTTTTATTCACTTTCGTGGATAATTTTCCTGGCATGCCATGTTCATTTGACATGTACATGTGCAGGGTTGCTTTGTTGGGTTCGTCATTACATAGCGAATGCTCACTGTCTTGACCGGTTGCATACCAAACATAGCGTTTCTTTTGTTAGTTTTGGGTGTATTTATATGACACAACTTTAGAAATTTATTCTTATAGGGTCTTGGTTTGTTAATGTAAAGCGAGGGTGCTGTTACATTAACCAGGTGCATACTAAGTCCTATATTTTGTTTTGTAGCAGTAGGAGTTTATTTTGGAGATAGAGTAGGAGTTTGTTTTGAGATGAAGTAGGAGTTTTGTAGGGTTACAGTTCGTTAGTGTAAGGCGAGGGTGCTATTACATTAACCGGTTGCATACTGGATCCTATGTTAGTTTAGTATTTTGATGTAGAGTGGGAGTTTAGTATTTTGATGTAGAGTGGGAGTTTATTTTTTTTTTGGGATTTTCAACCCAATTTAGATACCTGGATTGGTTTGTTGTTGCAGAGCGAGGGTGCTTATTGCAATAACCAGTTGCATACTAGTCCAGTATAATTTTTGATGACACTTGTTATCAACTTATTTTCGATTTGTTATCGACTTATTATCGATTCATTATCGATTTGTTATTAACTTCTTTTAGACTTATTGTAGACTTGTCATCAACTTGTTATCAATTTATTTTTCTTTGAAACTTTAGTATCAGGGTTGTCACTTTATATCATAGGGTTGTCAACACTTTAAAAAAAAAAAAAAAAAATTTTTTTTTTTTTTGCTAGAAAAGGGGGAAATGTAACGTACGATTTTTGTATCGCTCGTCACATATAGCCATAGTTATTATTTTGTAGTAGAAATTCATTTAACTCTTCATATTTTGACATATTACCACAGATTGTTTAAACCTTCACACATTTGACATGTTTGCCATAGATAAATAATTTCAAAATTTAACATAGCTTAACTAGTTACGCGACGTGTCGTGATGTGAAGGGAGTTTAATGAAATCACATAACTTGTTTTAATTTGATTTTATTAATTTAAATACAAATAGAAATTTGATAGTGGTGTTTTTGGAAATAAAACTATTTATAAGACTTCATTGTTTATTTATTTTACAAAAGTTATTAAATTGCGTTTGGTAGAACTTATCATAGACATTGCCATACTTAAAAATTAGTTACTCTGTGCAATCTTGCATAGACCTTACGTATCTATGATACAAGCGACCATAGTCCTTTATGATCTGCGCTCGTTCTTTTTCTGATTGGAAAGCCGGCCTATTAATATGTCTTTTCGGCGAATAATTTGTTTTTGGGGTTTTTCTTTGTAAATTCGTTCGGAAGTACTTAATTACTTATAAAAACGACTTCCGCGTCGTGTCCACGATGGGGGGCGACGTATTTTTTTCTTTATAATACGTAAAACCGGCATCTCTTCGAAGACCGCGTTGTTGACTTGATTACATAACGTAATGGAAGGCGCATTTGCGGTGAGTGTTTAGTTAATCATTGATATTTCTTATTCGAAATTCATAAAGCAAAGCATTTTGCAATGCATTACACGAGGATAACGTGTAGGTATTCCTTGTTACAGCTTCCAACTACGGATTTATTCCAACTACGGATTTATTTCAACTATGGATTTATTTCAACTACGGTTTTTTTTCAACTACCATTTAAAATCTTCCCATAACCTATTAACTACTTAGTTGAACAAGGATTATGTATATCCTTTTCTTTTTACTTCCCGCGGCGTTTCGCTGAACCCGTGGTTTAGTCATCACATTAGTGATGTTTTTGTTTAATGTTCCACTGTAATAATTCCATATTTTTTTTTGATTCCTTACTACGCTTTCCGCGAGTGAGTTTCCTAATGGAGTTCTTGACCTTTTGATGTCAATGAATATCACCTTTCCTTATTTTGGGCGGAGTATACATTCCTACCCACTTTTCTTTGGAGCCTGGACTGCGAACTCAAGATGAGGAGACCCTTACCTTGGAGAATACCATCGCAGTGATGAAGCAGCGTTGCGGTCCACTGTTGGGATGGGGATCACATTGAGAGGACGTGCCCTTTTGTGTATAAGTACTTTTATACAGGTACAAGTTTGTGATATTTTTCTACCATACAATACAACTTTTACAAACAATTAAATTTAGAATGTTTAGAATATTTGTAACTTAGTATATTTAATTCTACAGGATTTATCTGTATTTGGTAACTTTTACTTTTGTGCGACTCATAACAATTTGATGCCAAGTCTTTGTTTGTTTTGAAGGAATAAAAGATCCTTTGGTACATATAATATTTTATTTCTCTCCTCAGCAAAATATCATGTTTAGTTTATTATGCTTAGCACATTTACTACTTAGATTTTCACACAACACTGAAGTATAAAGCCCGCTTTGAGATTAATAGTTCAATGTTTTATCCGGCTTTGTTATCCGTACTGTGAGGCAGGTGGATGGTCTCCTTGGCGCCCGTATTCTTGGTTTGGTTCTTTTCTTCCTTGTATTTATTTAGGGGATCATCAGCTCATTAACATCCGAGCGAGGTTCGCCTACTGACGGGTACATCTGTTTGGTGGGTTTGTGTTCTATTTATCTTTAGTTTATCTATATATATATATTGTAGGCAAACACAACACCCCACTTGTTTTTACCACCCCGTACAATTCCCCGTGGCTACAATGCCTACAAATTTAATAAAAATATATGACGTCGAAACAATCTTATATGAAGAAGCCTAAATCTAATCTGACGTAGGGTGATGTGACGGCTTGAAACCGTTTATAAAACCAATCATAATCGATACATTACTATAATCGTTTAAAAATGAAAATTGATTAATTTAATTACATTGCTAAAAATGATTTGCTTGCATTTGAATTTAAAATTAGGTACCCAATAATACCACGACGAATTGGATGCTAACAAAGGACATTTTCCATTATGTATGGGCACTTCACCATCCATGGACAGTAACTGCAGATAATATGTTATATGTAATTATGTATATAAGGTTGCGGTAAACATTTTTTTTTCAACAAAATAATAATTATTTGTACATGAATGTGTCTTACGAAATAAGCAAGAATTTATTCACTGTAGTTTTTTCCTGACGCTCATAATATAATATTATGTCAAAATATTAGAAACTGAGCGGGACTTTCATTCTATCATGATCTATCTTTCTTTCTTTTTCTTCTCTCTTTCTTGGCCGGCAATGCACCAGTGATGCTTTTGGTGTTGTTGATGTTCATGGCCGAATGGATAAAATAATATTTTAATGAAGTCGTAAATAGGTACATATTAAGAATACGCGGTACGAGATAGCTCAATCGAGGTAGTAGGTAGGTAACTAGGTACCTAAATATTACGGTTTCTAGTTTAAAATTTAATTATCAAATCGATTAGAAGGTCTTATAATTTTGAATCGATTTGTTGTAAAAATTGGTTTCTTTCGTGAACCGATTTTTTGTACATCTCTACTGTCACTGTGATGGCAAACGACAAATTGGGCTTCTTAGTTCGCGGTGACTATAGTGTATTGTTTTAGTATTTTGAGGTTAGGTTCGTTTTTTCTAAATATCTCGATATTACGTCGCGGAGGATTGAGGGTGGTATCACAGTATTAAGAGTCGAATTCTTAACAGTTTCACATTTAACGTCACATTCTCGACGTTTGGCATTCGTAATTTAGAGTGTTAAGTTGAATCAAAGTTAGAATTTCAAAATTCAATAAAAAAAAAATGTATTCGTTTCCTGCGAAAAAAAATAGTAGGGGGGGTTCCTTGCATCCCCCCCCACCCCTCCATCACCCCCCCCCCCCTCCCCCAAATTCAGGTAGTTTTTTTATACATTTTTACCGATGTACATAAACTGATATCATTGAAATTGATTTTGATTGTAACTTGGAAGGCTGATGTGTCATTAAATTATTTAATTAACATTAAATAATTTAATTAAATAAAAAATCTTGACAATGACGCGTTGTTCACGACGGAGTTTTTTCTTGTGTCGTTTTAACCAATGAAAACACAAATCAGCACTGTTATTTTAACTTAAATTAGCCAGAAATACTATATAGTATAGTAAATAAACATTACTTACCAGTTTATTTCACTAAATTCCACTCAGTACACTACAAACTAGATGGGCGCAAAAGTACGTATTGCAACAAGCCAAGCTTGGCGCGACGCGAATTGCGCCGTGCGCAGTGTTGCCAATGAAAATTTTTGGAAGGCCGTGTACAATAGATAAAAAAGCCGTGTTTCTATGGAAAAAGATCAACTGTGGGCCGTGTCCACAGCTGCCAATATATTATGCTATCCAATTCCAGCGCTCGGACTAAAAAAAAAAAAGGTCGTCGGCAGTGAATTTGATGTCCACAAAACAACGAACACTTTTCATATTAGCCTATTGGCGCTGTTTTAAGGGTTTTAACATTCGTTAAATGTCTGCAAAAATAATGAATAACAAAAAGATCGTAGAATTTGCGAAAAGCCGTAGAATTTGATACGGCCCTAGGGTTCGGGCCGTAGACGGTAGATTTTGTGATTTTTTGGCCTGAAAGCCGTAGAACACGGTAATTGCCGTAGCATTGGCAACACTGGCCGTGCGAAATGAATAAAATAAAACAAGCGTCAAGGCCGTCAAGAAGGCGTCATACCCCATTTACACGCGCGCGCGAGCCACGAGACAATCCGCGAGACCGCGCATACGCGCGCGTGTGAACAGGGCGCTCGCGGACCAACCGCGGCGCGTCTCGTGGCTCGCAGGGCTCGCTTCGGGAGCGGTTTTTTGGGCGCGCGCCAAAGGGGCTCGCGCGAGCGCTCGCGCAGTGTTCACACGCGCGTAGGGGGCGTGGCTTACGGACGCGCCACGCCACGAGACGATCCGCGGGACGCGCGTGTAAATGACTTGAGCGGTGAAAATTTTTGGAAGGCCGTGTACATTATTGTACATTAAATAAAAAAAAGCCGTGTTTATATGGAAAAAGATCAACTGTGGGCCGTGTCCACAGCTTGCAATATATACCATCGGTTCAGCGCTCAGACTAAAAAAAAAGGTCATCGGCAGGGAATTTGATGTCCACAAAACAAGGAACACTTTTCAGCAGCCTAGTGGAGCTGTTTTAATACCCCATTTACACGCGCGCGCGAGCCACGAGACAATCCGAGAGACGCGCGCGTGTGAACAGGGCGCTCGCGGACCAGACCGCGGCGCGACCGCGTGCTCGCAGGGCTCGCGTCGGGAGCGTTTTTCTAGGCGCGCGCCAAAGGGGCTCGCGCGAGCGCTCGCGCGGTGTTCACACGCGCGTAGGGGGCGTGGCTTACGGACGCACCACGAGACGATCCGACACACGCGCGTGTAAATGAGCGGTAAGGTTTTAAAATTCGTTATATGTTTGCAAAAATAATAAATAACAAAAAGGTCGTAGAATTTGCGAAAAGCCGTATTTGCTACGGCCATAGGGTTCAAGCCGTAGACCGTAGATTTTGTAATTTTTTGGCCTAAAAGCCGTAGAACACGGTAATTGCCGTAGCATTGGCAACACTGCAGCGTGACCACTTTTTAATGAGGGAATCTACCAAAGACACCGCTAAAATCTACTGAAATCTACTAGGTCGCATTTTAAAATCAACTAATAATTTTAAGAGTTATATTTGAGCCGTTTTGGGTAGATATGATTTGAAATAAAACACATTTGAGGGTCCATTCATAAATTAGGTCACACGTTAGGGGGGGAGGGGCGGGGTCGATGTAGTTTGACAAGGGGTGGGAGGGGGTCTTAAATTTCGTGACGTCACATTTCAAAATCGAGTAACTGGTATGTATAGGTAAATATTAAAAAACGATTAATGGTAATAAAACTTATTTCGAAACTGCTGTTTTAATTTAATAATTTCTAGGTATAAAATTTCATAATATGTGACGTCACACTACTGCGGGAGGTCTCACAAATGTGACCAGCTATGACAAGGAGGGGTCAAAAAGTCATGAAATAAGTGTGACGTAATTTATGGATGGCCCCTAATGAACCCTACAGTAAACAATCATATTTTTGATATGTTTTGCTGAAGCACTATGCTCTTTGATAAACACAATTGTTGCAAAAAATTTAGAATTACAAGGTTTACAATAAGCATTATTGTCATCACATTTTTTAAGCCACTTTGAAAATAATGGGTTTTCTTCCCACTCCGCAGGATAAGTTTGATCGTATCTTCTTTTCATTTTAGATTACATAAATGTATGATTACGACGTAATCATACATTTATACGTAATCATTACGTGAAAGCAAACAATAAAATGAATGAAAACGACTAAATAAAACTGTGTTGTCTATCATTATAGGAGCAACTTAAAAATTATCTAAGCTATTAGACCTATTTAATAAAAATAGCCTTTATCGATTGGAGAATTAAATACAATTTGCTATGCCCACAGTAACGTTCATTCAATAATAAGGGAATTACCCAAATCACTTTCGTGCTAACTGTAAAATTAAAACTTTTTGGACATGGATGCTTGGTTTTAAGCCTAAAATTCTTTGATAGCGAATTAATACCAAAACCTACCGATGTGTTCCTCATTTCTACTAAATTCTACTAAGACATTTTATCCTACTAGGTAATTGTCTTAGTATTTGCTTCTTATTTGCTACACTGCAGCCGCGAACGACGAACCGCGATATCTTGGCGATACCGGAAACTCATAGACGAGAAATGTTGCATTTCGCTCTATGAGTCTGCAATTTCCTTTTCGCTATTACTGCACAGTTCTCATCTCATGAGGTGGCTTGCTACAGTGTGAAACGGCCTGAAAAGTCAAGGGTCAGTAGCAGTTTAATGTGGTGACAATAAACAGCATAGAATTTAAAATGAAGGAGTGTTCCGTGTTAAAAAGCAATGAGTTCATTGTGGTTATTCGGCGTATTAGAATACTAACCCCGAACCGACGCCATGTGGGTGTCGTAAGAGGCGACTTAATCCGGCTTGCTGGTGGAAGGTCAAGGTTGCCCAGAGGGATTTTATTGATTACTAGCTGACCGGGCAAACATTGTTCTGAAAAAAAAATTTTTAGGGGTAGGGGGATGAAAAATAGATTTCCGGTTCTCCACCCTAGCCGATATGCACGCAAAGATTCACGAAAATCGGTGGAGTCCGCCTGGATAGTTACCATCTATCACGCTCTTGCTTAGTCGGCCGCCGCCACGCGCCAGACAAATCGGAAGTTTCATCTGGGACTCTTGGGGGCTTGAGATGAAAGCCACTTCTTTCTTTCTTGCCCAGCAATGCATCAGCTATGCCTAAAATATCCCTTTAGTGGCGCTGATGTCCATGGGCGAAGATAATATTTTAGCCACCATAACACCTTTAATGAAGGTGTGAACCACAGAACATCTAATAATTAGTTAGATGTTCAGTGGTGTGAGACCGTGGATCACCGTCGCTCTTTTGTCGAATAAAAAAAATTGAGGGTTATAATCTGTGACTGTGTCTTTCGTTTTCTGTTCTCTTGTCAACTGTCACGTCAATGAAATTAAGTCAATGTCAATGTCATTGTGTCACTGAAATCTTGTCACTCTTGTCAGTTATCTTGTCAGTTGTCAATAATTATTGTTGTTTGGGTTTGCTTACTTTGCTTTGCCCCCTGCCAGGAGTATATCACAGAGTACATTTGGAGTATATTGTGTTCTGTGGTGTTGTGTTTAACTGTGAAATATTTTGAAACCGCCAAGCCAAATAAACAAAAATGTTATTTTACTCGTTCTTCAAATCATTAGTTGGCAAGGACGTCGTAGTCGAGCTGAAAAATGACCTTAGCATATGTGGAACACTGCATTCGGTGGATCAATATTTAAACATTAAACTCGCAGACATAAGCGTCATAGATCCCGACAAGTATCCTCACATGTTATCCGTGAAGAACTGTTTCATCCGCGGCTCCGTGGTGCGCTACGTGCAGCTGCCGGCCGACGAGGTGGACACGCAACTCCTGCAAGACGCCGCTAGAAAAGAAGCCACGGTTTCGACGAGATAGTTTTTATAACCTCAAACTGAAGTGGATACTTTTCTAGGAGAAAGAACAATTACGAGAGATGTTTGAGTGTAAATATGTTGTAATGTTTAAGTGTAAGCAGTAAATTTAATTAAAGTGTTTCAGGCAGAATTAACTTAGTTTTAATAAAAATAATCATTTTGATAACATAATGTATCAGGAACCAGTGATAGGAAGAATTTTGTACATACTATATGATTTGTTGGACAGCCAATGAGCTACTCTCAAACTAGTTTACATGGAAACCAACTGCTTAACCATCTGTAAAAGTAAATGCTAACACATTCATACCCCCTCAGTAGGTTATTACCTGTGTGGCGGGTGGCATGGACGACACATATAACACATCACAACAACACCTATGACCTAAGTACAAATATTTATCTATCACATAAATATCTGCCCCGGCCAGGAATCGAACCCGGAACCCCTCGCTTCACAGGCAGGGTCGCTACCAACTAGGCTGTAGGATCGTCAAATCTGTTTTTTATTTTTCGTGATCCAATCATCCACTGATCCTCTATGTATCCTCTTAGTATGTTAAATCCAAGTACATCTTAGTATACTGTATTTGTGTTAAAAAATTATGAAATATTATTGTTGTCCAAGGACTTGTTTGCCATTCTCCTAATATTCGACCATATTTTTTGTTTAAAATAACTTAATACAGCCTGGTTAAATAGATTTTAACATTTTTTATATTTTGTTGTTTTTGTCATATTTTATTTAAATAGACTTCAGCAGATACAAGATAGTTTTCCTATTGATTACTATGAAAGCTTTATATTACTAAAAAACTTGGTAATCTTTACTAAGTTATGTAGAAAAGCTGACTTATTCAGCCCCCACTTCTCACAAAGCCGTAGTCCTTATCTAATTTTGTGGTGAAAAAAAATGCTCATTATTACGTAAAATATAATTATATTATATAGTTAGTTGTGTTTATTACAAACAATTAATTGGATAATAAAACATCACTGACAACTCTCTGGCTGGTGGTGCAGTACCTTCCTGCTGAGTGAAGCATCTTGGATCATCTATATTACCACGCCAGATCGCTATGCCAAGGGTCCTGGGTTTGATTCTCAGTGAAGCGGTAATTTGAATGAAGAGTTTGAATTTCTGTTCTCAGTCTGGGTGTGAGTATTCTTGTCTCTTGAAAGTGTTGGTGGAATAAAATCTGTCTATAGTCCTGGGACTAACATTTGAATTGCGAAAAAAAAACTACGAGCGATGTCTTACAGAAAACCGTAGTTAGGTCAGGTGCGTATTTTAATGCAGATAGAATGAATATGCTGTAAACCACAGACATGTATGTCTGTGCTGTAAACTAAATTTATAAATTGTGCGGAACCTGTGTATTAATTCATTGGTAGATTGAAGTAATGAAGAAACCACGTAGTGATTAAGTACTCTGTGAAGAAACCTAATGCCCCATTTACATGCGCGCGCGAGCCACGAGACGATCCGCGAGACGCGCACGTGCGCGCGCGTGTGAACAGGGTGCTTGCGGACCAGACCGCGGTGCGTCCCGTGGCTCGCAGGGCTCGCGTCAGGAGCGGTTTTTTGGGCGCGCGCCAAAGGGGCTCGCGCGGTGTTCACACGCGCGCGCTTCATTCGACAACGGCTACTAGCGCCATACGTACGTGTTCTATTGGATTCGTATTTTTCGAAATAAAAATATAATACTGAATGTTAATAATAATGAACCTTAAAACTACTACCTTATTATAAAGAAGAAATTTTTTTGTTTTGTTTGTTTGTTTGTTGTAATGAATAAACTCAAAACTACTGGAATGATTTCAAAAATTCTTTCACCAATAGGATTCTCTTTTATTTAAAAAAATAGAGATCTATACCAAAACTAAAGCAAAGCGAGAGCGGTTACTAGTTAAGATTGTGTTTTAACTTAATTGAATTTTAATATCTACATATTATAGAACATATAAATAAATAGGAATCCCTATGTCGTGATAGCCATGGACAACACACAAAGACAAGAACACACACATCCAGACCGAGAACACAAATTAAAACTCATCATTCTAATTTTTGGCCCATTTTAGTTACGTACAAAAAGCCTAATGTACAGAAATCTACCCATGGTACAATCTACATTGAGTATTTTGTCTATAAATCATAGTAGAAAGGTTTCATTGACTGGATGCCGATGTATTACGTCAACGTGCTACCGTTCGAGCCCTCTAGGGTATAAGTGTTCTGTGGTTCGAGCGCATCTGACGCTGAACGCAGCGCGCGTCTAAACACAAGATAGTGCTCGCGCGCGTAGGGGGCGTGGCTTGCGGACGCGCCACGAGACGATCCGCGAGACGCGCATGTAAATGAGCGGTTTTTATTAAATGTTATACTCGGAGCGAACTTTATTTTTTGTATAAATAAAAAGTCTAATCATAGTATTCTGTGGTAAATCCTTTGATTAAAGAAAAAGAGAGAATAGGAAATAAGGTCACGTGATCTGAAGCCAAAAGTTTCTCAAATATGGCGTCGACTCCGCCCACAAATTAGTGTTGTATTTTACACATATCGATATAATATTTTAAGAAAAAAATATATGATGATATGAATTTATTTGATTAATTAGTTTATAAAACACAAGAGTTCTAAATCAAATATACTGTTATAGAGTGAGATATTATTATTTATATGATGTTCCTACAACATACCACATTGTTTTAAAAAACCTTAAGTAACTTTTTCAGTATTTAATTATACAATATTTTGAATAAAATTAAATCTAATATAAAATTTAATCTAAAACGATTAACCTTAATACTGGCTTAAAGATATATATATTTATTTAGAATTCGAGATTTTTATTCGATTATGAATCGATACAAAACATCGTATTAAATTATAAGTATTAAATATAAATAAAATATAAAATATGTATCATGTTTCATTTATTAACATATTTCTTTCTTTTTTTCTCTTTCTTGGCTGACAACGCTTTGGTCGCTGATATTCGTTGGCCGCGATATCCACCTTACAGGTATATTTAATTATATGAATCGATATTTGGACTATTTATTGAGATATTCATGACGAACCGGACTATCGATACATAAAACACCCGGATTAAACATTCCTATTTAAAATTTTATTTTCTTCTTTTTCTCTCTTTCTTAGCTGGCAACGCATCAGTGATGCCTTTGATGTTGCTGATATCCATGGGCGATGATAGCCACTCTCCATCAGGTGGATCGTCAGCTCGTTTGCCGCCTATTTCCATTAAAAAAAATCATTCGATACTGGATCGATCAGTATCAAATCACTAGGATCGATACCTGGATCGATACACTGCGATACGATCCATATCGATCTATACTCTAGTCGTTTTGCAGCCGATACAAATGTAAACTAAAGATTATTATTATTAATAATAATAATAATATTAATAATATTATTTCGGAAATACATCCATAATAAATATTATCTATATTAAAATAGATTTCTAGGGTTTTCACCAACTGACATGAATTTGTACACCAAATGCGTTTATTTAGACAAACTACTCATTAGGGCAAAATAGTACATTATGTTAAACGTTTCAAATCTCTTCTTGGAAATAAGATTGCAAAGTGTTTGAATGATGACGGTGTTATTTAATTTTGTTTATTTCTACATTTACTTGGAGTTTATAATTGTTATCGATCAATATGTATTTATTGAAGAATTCACAAATACCTTAATGGGAGTTTGTCTAAATAAAACGCATTTGGTGTACAAATTCATGTCAGTTAGTGAAAAACCCTATAAAACGAGTTTAATGGTTTGTTGACATTTGTTTCGGCTGTATAGATCGATACAAGATCGATACAAGGCACCTGGATCGAACATCCCTAGAAGCAACTGTTTTCATAAAATGGCGTCCGAAAACTGGCTTCAAGGCGGAGCTTAGATAGATTTCTTTAAAATGTTGCCAGAAAATTGAAATATGCTACATGTATTGTACTCTTTCTTTAAGTTTACATTGTCGCGTGTAAGAACAGGACAGATGTATTTTTGGTATTTCGGGTCATATTTGCATAATATATGTATAATGAAAAAATGTATATACAATTTAGGGCATATCCTCTACTTTTTCTTTAATCAATGGGTAAATCAGTATCAGACTTCGTTCCGCCGCGGCGCCGTGGTTCCGCTCGATTATGCACATTGCACTTGCAGGAAATGAAAAAAATGAAAGAAATAATTTTTAACGACATAAAATGGACATACTATTAAATTATAAATACTAAATATAAAAATATTTTTAAATTGCTTTGGCTGGGAAATGGCAACACTTCATAATCTTTTTTTCAATAATCAGAGTTGCTCACTCATTAAAAATAACTAAAATAATGGGAGTAAAAATAGTTATTGTGAAAATCGTAGCATATTTTTTCATACGTTATGACTAGAGACCGGATTATATGCAACATGAAAAGCTTGTTACATGCATGCAAATATGCATGAAAAATGCTTGAAATATGCACGAAAATATGCAAAATTAAATGATAATTTTTAGGAATCCAAACAAAGAAAACTACTTCGGAACCCTACATTCCGCGTGACCAGACACGCACTTGCCCGGTTTTTTAATATTTTTATAAACGCAAACGTATTGTTCCAAATGTTCAGTAGTGAGATTGTGTCTTCGATCATTCAAAAAATATTTATACGTGGTCGCTCCACATCCACTGAGGTGACTGGGCAGAATTTGAACTTTGGTGCTGTATTAGTACTTGTAGTTTCTGACAAAAGTTCTAAAACTATCAATTAGACACGATAATATGCATCAAAACTAGATCTTAAGTAAAATATGCAATTACCGCTGAGGATGGCTCAAATATGCAAATGCATATGCAAATATGCAAATGCATATAATCCGGTCTCTAGTTATGACATATCCCTCAGCCACTGTGGCGAGTGTTAAAACGACCTGCTCTTCAGCTCTCGGGCCACCTCACCCCTTCACGCCTACGCGGGTTTACATTACACTCTAGCGGTAGGGCAGACAAGACTACGTAGAGTCGAGTCGATTTTTCAGCGATTTGTTTTTGTCACAATCGTTAACGTTAACATTGGGCCAAACGATAATTATTTAGAATTTTCCAAAAATATACAAAACAAAGTAAATTTCTAAATTATGTTAAACGTTATGTCGGAAGTAATATAAGTCCGAACTGTTAATGATTTATTTACATGAATTTATTTACATTGGTTTACATTTGGCTCGAGTTTGTTTACATTATGAAGCGGCTGTTTTTCGTACTGTTTATAAAACAAGTGCTGTGTTTAAAAAATGTAAAAAGACCTGTTTATTTTTGAACTTCTTGTTATTTGATAAGGTATTATTAAAACAAAACATGCAATCAAAATACTGGTTTATTTTTGTTACCCGACTGTTTTATTACGAAATAAAGTAAATTTGAAGTGTGTCATTACTGAATGTCGTTTATCTGCAACAAATCAAAACAAAAAACCAAAATGAATGACAGCTAAAGACACCTTGTTCTTTTCAGTTTAATATAGTATCCATAAACAATCCATAATTCTACTCAGAATCAAAGACATTCGAAATTTAAAATTGAACTTTAAATTTTGCACCATTTTTTTTCCGCGCGAATAATTTGCTTTGACAGATATTACAACTGTAAAATATGAAGGACGAATAAAGGTGACAGACTAGGGGATAAACTAAATTAAACAAACAAATAGCAAGAAGGAGTGAAAACATAGCGAAATATCACGGGCAGGAATAGAGGAAAATTAATGTGTGAAAATTTTAAATCTAACGAAAAACGTAAAAACTTTCTTGTCTCCAAGACAACCGTGTCCTGCCGTCCGATTGCCTTCGAGTGTGCCCGATCGCTCTCGAATGAAGCGAGCACGCAAGCTGTTGTTCGGCAGTTAGCCGGCGGCCGGGGCGGCTTCGCGGTGCCGGGCGAAAAGTGCATCGGATGACATATTATAATATAACACGAACTGTTTGTCTGACCGAACATAGATTTCAAAATACAATAGAATTTAGTTCATAAATTTTTACAGAGATATAAAATAAGAAGTGCAAAATAAAAATACTTATACGACTTAGAAATGATTTCTGCAGTGGCAGTATCAAAGTTTAAGGTATTTAGCATTATTAATCTATTAATATTTTATTTTAGAAAAAGGTAAATTTCAAAACATCGTATGGCAACACCACTAGCTTCAGATTGCCCTGCGCTGTACAACTAAGTACTCTGTGGCTGTACGCACAGAGTACTTTGGCTGTACGCTACGGAGTCGGTCGGAGTGCTGCCATGTCCCTGTTACTGTTGTTAAATTGTTGTATACCATTACCTTCCTATCTGTTTTAACTGCGATTTTGCTTTTATATTTCACATAAAAACTACATGAGACGCGAGTGATGCGACGTGCCTTTAACAACATCCTAAGGAATGAACTTATGTTTGTGTATAAAAGCCCATCATAGTGCGATTAAACTCTGTTCGGAGACGTATGGTAAAGTGTCCTAACATGTGATTACAAATGTAAATAATTAAAACAAGACGCACAAAATGTACGTGAATGTGATCGTGGGTGTAAGTGATTCTTGTTGTTTAGTTTAGTTCATGGTTTTGGAATATTATAGTCAAGGTTTTTTTGTGCGGCGACGGGCGCGGGGCGACGGCTTTGACGTCTAAGCACTCGTCATAGCATCGCGAAAGCTTCTGAAAAAGTAAGTTAGTTTATTTTCTAATTCAAGTAGTCATAATCTTATTTCAGGATCCCTTTTACCTAAACATCACATTTTATTTCACTTCGCAGGATTTCAGTTAAACTTTTCATTTTAAAACTTATCACGCAATGCCTACTTTTTATTGCATATAAATATTTTTTTAAGTTTGGTTCCTAAATTAAAAGTAATTCACGCACATGAGAACTCGGATTAAAAACGCGACAGACCACTGCAAAATACACATTAAAATCAAACTTCATTATAACACTGATGATTCATACAATATATGGTTGTTTTTTTTGTTTTGTTTACACAAGAGATAATTTCCCGACATCACATTGCCCGCATTAGCGCCAATTATCTGCAGTTACAATTTATTTCCTGCATTATAGGTCTTAGCTCGGCTTTAGTCTCCTAAAGTTGCTATCTCAATTTAGATGGTTTTATTTTCGGAAACTACCCCCTACTCCCTCCAAAAAACCTATCAAAAGTGTTTCTGAAATTTATAAGAGATTTTTCCTTGGTGTGCTATGTATACCTTTAAAGCACTTATATACTTGTTTTTTTTTACTAATTACAAATATAGTGGACTAGAAACTCTTCCACTCCTCAGAAGAAAATACAATTGTACAATATTCATCAATAATTTCCTTTTTTTTTATATGTATAGAAATCAGAATTAGCTTTATTTGATCCACTGGAGTTATGGCATAGATTTGGTATTAATCATAATTGATATGAAACTATAGGATAATATAAGATTAACCTTATAAACTTTGGTGTTTAACTTCATTGTGATCCTAATTTTTGACTCCCAACAAAAAAAGAGGGGTGTTATAAGTTAGACGTGACTGTGTATCTGTGTATCTTTGTGTCTTTATATCTGTAGTTTTTTGTTTGAAAGGTGACTTAATAGAGAGTGTTTTAGCTATGTTTACTAGTGTAAACAAAACTGTCACGGGTTTGTTAACTTATAATTTGATTGATTTTAGATGATATCATGGTTACCTAATTACTGCACTCAGATTTCTTATGATCCTAGGCATTATTGAATGTTATTGCATTATGTTATTGTCATTCTGCCCCAGCAGTATTTTTGTAATTAGCAATAGCAGTAGATGAAAATATGTAGTACAAAAAAATAGTACACAAAAAGGGTTTTACTGTATATGTTCATCCTGTAACTATTTTTTTGGTATAAGAATGGTATAAATAGAGTTTATCTACCAAATTATCTATATGATGCATCATATTCAACCAAGATTCAATTCAGTCAAGTTTAAAGCAAATAGTCATATAAATGCGACGCACTCATAACCTCACACTAGGATTCCTTGTACTGTTCTTTCTTTCTCTTCTCTCTTTCTTGGCCGGCAACGCATCAGTGATGCCTTTGACGTTGCTGATGTTCATGGGCGACGATAGCCACTTACCATCAGGTGGATCGTCTGCTCGTTTCCTGGCTATTCTCATAAAAAAAACTGGATTCAATAAAAATCTTCTTCATTAATCATTATGTAATATGTACTCACCATTTTTATCATTTATAGTACCAATATTTTTACATCATGCTAATTTTGAGACTGCAGTGACAGGAAGAAACTTTGACAGCAAAAATATTTATGCCTCTGATACACATGCCACTTTCTATCACACAAGCATGCACAATGCAATCTGCTAATTGCTCCGAAGAAACCAAGTTCTGGGTGTGTATGCTTGTGTATGTATTCAAATATTTATGCATGTACCACCATGCTAGTTGCAACTCAGCATGTGTATGTCAGGAGGCTCTATGTATAGTGTTCATGATTAAAGTTGATTAAAGTTTAAAACCGTAAACAAAAAATTGTATCAAACATCTGCTCTCTGATAATAATTTATAATGAACATAGGAAGTTGTACCAAAGCAGCTGGGTTTCTAACCATGGTACAGGATTGCTATAGTTTTAAGTGATAATATTATTTAATTAATCTATTATGATTTTGTGATATTTAAATCTCTTGCATTGAGATTCTCGCTTATAGAACAATGGCATTGTTTATACATTTTTGCCCCATTGTGTATTTAACATCATTGTGTCACTGCTCACATGGTGATTGTATCACACACAAAATTTCTAAGTGTAATTTTATTATGAGAGTTATTATGTAACTGTGTGAAAATAAGTATGATAGTGTGTCATATGTGTGCGTTTAGAAAGTGCTTGACTTTCATTAAAGTCAGAAATTCAGGCCTGTGAATTTTAACTTTTGTAAGAGAATGTTATGCAAACTGACATCTAGTCATTTTGCTACAGTAAAATATTTTTATACGTCCAGGCACTGAAGTGTCTCTGAGCTAGGTATTCACGTTATGTAAGAAATAAGAAAGGCAAATGATAATGGATATTGCTCCAAGTTGATCATAATCATAGAAGATCGCAAATAGCTTAATATCTAGTTATTTTTGTTTGTTGATAAGTTTTACAATTACTATTCTTTTTTCTCTTTCTTTGGTGATGCCATTTTTTAGGCCACCACTTACAGCAGGTGGATCGAAAGGATTCAGTACTGTAAACTAAATGTATTCAAGAATATTTTTTAGGATTTTACATTATCATAATTTCTTGCAATCTATGAATAAAGAGCTTTTAGCTGCTTTTTCTCAAACGTTTTGTTTTCGATACGAACACGAAAGGATTTCAATTGATGTACGGAATTGTAAAAACAACTAAGTAGGGTACAACGTTGTTATATGGGGTTCGGTGTACGTTTTTTCAATAAATTACCTAGGTCAATACGTGATTTACCTATCCAAATGTTTAAGAGATATGTGAAATCTCAGCTAGTAGGCAAAGGATATTATAGTATAAATGAATATATTAATGACAAAGACGCCTGGAAACTAATGCCGCATCCAGTTCCGCGTAGGTTAGAACATAATATTATGTAACCTCTCATGATTTTAAAAGATGTGCGAGGAGTTTCTTTCGGCTTTTCTTCTCCTCCATGACAAAGCACCCTTCCGAAAAGCTGGTAGATTAAAAAAATGACGTGCATAAGTGTATCAGTGATACCAATATGAATATAAGATTTTGATTTTGATTTTTTTGATTTTGAACTGCTTGTCATTACTTGCTCGGGCAAAGATTGCACCCGGAAACGTTCGAAAGCCAGCACGTAGCCTCACTAGTTAGTAGCATTACTACGAACTGTTCTGGGGATGTTTCTCATGTTTCCAACTGTAAAATAAAAACCACCGGGAGTCGTTAATTATAAACAAGGAATTAATTAATATAACTAAGACTTCAAAAGGGCTGGCGATCATTAACATGCTGGTGATAAGGGGCCGTCGACACAACGCGGTTAATAAGCATGTGTGACGTTTAGATGCATAGTGCATTATAGTATTTATTGATCTTATGTATCTTGTATTCCATGTATACCGATCATGTTGGCTTTCCCGATTGCATGAGACTTTGATTTTCAATGTTTCGGTGATACGTCCCGATTCACCTTTGATTGGGATGGGACACTGATTACCGGGAACTATCACTTTGAAAATCAAAATTATTTACTCTTCTATCGCGAAATTAGAAACACTCGGACCTGGCAATGAAATTAACAGCCCTAAGAAATCCACCTCTCATTTTTACTAAAATGTCTCACTAAATCCAACAGCTTCAGGCTTATTAGCCTTACACCATCAACTTTTGGCCAGATGAATGGAGACCGCATCGCGACACATCTGACAGCCAGTTGTGGAGGTTTCGTTTCCAAAAATTTACTCAGTTCATTATAGACAAATCTCATTTTGCTTAAATCGGCAAGGCGTTGTGTCGGTTCGGCAGGACGCCCTTAGTGATGCTAATGTCATTACGTCAATGCGATCACTTACAATCAGATAAAAAAGCAAAGCAACAACCCATAATCGTCCCATTGCTGGGCTCGAGGTCTCCTCTCACAATGTGAGGGTACAGGCCATAGTCTACCACGCTGGCCAAGTGCGGATTGGTAGACTTCACACACCTTTGAGAACTTTATGGAGAACTCTCCGGTGTGCGGTGTGCAGGTTTCCTCACGATGTTTTCCTTCACCGGAGCAAGTGATAATTAACTTGTAATACGCACATAATATTTGAAAATTAGAGGTGCGTGCCAGGATTTGAACTCTGCTCCCTGCGTTCGGGAGTCCAACGTTCTAACCGCTAGGCTATCACTGCTTTCAATCAGATAACTTATGTGTTAATGCATAACGAAAGCTAATAAGTAAATGATTGTTAAAACCGCCCAGTGTAATACAGTTGTCTTCTTGCAACAGAGGCGGAGATGCTCTCTAATCAATCTCATCATCATGCTTCTTTTGAGATTCCAATTAATTAGGCATCGGTTTGTGTCATTCATCATTCACGTGATGCGACGTAAAACAATCATAATTGGAGGTATTCGAGAAGTCTTGTCCCTTTGCTGTATAAAATTAATGAATGCTGAATTAAACTAAGTGGTACACAGTTAACTGTTTGTTAATTCCTCTGTGTTCCGGTGCCAAGAGTCGGGAGTCGGGAGTACCAAACCGAAATGTGTTCGTATTTGTGTATTATGTAACATTTAATGCTTTGTTTCTGGTTCCCTGTTCATTGTACACTGCGGGCCGATAAATTGTAGGCGCTATGTATACATTTGCTACATAATTGACTACTGTTTTTCTGGTTCGCTCTCAGTATGAGGGGTCCAGGCGGAGTCATTGCTGGCTAAGTGCTATTTGGCAGATAACGCACACTTAAAATAATGATGAACTTTTATGTATAAGCGCAGTTTTTATAGGCATTGGTACAATGGACGTATCTAAATTATTTTTGTTATTGGATTGACAAGTTCCTATTTATTTTGGAGACTACCTGTGTAATATCTAGACCATGGATAATAAATAAAAAAATTCTCAAGGAAGTAATGTTAATACGATAAAAGAAGAACAAACAACACTGTAATGCGTACGAGATGTTTTATTTATATTATAAACAATACAGCAGTTAGCACTTTCATCTGTAGGCTGTGATAAGATAAACGAGACACTTGCGGTAGGTATTTTATCGAACAAGTTGCTTGGATAAACAATGCAAATAATTTTGTTTCGAATGAATTTGGCAAGTCAAATTAGATTTATTTTTTCTATTTGCAATAGACAACGACAACCTCAAAAATCTTAAACAATAATCTATTGAAAGTTTTCGCAAAAATAAAATGTATTAAAAAAAATAATTTGATCCAATTATATTATTATCGAACACGTTACCCAATTCAGCTACCAAACTCATCCACCAGTGTCGACGTGAGCATGCACAAATCACAATTGGCCGGAACATAGACCGCGGTACGTGCCCAAGTGGCGACATATTGACCGAGCGACGACACGCCGCGTGTGTGTGGCGACTGGCGTGCCCGTGGCGACGAGGGGTTACACCGTGACGTGATAGTGGTCTAGATAAGTAGTTTATATACCCACAAGTACCTTATTTACCTAACCCTATATTAGTGGATGGATAGCCAGGAAGTTGGAGAGCTTTGGTCTTCAAAATCGTCGTTCTGGTCTCGTTACATTTAGTGTTAATTTTATAAACTGTCTTGTGAACTCAGTTTTTATTTTGCTTATCAATGTTCAAGCGACGTTCCATTATTTTGGAAATATTCATGTAATGTAATTGATTAATTATATGTACTACGACTGGTAATCTATACATCTATACAAATAAATAAAATTGGAGTGTCTATTTGTAATATTAAAGTAACCGCTTTTTACTAAGTGCATTTAGATGTATAGGTACACGGTACATATACCAAAACAACATTTTTTGTCTGTCTGTCTATCTGTCTGTTTGTTTCGGCTAATCTCTAAAATGGCTGGACCGATTTTGACGGGACTTTCACAGGCAGATAGCTGATGTAACAAGGAGTAACTTAGGCTACTTTTATTTTAAGAAAAAAAATAGTTTGTTAGGCGATACGAAGTTCGCCGGGTCAACTAGTACAATGTATATTTCACCGAGAGTTAATCAAATCTCTTTGCTTATCGACTTATTCAACTGGCTCGAGTGTTCCCACTCCCTACAGACTAGAACAAGCGTTCAAACAACGATATCAATGAACAAACAAACACCAAACACCGAGCGCTAACGACATAGCGCCGCCCGGCGCGCGGCGACCAAATATAACTTGATTTAATATTAAGTTTACTTCGTGTTACTTACAATTTATTGGAAGAGGAATAAATTATCATATCCTAGGATTTACTGTGTTCCAGTATTGTCAATATCGACACGGATATGAGAGAAACATGATGATTGATGACACAGAAATAAACACGTGAGTGAATATGTTATTATTGTGTGTTCGATTGAGTAAGTTTAGTACTTAGTAATATAATATTAGAATGTTAAGATTAGTATTAAGTAGATATATTATTGTTTTGTTGAAATGATAGTGTTATTGTTATGATAGCATACGGAACTCCAGTAACTGTTAACTTATCGAATCTACACTGACAAAATGAATAATACATTTTAAATGTTTTATATAATTAGAATTTCGCCATTTTTTCAATTTTGTTCTAGCATGTCGCTGTTATTTTTGTATTATTCGTAAAGATAAACTAGCGTCCAATGCTGTATCAGCTGCAGTATGCGCTTGGTTGATGCTTCCAGGTCATGAACTCGAGAACAATCCCACAGCATCAGAGAGATTGCATTTCCCACTTCCCCTCGAGTGCCGTTTAATGCACTGCCCGTACCGTCGATATCTATTGTTTAGTTAATATTAAAAATACAATGAACATCGAAATGATTGGTTTCATTAGGACCACATGTGGTTTTATAATCATGATGATGCTTGTAGACATTAAAAGAATGGGATTCACATTTTACTGTGTTTGTTATTAGTGATCGAAAGATTCATATATGAAGCATTTTAAATCTAAACGATTTAATGTATCATGGTTATGGCGAGACTTATCATTGACCATGATCCATATGTGGGTCGTAAAATGGAATAAAATCAAAAATAGTGAGTATCCGTACATTTAAGTAGTAAATGGAATGTAAACTTCGGTTACACATGTGTACTAACCACATAACTTTGGCGACTAGGATTTTAAGATAATATTTTGTTCAAATAGAACTGTTTACTTATAGTCTCGCTGATAACAGAATGGAGTAATAGACTGTAATTAGTAAGCAGCTTTTGTAAATATTAGATTATGATAATATGATGTTAAGAATGCCGAATATTTTCTTATTATAATTAAGATTACATGGCCAATTTAAACTCATAGTGGATTGTTCTTATGCATATTTTACAACAATACAGGTAATCAACATAAGTAATTATTTATTGGCGACCAGTGTGGCGTAATGGTTATCATGCCGGATCGCCGCACCGAGGGTCCTGGGTTCGATTCCCAGTGAGGCGGAAATTTGAATGATGAGTTAGAATTTCTGTTCTCGGTCTGGGTGTGAATGTCATTGTCTAGTGTGTTATCCATGGCACCAACGATACAGGGAATCCTAGTGTGGGGCTATGAGTGTGAAGCGTTATTTATTTATTTATTTATTTATTATTTTATACGACGAAATGTGACCATGATACATTTTAGCCATTATCACGGTCGTTTTTGCCTTCCTATATTCTACAGCACAGCATTAATATATGTGCAAAAGTTATATGTAATTAGAACTAATACGGTTTGTTATTAGCTCTGCAAAAGTTTCAGCAGACTAATTAATTTATTAATTAGTATTATGAAATGTATGGTGGTTATGTAATAGACGCGTGTGTTAACTGTCTTTCTCTGAAACTGTTGAAACTGCTTACATGACACAGAATATAAATAAATTGTATTGATATTCATATGTAATTTTCAATTGTTAATTTGGAAGTCGGTCTAACAGAGAAGGAAAAAAATTAGTTGCAATTTCTTGACGTTTCTTTCGGGAACACTAACGAATTAGTCAGTGATGAGGATGACTGATGACTTATTTTAACTTTCCAAAAGTCAAAACCAACTTCATAATCATACCTACTTTTATTTCATTTCTTTTGTATAGGTAAGTACTTAGTAGTCTACCATGAATTAGTTTAATACACGGTAATGGTATTCGGTATCATTCCCGTTAAATTTTCTAAGGACGTTCCTGCACAGCATAGATGCTGATTACTAGATCTAGTAATTATTCTCCTAATTAAAAGTGTCGTTCCGCCTCTATATGTTACTATACGCCAAAAGGCTTTCGAAAAAGTTAAAACTCGCGTTAATTATGTCTTTTGATTGCGCTGACTTCGCGATTCTATTCCCAAGGTAACGTTAATGCCAAGCTTTGAATCGGCAGCCTAATTTGCTGCTAGTGATTCTATATATATCTGGAGAATTCGAAGAAATAATGTAGTGCGTGGTAAGCCTGACAAATTATAGGTAGTATTTATAGTTCCTTTTCAGTTCAGAGAGTTGTATTGTAAAGTCTATTGCACAGAGACTTTCTTTCGGAAGGTTTGTCTGAAAATACGTTGTGTAAGCATTGAAGTATTATTACTAGCATATAGAACCGACACCGCGAACACAATGTATGTCCAGTGAATTGGCGCCGATGGGTTTCAATTTTCAGTGGATTCGTTCGATTTTGAAAGGAGAACGGGTCAATTTTGAAAATAGAAGCTCCAGGCGGGACACACATTTTGTTCGAGATGTCTGTTCTATGACATTATGCTTCATTGTGTGTAATGTTCGGTTTACACGTATTAAGTAGTTAAGTAGTTAACTAAATTTTAACTAAATTTTAAGTAAATTAATACGTGTAAACGGACAATTTAGTAATTTAGTAGTTAAGTAATCAAGTAGATAAGTAATTTAGATTTTTTTCTATTTTCTGTTAAGTAGGTGGGCGGGGCTTATCACTTAACACGTTTGGACAGGCACTTTTAAGTTAAAATTTAGTTAAAATTTAGTAAAATGCTTAAGTAGTTAAGTAGAATTGTATGAACTAAAGAGCTTTACTAAATTAATACGTGGGGACGGACACTAAAAATTATTCACTTAAAATTTAGTTAAAATTTACTTATCTACTTAACTACTTATACGTAATACGTGTAAACCGGACTTAAGGGATTCTTTCCAGGTGGAGGTGGAAACTATTAAGCTAGGACCCATTAGTCCACGCAGGTCTTTATTTCTCGTTTAATCCCAATACAGTAGGTACTTGTGCAAGGTGGTATGATTGTATTCATCTGGTTTCCTCTGGATAATAGCTCTTGGTTCACTATCAACTGGGCTATCATTCAAAGCTACACACTTGAGAGTCATTATCTCGAGAATTACATGAAGTTTCTCATGGTGAAGTAAGTTAGTCGCTAATGGCCATATTTTTCAGTAAAGTTTACCTACTGGGATTGCAATGTCGCTAGTTGCCACGGCTATCTGCTGAAGAGTTTCATTATGATAAACATGGAATATTTATAAAACTCCTGATGAAAATTAGCAACAGTTGTTGCAGATTACTGTTAGCAAACATCGATCATGTTTGCCGTAGCGACTGAAGCGAGGCATAGCCGGGTTACTAATTAATTAGGAGTGAGTTTATGATAGTATTGTAACTACATAATGTACTTGTAGTTACTAAGTGATATTAAATTTACAGCTGTTCAAATGTGCCTCAATATGTAAATAATTTAAAGACATTGGAAACAAAACTTAGCGTTAGTTATCGAGTAATAAGTATAGACTTTGCAGTGCCATGTTTATAATGACTTTATGACTAAAGATTAAATTTAATTATCAAAACAAATCATTAAACCATCTGGTTAAAATATATTCAGTAACATTTGGAATTTTGGATATTATAGATTTTATATTTAATTTATTATTTCCCTAAATTAATTTGGTTTGCCATTATAGTTTCATAAAAATTTTATTAATAAAAAATTAGTTTGACAGCGGTGGGATTCGAACCCACGCCCTTTCGGACTGGTGCCTAAAACCAGCGCCTTAGACCGCTCGGCCACGCTGCCTCGTATCTGATTGTACGAAATCTGCATACGTATTTGCGTTGTATCAATTGAATGGCGCGGTTGAATCGATACAATGTACAAGTGATGTTGTGTTTTAAAATCGATTTTATTTGCATATCGTTTAGTATACTATTCGATAACACGAGTACCGTCGAGTACTCTATAATTTGAGTAACATTTAACCTTTTGAATATATTAATATCAGTTGTGTCAATTTTATTAAATAAATTCCACGAACGTAAAAAAAGTTCGGACGTAACCTTGTCTAATCGAGAGTGAAGCATAGCAATGACAGCTCGCTTACCATGTGTGCGTAATTTTGTAATTTTTGATTTGCGATGATGTCAATGTCATAGCAGTATGGTGTCAATGTGTGGGTGTGTGTACTTGTACGAATACAGAGTTCGTATTACTATGGGTGCTTTACTGAATTTGTTCTTGGGATTACGTCCGTCTTTTTTTTACGTCCGTGGTAAATTCATACATATTTTTTTGTATTTAAATATAACTGACAAATTAGCAGACATATCACTTGACGGTTAGCGGTCACCCTCGCCAATGAATATCACCCATACGTTTCCGGCCAATAAAGAAACTACATGATAAAAATAATTATTCTTCCCGTATTGGGGCGGTCCACAATACTGACCTCAATCCCATGCCGGCATAATAGGGAGAAGTAAGAATAGTCAGAAGCCACCACCCCTGCTTGGTAGTAGAAGCCTTGCGTTAGGGTTATAGAAATAATCAATATTTTATTAAATCTGTATTATTATTAATATTTTTATCAATACATGAAGCCTGTCTGCCTGGCTGCAAACGACTCATAGTGGACCTGCCGGGGGCTTAAGAGAATTCTTTCAATCTCTCTTCTTTAGCGCACAACGCTAGGGCGACGTCTATGGTGTTATTGTCATGGGCGACAGCGACCACTTATGATTAATGCACGTCTGCTTGTTTGACGGCTAAAATGTAGCTTTTTGCACTTATTTACATATTGTGTACATTATTCCTAAAAGGGGTAGAAGATTTTCTCTTCACGTAATATATTAATTACGTTGATAAAATAAGGCTCGAATAGAAAAATAATTTAAAATAAATAAAATTTTCTTTCAATAAATTGATTTCTTTCTCCATCGACGATTAAACAGTGAATAGGTATGCGGTTTTCTAGTTGAAAACGTTCTGAATGCTTTAATTAATAAATTTAAATATATCGCATATAATTTTAAAATTAATTAGTTTTTGCTTTACGTACTATAGTGGTGTCGAGTGGATTTTTCATAAAACATGGACCAAAACTGTAATTGGTCCAGTGGTTTAGTGATTCGTCGATATCTGACCTCTTTTTTTTACTTGAATTGTTATATTTTTTAATTTTCATTGCCATATTAAAAACTCATTTTTCTGCTTGTCAAAAATGTCATGTGATTCTGGTATACCTGTAACAATTATTGCATTAAAAAAAAAAACAAATTTTAATCTTTGATGTTCCTATTTTATATTTGTGGTCTTATTTCCGGAACACATTAAAATTTCTATGATTGCAATCAATTGAGCTGTATTGCAACGTCCATTAGCTTTTAAGATGAATGATGTAGATAAACACACATGTGTGTTAACTAACTTAACTAGTAGTACATGTGTATGTGTTGTGTACTTAATGAAGTTACTGTTAATCGTCACCGGGCAGCGGGAACTGATACTAGATGAAAACTTGTCAACTAGTTGACGACCCTGTAGCCTAGTTGGTAGCGACCCTGCCTGCGAAGCGAGGGGTCTCGGGTTCGATTCCCGGCCGGGGCAGATATTTATGTGTCAGATAAATATTTGTACTCGGGTCATGGGTGTTATTGTGATGTGTTATGTGTAGTCCATACCACCCGCGACACAGGTAACAACCTACTGCGGGGGTATGAGTGTGTTAGCGTTTATTTATTATTTATTTATTTATTTAGTTGTGAGGTCGCTGTGTGAACACTTGTTATTTAAGGCGCGGTATGACTACGATTTAAAAACGTTGATTTCACTCACACAGCCGCATATCTGCGCTAATCTAATGTTACATTTACGTGACGCTGAATAGGGTTCAAAATTGCAGAGCATATTTTTGCTAACAATGTAACTAGATTGCGAATAAACATTTAATTTGAGGGTTTTCCTTAGATTATTCAGAATATACACATTAAATTCAATATGTCCGGTTTAAGTTTTAATAAAACCATATACGTATTATATTCTCAAAAAAAAAATATGTTGTTACCGCTGAAAATACAGAGAACGTCGACGATTAAGTTTATTTTTGTATAGCAAATTACGATTTTTTATTGGAAATATTAAACAACAATTTAATATTCTATTCGGTTAACATTATTCTTTAGACCTTTTTCTATGCTCTGTATTTTTTGCGTGCGATATTTTCATTGGGTTTCCTCGTACTCGAGCACCAAAGAAACCCAGTTTTGTGAATATTGAGATCACACCGCGCCTTAATTGATACTGCTTTATACATAGTTACAGTCGTTACAGAGCAGCTGTTGCCCGCGCCTTCGTTTGCCTGGACATCAATATTTGGTTCTGAGGCGCATATAAAAACAATTTCAGTTTCAGTTTACTAAGATAATTATAATTAGTGACACTTGCAAGATTATGGCTTCAACCCATTAATGGCCCACTACTGGGCACGGGTCTCTCCTCATAAGGAGGCCTAGAGCATACTCCACCACGCTGCTCCAGTGCGGATTGGTGGAGGGGTTAGTGGACAACCCGAGTGTTGGAAGTTTTCAAACCGCCCGAGGGCCTCCAACATGGCTTAACGACTGTTATCTTATGAAAACAACCGGGACCGACGGCTTTAGGTGCCCTTCGAAGCACGGAAACGCTCAAGAAATTTTTGCCAGTAGCGGTCACTTGCAAGGTTAAGACAAATCGATTGACGTAAGAATCATCAAAATCTGTCAACACTTTTGGTCTCTACAACGCCACATAGAAAAAAACATTTAAAGACTGATAAACACATTACCCTTCTTTGCGTCGCGCAGTCGGGTAAAAAGTAGTGTTATTGCAGGTCACTTCAAAAACCATTCAAACTAGCAAATACATATTCCCGTTTACAATCACTTAGGCTTTTCAAATCAGAAACTTACTTACTTACTTAGTTCCATCTCGCGTGTATTGTAACATTTGTAACAGGCGACAATAAGCATCTTTTCGTTTGTAAAACAAACAGCGCGTCGCGACCGGTGCTGTATGGCGGCACCGCTACAAGACTGCAGTGTGTTGCGTCACGCTGTCGTCATTCCTCAGTTGATTCATCAAGCTCTTCAGATAAGTGAGAGCTGAGCTCGGGCTCCGGTAAACAACGCCGTTTGTGCCGGAGTCTCGCCGCTGACGCTCCACGTAATGCGGTACGCACACAAGGTTTTTTTATTCAATGCTTGAAGGGGAGACACACGTAGATGTATTGATACTGGATGGAGTAACAGATTTTGTCTGATCTAGATTGAACTACGAATTGGGATTGGACCAATACGCTTTTAATTACAATGAATGATTTTGTTGATAAATAAATTGTTTTACATTTTGTGATTCAGAAATTTCACAATGCTTAACATTTCTGTAAAAATCTAAGAAAAAGCGCCCTACGTTTTAGAGTTGTATTTGTATATTAAACAAATTATATAAACACATGGCTTACTAGGACTGTATCGGGTAAATAAAGATAACTTACTCATTTTATTTTTTTAGTGCGGTACTACTGACTGAAACCTCTCACCTCACCTTATAACGCCATTTCCTTTTTGTTATTTTTTTTGGCATTTGCCAGTATTTGCGGCTCATCCATCCGCTCTACACGTGTGGTTAGGTGTAGGGCATGCAATTATCCGTTAATTTTAGTATCCGGATAATTCGGATAATTCCTGAATACTATCCGGATATTATCCGGATATCCGAATAACACTTTTAGAGGGCTAAATTCAAATAATTTATAGATTAAATCAATATTTTTAATACAAATACTTATTCAGAATTAAATTCAAAACTTCGGTAGATGTATCAGCGCGCTGCTAAGCTTAATGAGTTTCACCCTGATATTGCATTTGGTAATTATGAAGTAACCTAAGGGTACTTGATACTTTTCCACCACATCGAGCTGGTACTGTCTTTATCTAAAACCTAACGCATACCAATATTTCTGATCTTGTTGCTAGCATCACTGTTTTTTTACTCTGTTTTGTAAATGGTCATCGTCGCCTATGGACATGAGCAATACCAGAGGAATCGCCAATGTTTCCGGGCCCTGAAGGAGAACTCTTTTTACATCTTTTTTGAAGAACCCCGATGTTTCTCTTACTTTTCGAAGGTTGAATGGCAGAGAATGCTTTTAGCATTAAGTCCGCCTTTGCACCTTTTACATAGTTGTAAGGTTCAAAAGTTTTTTAAATAAATAAATAAACCCCATGTCGTAGCGCTCCGCGAATACCTCAGAAGGAAGCTCATTCCACAGTTTGCACGTGCATGGCAAATAAGATCGTGAGATCGGACCATAGAGGTTCTCCACGAGTCCAATCGGTGTGGATGAAACTTCGGCGAGTGGTGCAATAATGAAAAGGTGAAGTAGGCATCAAGTCAAACTATTCCTCGGAGCACTCACCATTGTAAAGTCGGTAGAACACCCAGAGAGAACCGATATTTCTTCTGAAACTCGGGTGTTTTAACCTGTGAGTGACTCGTGGTTCGTTGACAACTCGGACCGCGCGTTTCTGTATAGCATCGAATGAGTTAAGCTGGTATTGTAGTGCCCTTGTCCAGAGATGGGAACAGTATTACATGTGAGGCCTGATCTGAGCTTGTGTAGGTGCCTCGCAGTGAAGTACTGTTTAGCCCGGTTCAGGACAGAAAGCTTCTTGGGAGATTAGCTTGGCTTACCTTCTGAATGACGCCAATAATGCACATCACTCGAGACGTCAACTCCCAGAGTCCCAAAACGGGAATTGAGGCGTTATGACAAATGGGGTTTTCTTAGCGGTAAACGCGCAAACTTGTGTCTTCACAGTCCCTTGGGAACGCCGGTATTTATAGGTTTCATAATTATCTGAGCAACAACCGTCTACAATTACCTTGATGTGTCGCTCAGATAGAAAACTGGCTACCCAACTGCATAACTTCTCAGAGATGGTAACTTCGTGAGAAGGCCCCTGTGCCAGATTCGGTCTTCATGCCTTAGCGATATCTAGGTTGACTGCCAGAGCTTCCCCATTGCGATCAAGAGGCTGAGCCCATCAGCACTTAAGATAAACTAGAAGTGAACTTATCGGACTCACTCTCGACAAAAAGAAAACCGAAATAATGCTTATCGACAGAACTGATCAACTCTCTAGGAGTAGAGAACTTGCGTACGTTGAATTCGTCAACGAGTTTGTATACCTCGAAGGGGTACTTAATATCCAATCAAAGAGGATGTGGGAAGGAAATCGAGTCAAAAGCAAGAAATTTGGCTAAAAATGCTATAAGCAAATTAATGAAATATGGCAAGATCTAAAGATCTCTAATGTCACCAAGACCAGCTCAAGACGTTCGTTTTCTCGATATTTTATATGCCAGGTAATCATGGCGGAGCAAAAGAGTGAAAGAAAATAGATGCTTTTGAGATGTTATGTTCGATCAGGAAGCGTTGCATACCATGGTCTGTCAAGATTACGAAAATATTATCAGGAAATCCTTGTGTGTTATGTTTACTGTTGCAATGCAATCGTCCTGAGAAAGTTGGTCACCAGGAAAAGTGAAGGGAGTTGATAAGAGCAGTGAAGGACCTTCATCAAGGGCACGACCCTCAGTAATAAGGATGCGACACAGAAGTAAAATATCAATTATAAAGTGATAGTGGCTTTGCCTTTTATTTCTCCCTCCAGCAGTTCCCTACGCTGTTCGATTTCTATAGTTAATTGCTATACAACTGCTCGTCTTCTGCTCAGTTTTTGAGCAGTGCTGTGCTTTATAGTAAGCTTGGCACGGCATGTTGATTCGCCAGAACCAGGTTTCTCCTCGAAGGAGCACCGTGAGCGAGTGCTCAACCACCCAGACCAGACGTTGCCTTTATTACCTACCTACATATTATGTATTGATTACGTCGTCTTTTCTGTGTTACTATTATTGTAATTGCGAACATTTTTGGGACATGGCTTGTACACTTGCATTTATTGTGAAGAAATATCGGGTTGGCGTTTCTTATTTGACATTAAGTCGTATTTTATGCGAATATTGTATCTATTATACAGTAATACAGTTTAAAATGTTATATCTCGGTGCTTTTTACATATTTCAGTTGAAGAAACGTATAAAAAAATAAAATTAATTATTATCCGGATTATCCGGATAGTAACAAGCCCAATATCCGGATATTAAATTCGGCGGATATCCGGATAATTCGGGTATCCGAATATCCGGATAGTAAGCCCTAGTTAGGTGCGAACGATTCAGTTTAGTTAGGCGGTCGCGGCCACTGAGGGGCGCCGAGTGTCGAGTGCGATGAGTGCGTCGACACGCCAATCGATAGCATTGCCGCCGGGGACTGCTCGCTGTTCATTGCCCACCCGGGGGGTCCCGGGGGTCCCGTTGACATGGTGGGGTTTTAGTGGAATGTGATAGTGGAGTTACAGCGTTTGTGTGTCTGGACAGTAATGTATGGGAGCAAAGACTGGGAGAAGTTGATAGGAGGATTGGGATTATAGTTTGGTTGATATCTAATGAATTACCACTTAAGAAACTGTCAAATAACGTTTTTCAAAACCAAGCGAGCGAAGCAAGATATGAGCAATTGCTAATGATGTACATACCTCAATGTATTATATGTATAAAAAGAGGTATCTTTGACATACCTATTATAAACTGAATAATTAAACAGAATGTACCTAGTAAACCTGAGAAATTCTCCTTGATGTCCGCCTAAGTGCGTGTAATTTATTTGCTTTGACCTTCATCCTTGTTATTCCCATAACGACCTTGCAGCTTAATGTGCCCTTGCCTCGTCGGGAGCCAAAGACCCGGGATTCGATCCACCGCGCCGCGGCGCCGCCGGGAGTAATTGGCTAAACCCTATCCACAAATCTGAGACACTAAAATTATAACCACTAATGTCAAAGTTCAAAATAATGATACCAGCTAAAGTGCAATCTACTTTTCAGGTTTTTTAAATCTTAAAATAGTCACATATTATTGTCATATTATTATGTATCTGCCTAGATATTTAGTATTGGGCTAAATAGTATAAAATTAGCTGTAAACCGAATGTAACCATAACCAAATACTCGTTGTTGTAAGCACAATAACTTTTATATTCATTTAGTAAGGGTAAATATAATATAATGTATTCAATTGAGTACCTGGATGACCGAGCTTAGCTCGGCATTTTTTTCGATTTTCTTGGCCTAACATAAGAGCAAACAGTTAGCTTAGTGTTGCTTAACAACGCCATCTACTGAATTAGCTTTAGTGTTGCTGCTTGTCAATAGATGTCAGGAAGAATCTATTGTAGCAGTTTTTCATTGCCTGAAAATACGGATAAAACGACATTTTCTAAAAATGAATCCTAGCTAGATTAGCTAGCTAAATTTCATGAAAATCGTTGGAGCCGTTTCCGAGACTCGGAATGTATATACTCGTATACAATTGGTCGTTTAAAAATATTAGATAGATATGGTTGCTTAAACTTATTTTTATACTAGTTTTAGGGACTCTTCAATAATCACACAAATAGTCGACCCACCATAAAAGCTGCGAATATTTTTCCGATTTACTTTCAGATTTATTTATGGTCAACACTATTTAATTTGCACCCGAAACTGGTCACCCATGAAACGTCAATTTAGTCTCTAACGCCCCAACTCAGAGTCACTAACGGTTACTTAAATCGCTCCTTAGTACAGAATTTTTATGGTGATTCTTTACTAAGGAGCGATTAAAGTAACCACTAGTGACTCCGAGTTGGGGCGTGAGATTTGTGGACGGACTTTAGTAATAAATCTCGGGTCTAGGGTTATTTGGTATCATATTTTTATTATGAACGTCCAACCATAATAGAGAATGATTGTGAATTGGTGAACGTAAACTTTTTTATTTTTAACTGACTTCAAAAAAAGGAGGAGGTTCTCAATTTGACTGTATTTTTTTTCCTTTGTTACATGTCAATCCTGTCATGTATGAAATACAATGAGCATATTATTAAATGAACGTAGTGATTAAGTACTCTGTGATTAAATGTTTCTAAGAAAATATTACAGAAATCATTATAAACTAAAGGTAAATAAAATTTTATTACAATTCCTTCACTAATTAATCGAAAGGAACTTCGTTCCATCCGGGTGTCCCTTGACACCTCTCATTTTTTTTAATTATTTATTTAATTATAAAAAAATACGCGTTTTAAGCCTCACGACTAGGGCACGCACCGAGTTTGTTGTGTTGTATCGTTGTAGAAGTTGTATGAGCACAAGTTTTAGTTAATTTCCGTTCGGAATGTTCAGATACACCAGTTAACAGTTTTATGTTTGCCTGAACTAACTGTAGCAACAACAACAACTTTACGCCGACACTTATGCGTTGTCGTGTTCTGTATAATAGTTTTTACTTTTTTAATTTATACTGCAAAGGTAGGAGGGAAATGCCATTATAGAGATACTGAACCACAGTATACGATTAAAGACATTTATTTTCTCAAAAGAATTTACAAATTCACTTACAGAGAAAATAAAAAATTTGGTTAGTTAAACATAGTGTCATCAACACGCAGGCCAGACACGTATGACAAAAATTAAGATCTACGTTACAAATACGATTAACTGTAAGATGTTGAAACTATTGACAATATTCTATTAACCAAGTGCTATTATTTTTAAATACAAATAACTAAGTTTTATAGTATAACTGTCTAACTGACTAAAATCTACTACACGCACTACTGAGAGTACTGAGCACTCTTCAGGGACTTCAGGACATCTAGAGTATACTCTACCACGCTGCTCCAGTGCAGATTGATTGAAGAGCCTCATAGTATCGCTATAATATACACGTTAAAAATAATCACCTTAAAATTCTCATACAGGTAGGTTCTTCAAGAAAAAATTGAGAGTACTTTAATATTCCATTTCACTTCCAAAACTTTAGTAATCGGGCAACTTAAATGTTCCATGCATGTTTGATGCATGTATCGTGCATCAAAAGGACCTAATCATTTGCGGAATAGAACGCGGGACCCTGTGGCAGGCAGGGTCACTATTACTACCGAGTAACAGATAAGATAGCATGTTAATGAATCTGAGAAATGTATGGATATCATTCTTCCACGAATACTAGACGTAAACGTTCCACGGAACAGATAAAGTGATATATGTTTCCGCGACACTCTTTGTCATTTATTATCTGTGCTGTAATATCTCACAATTTGTAATATTGTCTATCTGTTAAACGAATAGGTACGTACTTCGGTTTGTATTGTGTTGTGTTGTGTTCAGAATGCTTCAAATATTCTTAGTTTTTTTTTTAAACCTCAATCCACATGTCTTTGGACCATGGAAGTATGGAAAACGTTAGACGTTAATCTAATCATGCGTTTTAGTCTTATTGGGGCGGCATAGAATACTGACCCCAATCCCACTGGAGAATCAAGCGGGGCCATCCATCCAACGCAGTGCCAATGTTACTGCATCTGAAATCACCTCAGTCGATCACTTACGTAATAATTAGTGTCGGGCTATGAATGTAGTTTTTGTATTTCAAAATGTCACTGTACAATTACCTCTTAGAGTAGGACGAATGGTAAGGAAATGCACCCAGACGTTCCCAGCGCTCCACTCAATGGCTCTTTACAGACAAAGGGATGCGCTGCTATTGTGAAACCGGTGGTGGGCCCTTCGCTTTCCGCAACTCCTGGTTAAATGGAGTGTTGAGCGTGGGAGAGTGCAGAGCTACTGAGACAGATGTCTCGCTCGACTATTAGCTAGTGTTACGAATATGACTTACTAGCTAATATTATTAATAGATAACCGAAAAAACAATTTGTTATTGATGTTATCTCAATCACGAAGAGTAACGTTATGGCAATGGTAAAGAATGATTGAAATAGGTAAATAGCTAGCGCATGAACCAAAAAAGTACATTTTGAACGATTTGAACTTTGGTCCTTCGAGCAGGTGATCAGACTCCCTGAGCCTACTACTCCGGTGCAATGTTGTGTATGTATAAATATAATGTGTAATTTATTTGCAATGTGTAGACATCGCTCCCGGCAGCCGATAGGGTGTTAATTGACACCGTATGACGCCCCCACCCCCCGCCGCCGTCCGCCGCGCCGCAGATAACATTATTTAATCTGTGACATTTGATGCACTGCCGCGTCAATGTTTACCAGTGTCAATGTTGATATTTCTGTAATACTCTGACTATGGCCTAGTATTACTATCATATGCTTCTATCTATCATGCTTCGGTTGTTTTGATTGCTACTGGATGGTCGCTTGTGACTTCAATGTTGGTATACTTATGTTGTTGTAGAAATGTAGAAAAACTGAGTTTACTATTTATTTATGATAGAAATACTTACATCCTTTTAAGCATGTCCTGTTATTAATAATTATTAGTTTGCTGTGCCATGCCAGGGTCATGTTGATACCAATTATATAACCTATCCTAACACCTATGTAACACATGTTATAACAAAAAAATAAAAAAATAAAATAAAAAAATACAAAGTTATTAATACAGACTCGTCTCGTACGCGAGAGTATAAAATAAAACTATAATAAAATTATAGTAATCCGTTGCCACAGCGCAGTGGAAAAATAAACGTGATCTAAGTAACAGTATCATGTTTGACGCAACCGCAAATCAGAAACACATGTGCAGCCCACACGTCCACACGAGATGTCCGTGATACAACCACATAGCGACCACACCGCTGTGCCATCCAAATGTGGGAAACGGAGGCCAAGTTGATGCCGTCCCAGTGGAAAGGATAAACGGGTTTCGGCTCGAACTAACACGAAGGCGAAGAAGCGATTATCGGCAATCTTAAGATATGATACAAATAAAGGCAAAATTTGGAATGCTCTTTTAAATTATAGTACCTTTCTCAGGGGAAACCTCCAGAGTCGCAATGAGTCTAACGCTGATGAGGCGCGTCGCATCGGCACGTGGATGCCTTAGTAGTTACTGATGTCCATGGGCGATGTCTGATGAAATGGAATTTTACTACATTGCGCAGCAGGATTCATCACATGCACAGAAGGTTAACTCATTCTTGACTAGAGAATGTTGACCAGTTGTAGTTTTTTTGGGAGTATACAGGTTCCTCCAATTCAAAGTCAACTTTTATTCATTTCAAATGTTTCGAATGTAAGTACAACCTTATTACCGCTCGGAAAGGTGCCTTATTTAGAATGATAAGAAGAAACGACAAAACAAAGAATTATTAATTCTCTACCATGTCGCATGTCGTAACTTACCGAGTGTACCGAGTAGTATTAATTCTGGGGCACTGAGCTACATCAGAAGGAACCCTAGTGCCTATGTATGTGAGCGAGTGAGCATTTATTATTTTTACCAATTGTAGGTCACGCTCTATTTCGACATGAATGAGCCCAGGCCTCGGGCCGAGCCTTTCAGCGAGCTCGAGACGAGACACTTCACTCGAATGTTGAAAGCTGCACTTTTCTTTACACTGCTGCCTTTTTAAGCTAAGGTAGAACGATGCCGCGAGCGTCTTTTTAACTGGAGATGCGATCTCCTTTACAACTAGAAGATGGACGTGATGTATTACAATGAGTCTATCGCTATGGCTTCTGTCTCGTGTAATGGTTTGGGTCGATTGTCAGCGATCGGTGAACACCTTGGTAGGGATTTCAGGAATTAATCATGTAGTCTTTGGCTCATAGTTTGTGGCGATTGTTAGCTATCAGAAAAGTGATATGGCGGAGCTGGGAACTTGAATGGGTGACCTTTAGTGGTGTTGTGATTGGGTTCTGAAGGATACGATATCGATTAGCCGTTAGACCCGATTGGTATTAGTAAATAGCTATTAACTATAGGTCGGTCGGTTGTCTAACAAAGTAACAAACCCTCTACGGAACCTACCGTATGCTCAATTGCTCACAGTGTGGTGGAGAGAGTTTCAGGCATTCTCAACTGTGAGGAGAGGTTCATGTTTTAAAGATCTCGCTATTGCTTATTTCCTGTCTTACAGTCCAGGCGTGCACTTCGGGTATTCGCCGCTGCGGCATATTGTCGCAACTTAATAATAAAATTTGTTTTGGCCGCATAGTGCGCACAATAACTTTAAAAAAAACTTCAGCGTATCGCCGCAGCGGCGAACACCACGGTGACCATGACAGGTCCTGGTCATCTGGCTAGTGTTGTCGTAGAGTTGCTGTTTTTGATGACCTCATGACCGCAACTAACCTTAGTTGTATTTTCTCATCAACACCAGTAAAAACATCCGCGATCGACTGATTCCTTCAGCTTCGTGCAGTTTGTGGCTGTCAGTAACAATTCAGGCGTTTCATGTGGACTTGTATATTATACAGTCATGCTCATGTATAATATAACATTTTCAATAGTTTTTTCTTATTACTGGAGTAGATTCAGTATTAAACCCACAGAAATCCATTTTGTCAATCATCCAATTCAAATACAGAGCTTCAAAAATATTTTTATACGCTCCTGTGCCTGATGCCAAAGGCTCGAAAATTTTGAGACCTGTTTGAAAACTCTGCCGGTGTCCAGATGAAAAAACAAGCTAATCTTTATTGTTTTGTCAATGCGTAGATAGTCTATTGAACTCGAAAAACAGCACGTGGTCTCAAAGCGTACAACTCCTATAAATAGACTTTACTCGATATGTATTATTAGACTTTATTTCCATCTATGTAGAGTCGAAATTCGTTACCTTGTGTTATTGTTCTAAAGTAATTCGGATTTATTGCAATATAAATCTTATTGCGTTCTTTGTAACGTTTAATTTCGTTGTGTCCGTTTGTTTCCCGGTAGCGTTGCGTAGCTTTATCATTATAAGCGTTATGTCTGATTATATCCTGGGTTTAATGATGCGCTTGTTTAGATACGGGGTTTTTGTTCGGGTTTTAAATAGAAATAATGATCACACATTCACACAATCACTTTCGGGATTCGCTGTATTGCAGATGACACACACAATTAAGCCAACGTAGATCTAACAAAGAAGCAGATGGACCACCAAATGGTAAGCGGCGTTTTGCAAGCATTACCAAAGCATTGAATTGAAGGCGAGGAGGGAAGCGTTGTGGGTCCCGCTTTCCGTTATAAATATTTCAAAGTAGGTTCTAGATAGATTGTGTACTTAGTAGCCAAGTAGCTACTAGCTAGTCATGTAAAGGACCCTACTTTAGGGTGAATATCAGAAACGTGCATTTTTTTTTAATTTTGGTGGTGAAATTTTTTCTTCAGTTTTCGTGAAAAATGGGAACCTGGTACATATAAGAAAAGAAAGTCGAATTGTAATTGCTTTTTTTTCTCATACCAGGTCCTCATTTTTCACGAAACCTGAAGAAAAAATTTCACCACCAAAATTTGAAAAACATGCACGTTTCTGATATTCACCCTTTAAAGGATTAAACTGAGCGGTGGTCCACCAGTCATCATTCATCATTGTCATCACCAGACCATTTTTAAAAATTATTTTACCGTCCTGTTTGCTCTATGTTGCTTTTAACTTGGTAATGACCCACTACAGAGCACTGGGTTCTCCTCATATTTGAGGAGGCCAAGAGCATACCTCCACGTTGCTCCAATGCGGATTCGTGGAGGGATTAGTGGCGAACCCAAGTGTTGGTTTGTATGCTGTCAATAACATTGGAGACCGACGGTTTTACGTGCACTTCGAAGCACGCAAGCGTTCCAGTCATTTTTTAACACTAGCTGTTATCCATTATACTTGCCCAAAATTATCGCGTTTGAAGTGAGACACGATCTCTGATATTATATACGAAAATTAAGAAAGCAATCAGCGTGTGCATTAATCCAGTAGTGTATAAAATATTTTTACCATAGATATTTTTACGTTCATTTTGTGTAGTGAGTACCTCGAGTAAAAATATTTTAAAACTTATGTTTGTATCATCCCTTATTCAGTCGAAACTATTTATATGGGATCTGTACTGTCTAAGGCTGTTTACACATGGTACTCGTACACAGATTGTGTATTAATATAAATGATGCTTCTGTACTGTAGAGTCTATACATATTGTTTAATAAGCTTTATTTATATTGCAGTGGCAAGTTATAGTCCTTTAAAGGCGACTAAATCCGGCCCTCTGGTGGTAGGGCCCCTCGAGGGATTATATTGGTAATATTGATTTTAATAGTTAATTTAATACCATTATTACTATTATTATTTCTCCATGGGGTTCGCCTGGATAGCTACCACCCTTGAGCATGAGTCAGCCGCCAAACGACTCGTTGTGTTCCGGCTGGGGGCTTGAGAGCCAGTTCTTCCTTTCTTTTTCTTCTCTCTTTCTTGGCCGGCAACGCATCAGTGATGCCTTTGGTGTTGCTGATGTCCATGGGCGACGATAGCCACTTACCATCAGGTGGATCGTCAGCTCGTTTGCCGGCTATTTCCCTAAAAAAAAGTAATGTTAATATTTACTTTGCAATATTCCAATCAATCAATCAAATATTTTATTTGTTAAATAAGGTACATAAGGATGGTGGTAACATTAATACATAGCTCGCCTACTCTGGCAATTATTGGCGTATTCCGCCAGGTTACTGTATAAAATAGAGGTATATTATATACCATCATATTCCAATTCCATTTCCGCAAACTAACACACTTGCAAGAATAATAATCAATAATTGTAATCATAAAAAAGTTAATAGGTTCTTTCAAACGTTCTATGTATAATGCGCCTTACATTTGTTAACGAACTGATGAAATGGCAATTGCACCCTTTTAAAACTTTAAAGTATTCAAACGTAGAGCATTCAAGATGTACGAGGTTTGTTAATGTGAAATGTTTTTGATATATTAATATACCATTACATTGAACAGTATCTTTCATCTTTATTCAGGCACTGTTCAAAAGTTTTTAGCAGCACTTCAATAAATCCGTTTGAACTTGTATAAAATTTTATTTAAATAAAATCGGATCTCTGTTATACGAGTATAGCGGTAGTTGTATGTTTGTATGTTTTTAGTATTTTTAATATTTCTTCCAATTCTTCTGCTTACTTCGCCTATGCATGAGATGAGATGTGATGGGGTCAGCGACACTTATGACTTCAAATGAGAATATCTATCGCAGTGCTTCCAGTTGGAATTTTATAGCAGCATTCAATATAATTCCACTTTTCGTTTCAAAAGGAATTTCATGAATGCAAGATTAAATTAGCATTGAGTATTGTAGCTATTGATAAAGTTGTACGGATTTGTGCAGTGTATTTTGGGATTATTGCGTTCTGTTTTTTATGGAAATGGATTCTGACATAGACTTTGTTTTGACTTATACTTTGTCACCCTTATTAATAAAAATCGCTTAATCCAAGCATCATCTGAAGCTACACTTGGACTAGTTAATTCTGGATTAACTAAGTAGTAACTTCGTAATTGCAATGTTATTTATAAATATGGAGTAACGTCGAACTAACAATACATTTCTTAGTCCGGTTTCAGCGAGTAAAATATGGCAACCTTTGTAATTTAAAAGTAAAAAGAGTGAGTCAGTGAATGACTTCATGCATTAAAATGACAGTGACAACAATATTTTGGGATTGACAACTTCAAACGACGTGATCAGCTTTCAATTTCAAGCGCCTAATTTCGCTCCTCGCAGTTTGTTTCATGCTATGGTTACTTGTTAAATTTAAAATTGATTTACATGAACCAAAAACGTGCTCGCTCAGTTAACTGGGATGAAGAAGAAAAGGTCAAAGAAAATATCAATGTGAATGACGTTTAGTTAGAACAACGAAGTACTCTTGATATGCGTCAAGTCAACGTCAATGTCGTCAATGCACGCCTAGTCCACGCCTAATCAGTCGCTAAACTATGTAGCGACATGGACTAACTTTGATTCTGAGATGAGACTCGGAGTAGCTTACTTCTTCGTTACTCTATATTTATTAATACTGAATTTAATTAAATCTTATTTACGACAAGTTTTAAAGTTACTCTTGCTTTAGTCTATGTTTATTAATATGGCCGTGTGAGAATATCTGACTATTCTATCTTGTCAGATACTAACATTTCCACTGAACCATAACAAGCGTGAACTAGTTCCCACGCGTGACGTCGTCATCTTTTTCAACCCTTTCATAATAAAAAATATGTCAACATATCAATCAAAACATTCACACATATTTTTAATCTGTTCCTCTCACAAAGTATTCTTTCAGAGCGAAATTTCCCTTCCAACTTTGTTGCAACTGGCAAGCAAAGGTTTCCCGGCATAATGCGTGCATGTGCAAATCGCGCTGTGAAAAAAATGTGCAAAAGCGCGGGAAACGAACGCGGGGGTACGTGCGCCGCCATAATGGAATGAACAGCCCTCATTGAAATCGCGAATGAATTCAGAATGGCCGCTATTTACACTGGCCGGCGAGTTTATTTCTTTTAGGGTTCGCAATCCATTTAGACGCGTCCATCCTATCGTATGGCTGTATTTTTTATTGGTGCATAAGTAGGGAGATAAAGAGAAGTATAAAAGTGCGTCTGATAACTCTGCCGCTAGTCATTTCGATTTTCACGTCGTTTTTTTTGGAGACACGTCCCGATATTGCTAAAAGTTTACGCCGAGAACTTTTACAGGAAAAGCGAGTTTATTTGTTTGTTACTCGTTTTCATAATAACTTGATCAATTATTATTATAACAAATAATTATTTGTTCAATATTCTTTGAAGCCCTTCCCCATTTGATCCTGATTTGAATCCTGAATCATTGTTTCTATTTAAATTGTAAATAATGTTATATCCGCATAAAGTGTCTGATCATACGAGTACTTACCTACATTATAGAATCTTGGTATATATAATATCACTGTAGATATTCAAGATGTTAAAGTTTCGTGCCCATAATTTATTTTAACGGCTGAAAATCGATAAAACACCAATTTACCCAGCAGTAGATCTGGCAATAAAGCTCAGGTTATGTTATGTTTGTGTAATTAAATACGTTCGATCCTGATGGAACCCATTGTTTACACTGTAAAACACATTTACGTAATAATACATCTAGTACCTATTACTCGGCGCTGTTTATGTCAATAGTCTGCAGACGAACAGACATTATGCCTTATGGTCACTTATTACAGCTCCCATTAAAATCCATGCATCAGGACGCGTTAATTTAATGGTTGATTTTTTTTTTATAGCCGGCAAACGAACTGACGATCCACCTGATGGTAAGTGGCTATCATCGCCTATGGACATCAGTAACACCAAAGTCATCACTGATGCGTTGCAGGCCAAGAAAGAGAGAAGAAAAAGAAAGAAGAAAGATTCTAGAAAGAGAGTCATAGCTAGTCACGTAGAAAAAAGTCTATTTCACGGGTGGTTTATTTACAGATGTCCATTGGGCATTGGTTACAGCTTTGCAGCATTTAACATCCTGAAATATCCATTTGGATGCTCCTCCTCTAGTTCCATATCAATGACAATAGATTTTGCACTTGAAGAATTGAGGATACTAATGAGTTTGCCATTAATTGTATTAATTAATGCGTGTGCCGAGTAATGATGGTCCCAGATGGCACCACGCTGGCTGGCGAAGGCCACTGTCAATCACGGTACGTGGTGAGCATAAGTAAGCACGTTGTAGAGTGATTCGTAACACAGATCCTGACAACGGATTTGGAGCTGTGTGTCCTTCGTTATAAGGACTATGTGATGCGTCTTCGTGAAATGATGATGGGTTTGTTATTACATCGATTATTGGACATTTGTTAGAGCAATTAAAGATGACTTAATTTACGGTTCTAGAAGAATAATCTATTTGTAATCTGTTTGTAATCCTATATGGATTACATTGTCGTCTTTGTTCGGATATTCTTTGACGTTAATGATACGCAGAAATGAATAGAGAATTTATTCCTTCCTATTAAATACTGTACAGGATGAAAATTTAATAGGGTCACATCACACGTATAAAGTGAATATGAAATTCCACGACTTTTATGAAACTATCTACCAGCCAAAAAGAAAACGGGGACGTCGCCTTCTGTCCGTGTCTAAGAGACTAGCTTCTGTCATTGGACAATGGTTGCCACTGGTTGGCTACATTGTGCAGTTTCAGGGTGCTTTCCAGCAGCAGCCCTACTTGTATTAAAAAAGCGGCCAAGTGCGAGTCGGACTCGCCCATGAAGGGTTCCGTAGCAGCAAGTAACATAATATAAAAGTTCTAAAGTTCTTGTACTTCATTGTAACTTTGATCGATGTTTTTTGCGGTTTACGATTTATGACGTATTAAAAAAAAACTACTTACTAGATCTCGTTCAAATCAATTTTCGTTGGAAGTTTGCACGGTAATGTACATCATATAATTTTTTTTACTTTTATCATTCTCTTATTTTAGAAGTTACAGGGGGGGGGACACACATTTTACCACTTTGGAAGTGTCTCTCGCGCAAACTATTCAATTTAGAAAATAATGATATTAGAAACCTCAATATCATTTTTGAAGACCTATCCATAGATACCCCACACGTATGGGTTTGACGAAAAAAATTTTTTTGAGTTTCAGTTCTATGTATGAGGACCCCCAAAATTAAGGGTTTTTTTTCAACTTTTGTGTGAAAATCTTAACGCGGTTTACAGTATACATCTACTGACCAAGTTTCAATAGTATAGTTCTTATAGTTTCGGAGAAAAGTGGCTGTGACATACGGACGGACAGACAGACAGACAGACAGACAGACAGACAGACAGACATGACGAATTTATAAGGGTTCCGTTTTTTGCCATTTGGCTACGGAACCCTAAAAATAAACCTCGCACGTCATTTTGAGTTCCTAAACGAGGCCCATGAATTGTTTACCGCCTAAGTCTTCCCGAGGTAGAGTCAGAAGTCAGAATGTTGTGCATGCCTCACTTGGACCGGAAAATTAGAGGAAAGTTCTACCTCGGTATTTACCGCGAATCTGGATACATCGCCGTAACGCCTCGCTGTGGAACACAAAACATTTATCAAACATTTGAATAAACAATGTTAGTAAGGTCCGCCGGTATCCGTGGCTGTTGCTGAACTCATCTTAAACATACTTTTAACTTTTAAATCAACTTCATTTCCAAAACACTAGTTTTGGCTCGGGCGTTTAAAAACCATAAATTCCTAAATATAATGTTATGTGTTGGTTTGAGCTCATTCTTTTTATTGAAATGTAACGAGTGTACTGTCCTCCTGGTTTTAAGTGTCCAGCGTATTCTGTGGATGTTTATGAGCTTTAAAAATCATTGCTTGCAGATTCTTATTATCTGTATCATGAAATCTCTCTTCCTGTTTACTAACTGCCAATTCTTTGATGACCCCATTTGGTGATTGATACAGGTGCTAATGACCTCTTACAGTATGTAATTTGGTATGAACGTTAAAAAAGGAATAATCTATCTAAACTGTAAATCTCGTTTATTTATCGCGTTGTACGCAAGTTCTCCGTGAATAAGTGGGGTTATTTGTTTTGGCGTAGTGCTAAACCGACTCTGGGTGCGCCGTAAATAATTCATGGGCTGTGTAGGTGATGCGATATTTCGTTCCCGGAAAGTAGCCGGCGATTTAATATTTGATATGCCTTTTAATGGTGAGTGTTGTATACCCGTTTGTTGAAAAATATTAAGGGTTGCTAATTCTAACATACTTTACGTTCGTAATTTGCCGTTCAGATTTTTTAGGATGCCCATTTTAATGTGGAGTATTAAGTGTTTCAGTAGAGTCGATTTTTATAGATAGCTGTGGGTTGATTGTTAACATGTCTTACAATTAGCACTGGACCACAAAGGTTTCCTCTGGCTTTTCCTTCGTCGTCGGATTTTAGCCAGATTCAATGGCCACATTTGATGTTTTTACTGATAATCCACTAATTCCACGTGATCGCTCCGTATAGTCCAAGTGGAACAGGATTTACATGACAAGGTCCCACTAAAGTCAATTAAAGCCGAGAAAATACGTTATAGCTGTTACTAGTCTGCGCGAAGAAATCCTAACTGCTATTATGTAAAGATATAACATTTTGCACGTCCCTAGGTTCTCGACGATCTGCAAACATTGCCCCTATTTTGTTACACTTTTGTTCTCTGGTGTTGGCACATCATTTAGGGCATAAATGCAGTGCTAGGGACGCTGTGGTTACGGCAATATTTGCTAACTATACGAGGGAGAGGAAGGGTCGTATTGTGAACTGCCAACATTGCGCAATACATTGGAACTTTATCTGATTTCAAAATAGGAACTGCTGGATTTCACTATTTTATGTTTGTAATTTTTCAGCTGTTAGTATGTCAGTGAACGGTTTTTACAAAACGCGGTTTTTAAGTAAGTGATACTTCACTTACTAGTGACACCGAAGAATCAAGAATCTGATCCTCCTGACTGACTTTGATACAGAACATAGATGTATGTATGTATGCAAAGTGGCGTGCGATCGTAGTTTTACCTGGTGCCATTTGAATTCCTTAAGGACAGTGAAGAAAATCTTTACTTTTTACGACCAGCTTCACACCCATCTTTGATTTTCAGGTTAGTAATACATCCCACTAACATTCTACTTGTCCAGCAACGACATTATACCATGGTGTTGTGGAAGAGTTTGGGTGGTGGTGAGCGCTTGCCATCGCATGGCCCATATGCGTCTTTACCAAATATTATGATGATAAAAATGTACGTCATTTATCAGATGTATGATGATGAATTGAAGATGATGCAGTCGAAGGTCCAAAATTTTACTACGTCAGTCAATCCAAATCCGCCATGATTTCTTTCCGTAATCGTACTTTTCTTGAACCAAGATTTGCTACTTTTTAAGGTTCCGTAGCCAAATGGCAAAAAACGGAACCCTTATAGATTCGTCATGTCTGTCCGTCCGTATGTCACAGCCACTTTTTTCCGAAAGTATAAGAACTATACTGTTGAAACTTGGTAAGTAAATGTATTCTGTGAACCGCATTAAGATTTTCACATAAAAATAGAAAAAAAACAATAAATTTTGGGGGCTCCCCATACTTAGAACTGAAACTCAAATTTTTTTTTTCATCAAACCCATACGTGTGGGGTGGGGTATCTATGGATAGGTCTTCAAAAATGATATTGAGGTTTCTAGTATCATTTTTTTCTAAACTGAATAGTTTGCGCGAGAGACACTTCCAAAGTGGTAAAATGTGTGTCCCCCCCCCCTGTAACTTCTAAAATAAGAGAATGATAAAACTAAAAAAAAATTATGATGTACTTTACCATGCAAACTTCCACTTAAAATTGGTTTGAACGAGATCTAGTAAGTAGTTTTTTTTTTTAAGTAATACGTCATAAATCGTAAACCGCAATTTACACTAAAGAACTACAAGAACTTTTATATTATGTTACTTGCTGCTACGGAACCCTTCATGGGCGAGTCCGACTCGCACTTCGCCGCTTTTTAATATAAATATTTCTGATAATCTGAAATATTTCCACTTGACCCCTTTCGTTAGCGCTACCACGGTGATTGTCGATATTATAAATGTCAAAACATCACATCAAGAGACCAATACGGTCGATACATAAAATACGTTTGGAGCTAACAAAAGGTCCGTTTGACCTTCTGGTCGTGTCGGTGTTTATTTGTTTTTTATGTTCACGATCGCTTTTGTTCGGTGAACACGTGGGCGTGGAGCTCTGGATATTGCAACGTGGTTTGGCTTTGTGCAACTGTAAATATTTGTATATCAACACATGGTAGAAACTTAGGCCAGTATGTAAAAGCGAATTGAGATATACCATTTTTCAGGGTTCTATTCTACGTCTGATAGAATTATTATCTATACATCTATACAAATAAATAAAATTGGAGTGTCTGTTTGTAATATTAAAATAACCGCTTTTTACTAAGTGCTTTTGGATGTATGACACAGTACATATATCAAAACAACATTTTTCACAATTTTTGTCTGTCTGTTTGTTCCGACTAATCTCTGAAATGGCTGGACCGATTTTGACGGGACTTTCACTGGCAGGTAGTCGATGTAACAAGGAGTAACTAAGGCTACTTTTATTTTAGAAAAAAAATAGTTTGTTAGGCGATACGAAGTTCTCCGGGTCAGCTAGTTATGATACAAGGAAGTTTTAGACAGTTCTGCGAGTGTTGTGTAAAGTGTTGAAATGTTGAAAATCTTTTTTGTATTAATCTTAACTTAAATATATTTTACAACAATAAATAATATACAACAAAAAATAATAATTAAATATATTTTACAACAGATGATAACTAACGATGTAGTCTTAAGATGGGAAGCGCACTAACTTAGTAGAAGCCTATACAGTAACAATAATTGGCATTAGTTGTGTTGTGTTATGGCATTGGGAGTGTTATTGGATAAAATTAAATGTTAAGTGTATTAAGGGTCATATAAAACGAAAGGCTTGTCTTGAAGGATAAAAATATAATATTTAAAATGAATTTAAATAACATAATATTATTATTTATTAAATTTTTATCTAAATTGAAAATGATGAAAAAAGTTAAAATTTGTAAACTCCAAAAATCGTCAGGAAAAAAAATTGTATTTCGGGTTTTATATATTTAAAAGAAAGCCTATTTTTACACAGCATCTCATAGGAAACTAATAATGATCTTGGATTCATTTTTAGTATGGAATCCTATCTCCTATCGAGATATTGAATTTGAGTTTAACTGTTGTTAGCGGGTGTGTCCAGCAATGACGTTGGCTAATGATAATGAATTCATGATTTTAATAGTTCTACCACAAATCAGCCGCCACCTACACATGTTGCGAAATGTTGCACCACCATGGCACCAGGCTGATTTAAAACTATCGATATTATTGAGGCAAGGTCAGATCTAGTTAGCATAAAAATAGGCTAGGAATTCTCTTTTTGTATCGAAAAAAATTTCGTTATGCATTCTAGATCATTCGAGGTTAGTACTGCTTTTGATCACGGATTGATCGGATGGCCATGGCTAGTTCGACTTTAATTAGTTTGGAGACGGAAGCAGCTACGCAATTTGACTTATGTCCATTTCGTAACGTTTCGATCTTCAGTATATTGGATTGCTCGGTGTTCATAAGCATAACTTAATGATCATCTTCTTGTATTATCGAAACACCAGCAACGACTTATGCTTGCTTTAGTTTCGTTAACAATATAATAATGTAAACATGGAGTTAGAAACGCATTGCTATGAAAAATTGCCTATGCGAAACCTGTCTTATCGCCAGAGTATCTTAAAGATCTTAACCTAACCAGGCTTAAGTGCAGCCTTTTATCAGCAGTACCTACTAAGGCATTGGTTAAGTCATTTGATGCGAAGATACCAGGTAATTAGAAGTGTATATTGCACAGTCAGAATGGGTAATTACATAAAAGCCCCTAAGAGGCGTCCGGTTGAATTAACTATAACTTGCATTTATTTGAGATACATATAGATATAACAAAACGTCTCACGTTAAGTACACAAAAGTACACGTTCTAATCCTATTTGCAAGAGAATCTGACTACAAAATCCTGAATCAAGTATCACAAACGCATAAACCGTACAGTGTAAAATTATTAACGACGTATTAGTAATTCGCGACTGCGTGGAAAAACCTATCGGGGTAGTGGATATCGATAGCACTTTGAATACATTTGATCCATCATTATTTATTTAATTACCCAAGGACTTTAATGGATACGCTACAAAGTCTATATTCCACGAGCACGAGGGGGAGCTTTTAAATCGATGGTGCCCCAACGTTAGTTTTAATGCAAATTCAACTTTATAGCATCGAAATAAATTACACTTTGCAGCGAAGGTGTTGATTTTAAATTGATCCTGCACCATAGGGCTTCCGGCAATTGAGAATTAAGAAGGAAACTCACTTACCTATGTCCAGAGTTTACTGTGCAAGGGATATAAGATTAGTTCTGGGTACGAATTATGGTTAATACGGTCGGTTATCGCTTGAGGTGGTGGGTAAGGGAATTTAAAATTTAACGAGGTGTGTGACAAGGAGTCTAGTCAAGGAATGGTACGTCTTAATTAGGGCTTGTGTCTGACTGGTTGTGAAGAGGGGTGAAATGATTATTGTCTAGAAATACAGGTTTACATAATTATGGCTAGTGGCTTAATGTTATATTACTTTGTATTAGAATTATTACGAAACGGTTCAGATTTATGTTTATTTCATTTATTTATTTATTCATTCACAGTTTTTTGCATGTCGTAAGAAGAACTATTTGTTTATAACCAACAAATTTAATACTGCTTACGATTGAATATTATCGCTGGTGGCTTCAGTGGTCTTTCATTTTTGCGTTGACACGTTAAACAGCGATTTTGCTACAAAATTGTAAATATAGGGAGCATCTAACTAAATTTTGGGCCGTATCCCCAATCCCACGCCAGGTGGGTGTCGTAAGAGACGAGTATATCCGGCCCGCTGGTGGTAGGACTCTCGGAGGGATTATATTGGTAATATTGTTTTTAATTGCTAGTTAATACCATTACTACTATTATTATTTCTCCATAGGGTTGACCTGGATAGCTACCACCCTTTAGCATGAGTCAACTGCCAAACGACTCGTCGTGTTCCAGCTGGGAGCTTGAGAGCCAGTTCTTTCTTTCTTTTTCTTCTCTCTTTCTTGGCCGGCAACGCATCAATGATGTTTTTGGTGTTGCTGGTGTTCATAGGCGACGATAGCCACTTACCATCAGGTAGATCGTCAGCTCGTTTGCCGGCTATATGCATAAAAAAACGTCCGGCTAGAAAAGTGGTTCTTAATGTAGCCTGCCCTCTTTACCGGCTATCAACCTGAAAAGTCTCAGAGAAATCGGCTGACGCCAAGCTTTCAGACGTAGTGTTATGTAAGAGAGCTTTTATGTTACGAAGCTTTTTAATGGAAGTGTGGACAGTGTGGGATTCATCGGGAAGATAGCGAGAGTCCACTCGTACATTCTTAACACTTCAGATTTATTATTGACCAAACGTCAATAACTGTGTATCCGTAAAGCGGCTTTGATTTTAACGTTGAAATCATTTAGGTGTTGTCAACACCCCTATATATATATATATACTTTAATTTTTGTTTCAAAAAAGTGTTTTATAATAAGAAGTATGCGAAAGTAACTCCTCTACTCATCGTCTAAATAAGTATCACTCTTATAAAATAAATTTCTACGTTACGTGGCATTGGGTGGTTATATCATCGAGCTAATGAGCGCTATGATGAGTGTAATACATATATTATATTACAATTAATGTTTATCATGCTATCGTCTCCTCAACATACGACATGATTTCGGTCTCGAGATGTTATTTGGATTTTAACAGGATTGTTTATTTGTTTTAGGTGCATGATCTCGGGTCAGCAACATGATGCATCACCAACATTTATCAAGAGCCAGCAGTCACCAAGCTAATAGAATTAACTGTCCATCCGAACAATGAATGGAATCTCCACAGAACCCCACAACGTGATAGATCGACAAAACGCCTATTTTACTATAAAGCTATTAAATAAATAAATTAGTATATCTTTTCTCGTACGTAACAACCCGCGTTCCTCTAGTTATAGTGTCAATTAGAAAACCAAAGGAAATTAGAGAAGAAAAGATCCTGGATCAGGGTCTTGAAATTGTCGTTATATATATTTTTGAACCAAAGCTAGTTTAAGATGTCGAACATGCCGATATATAGCCAAGTGGTGCCGAAGTCTCAGTATAGAGGGAAGGGCAAGGCGGTGGGCTCCCGGGAGGGCAGAGGGCAGAACTCCGGGAGGGAGTTCGATCCGCTGAACTTCAATCACGGCGGGAACATTCAGTTGTTGAACGCTCCTCTAGAGACACGAATCGAGAAGATCGAAAAGCGAGAGTCGAGGAGAAAGGACGAGACGAGGTCGAGGAGAGCCCAGAACAGGAACGAGACGAGCGAGGGGAAAGTGGAGGCTTACTTGAGGCAGAATCAAGTGAGCATGAGGCAGCAGCAGCACAGGCATTCCGCTGTGAGGCAGGCCGAGCACAGGGTTAACTTGAGGTGAGTGTTCGGCATCCGACGACTTGTAGTAAGAAGGTATTCTTAGAGGTTTGATAAAGGTACTCCGAATATGTAGTAGTGTAAATAGTCGCCATTCCGACCAGAGTACGCTTTATTCTGTCTTATGTGATGTAATACTGTTACTTCTCCATTTGATGGTACTGTCAATAACCCTCGGGATATTTTGTATTTTATTTGTTAAGATATTATCTTCATAATCTTAATTTTAGACGTGAGTCTTATAACAGGTATAAAGTCATTGTAACTTATTGGCTGTGTTTGGAAAAGCACCTGACATTTTTAATTATTTTGCTAAAACTGTTACAAGTAAACATAAAATAAACAGGATCCTCAGCATATGATAATTTTAAGTTTTTCCTCACTTCCAGGTCTCTGCCTCTTAACGAAGTATCTGCACCTCGCAGTGGCCATGACAGGACTCCCACGGAGAGGCATCGCGGCTTCCCCGGAGAGAGAGACCGAGAGGCATCCAGGGAGTACCGTCGGGAGAGGGAGCGGGATAGAGATAGAGACAGGGATAGGGATAGGGATAGGGATTTCGAAATGGATGGTGAGTGATGATGGTTATTCATTAAAATAAAATATTGGAAAAATTATTTGCATGCACGACTGAGCGTGACGCTCTGGTGTAGACACCAAGCTGCATATGTTTTATAGCGATCCAACATCGCATACGCTATATGCAGTTAGATCTGACAGATGAAGACGAAAATTAACGACGAAAGCGCACTGGTGTAGACGTAGCTTTAGGCGAAGAAGCGGCAAGAAACTCCTAAGGGAAATATTTGCTCAGTTTGCAATGAAAATCCGCTGCGTGTCATTGTTTTTTCAGTGGAAATGAACTGTCTTTTATTTCGAGCACGCTCTTATTTATTGCATTGAAGTGAATTCGAGTGAACAAGCAGTTCCAAGCTTTAATGTTCATGTAACTAATTCCAGGTACACCGCTGAGTCCTCTCGCGCCGCGCCACGATAAGGAGTCCAGCCGTCCCGTTCGCAAGTCGTCGTCGGCGCACCGGATGACAGAGACGACGATATCGACGGACAAGCGGCGGTTCTTCTGCAGGGAGTGGGCATTCCAGAAGATAGCGCACTGCTTGGAGCAGCGGCCGGTCAGCAAGACTTGCGGAGCTCTTATCTTGGGTTCGTCTCTCGTGTTATCTAGTCTTGGGTAGTCACATTCATAAATTAATTAATTCTTGTCGGTGTTTCCTGGCTTTTGTAATATGGATGACTTCAAGGCTAGGGTGAATAGGCTTTTACTAAGTTTGCGCGTTTACCGACCAATACTACTTGCCTTACTTACCTTACTAATAGCCTAACCTCACTTACCAACATATAGGATTGTAGTCAAGTAACTTATCATCCAAAAAAAGTATGGGCTACCTAAGGAAGTATTTTTTGAAACTTACCTTGCCTTGAGTTGGTGTTTAGAAAATACTTTATTTGCCAAATACTGTTTATCATTAAAGTTAACTCATCGTGGACTGAACACATTTTTACTATGATATGGGTACTCACGATATATATTCTATACGCCGATATTTCGACCCAGTAGCATGGATCATGGTCACGGCTAGACGGTCAGGTCTAGCCGTGACCATGATCCATGCAACTGGGTCGAAATATCGGCGTATAGAATATATTATATCGTGAGTACCCGTATCATAGTAAAAATGTATCATTAAAGCTGAATAGCTGTTTATAATTTTAGTGTTAATGTTATGGAGAAGAAGGGTATTGATTGGATGTAATCCATTTTAATGATCACTTCTGGACCTTGTATGTTATATTGATAGTAAATCTCCTTAGTACATAAAATATTGTTGTTATATCCTTCCACCAGGCGACGCCGGCAGCGGGAAGACAGCTCTGTGCCAGGAGCTGAGCTCCCCGGGGCAGGGCCCGCAGGCGCGGCAGCAGCGCGCGCTCAACCGGAGGTTACTGGCCAGGCACTTCTTGCAGGTATTGTGATTTGTGACGCAGATTAGTGAAGTGATGTTGATAAAAATATAGTCAAGTGAGCTAATCAAATCTGCTACGTACATTAAACCAACAATTTTCAAAAGAAATCACCTATTATGTTACTATTATTACTATTATTATTTCTCGATGGGGTTCACCTGGAGCCCAATTCTCATTTTATAGAGATACATGTCTAACAGAGATATCTCCAAAAAACATGGCCGATCTCGAATGAAACCTAATTTCCTTATTCTCGGGATATCACATTAGTGATATCTCTGAGCCTTTTCCTTCGACATGCAACGTATGGTCCGGAGCATTCGAGATTGAAATGTCGCGCGTTTTGACCAATCACAGCAGGGTATAAGTTGACATTGGTTACAATGGATATAATAGTCTCACTGGATCCCAACCTTCAGGTACCATTACCATGGATATATTACTCCGTCTGGATTATAGACTTCGTAGTGGTATCTGACGATTTTTGAATTGAATTTGATAAGAAAAACCATTTTTGTATTGTGTCCATGTTATCTATAGTCAGGATATATCATTAACCCAGGATATATCCTGGGATAATGATATATCATTAGATTGCATTTTTTGTAATGGCTTAAATACATCTAAGATTAAGTTTTATTATAGATGTACCATAATTGTGTACTTTAAATTTCAATTTACTATTAATGAAATAATTTAAATTCGGTAATTTTGAAAAAACATTAATAAAATGTATTATTTCAATATTATATGTATGTATATGTATATAATTATATATATGTATATATTACCTACTATACTCAAAATTATCTAAGATGCCCATAATGATACCTGCCATTTAATAATACGAACTAATCACTTACCATCAGGTGGATCGTCAGCTTGTTTGCCAGCTCGGCTATTTCCATACATACCTAGCAACATGAGTTGTTAGGAAGAAACAATAAAATAATATTTTAGTGGTATACATATATGTTGCGAATACGCAGTACGAGATAGCTCAATCGAGGTAGTAGGTAGGTACCTAAATGTTACGGTTTTTAGTTTACAATTTAATAATCGAATCGATTAAAAGGTCTTACAATTTTGAATCGATTTGTTGCAAAAATTGGTTTCTTTCGTGAACCGATTTTTTTTACATCTCTAGTGTCACCGTGATGACAAATTGGGCCTCTTAGTTCATGTTGACTATACCAGAAAAATCACCCATAGAAAACATTTTGAAGAACTATATCAAAATAGGACATAATCTTTTTAAGTGTGGACACCCTACAATTTGTAAAATTGTTTTTGTTCTTAATAAATCTTTAATCTTTAATTATGAAGGACAACCTCAATCCGGCCTGTGATTGGTCGAATGGGTCATTCCGATATGACGCCATCGATGACGTTATATCGTAATCGAATGTCAGGTACCTCTACAAAGTCTATGATCCAGATAGAATATACATCCATGACCTCTACGAAGATTGGAATCCAGTTAGACTATTAAATCCATGTTACATACTCTTGTCTTGTCATGATAAAATGTCAATCACATACTCTTTGATTGACATTTTGGTGTGACAAGAATGTTTCGTTATACGGTACGCGGCAAGTCTTTTTGACATAAAATATGCAATAATAATGGTTTTAAGCAATATTGCATTTAGGAAATTCTAACAATACAGGGGTAGTTTAGGATGAATATTAAAGTATTTTATTACACTTTCATTTGATAGGAGTATTTTAAAACCACTTTTTAAGTGTAATCAAGTTTTGTTGACTTGGCGTTGCTGTAGTCTAGAAAACGGAACGTTTGTTTCATATGTCTAATGGTAATGTCGAAGGAAAAAATCTCTAATGTGCCCCAGAATAACTTTTTTGGATACATTAGAGATTTTGCCGGCATGTCTCGTAGAGATTTAAGGATTGGAGATATCTCTAACTTAGAGATTATCTCTTCAAAATGAGAATCGGGCTCCTGGACAGCTACCACACTTGAGCATGAGTCAGCTGCCAAACGACTCGTCGTGTTCCGGTTGGGGGCTTGAGAGCCAGTTCTTTCTTTTTTTCTTCTCTCTTTCTTGGCTGGCAACGCATCAGTGATGCCTTTGGTGTTGCTGATGACCATGGGCGACGATAGCACTTACCATCAGGAGGATCGTCAGCTCGTTTGCCGGCTACTTCCATAAAAAAATAATATTATGTATAATTGTTTTTTTAATCTATTTATTTTTGATGCTTAAAAACAAGTATGTAAATAATTATAATAATAGTCGAGGTTTGAGATAAAAATATTATGGAATATTATGAATTTTTCATTCTCACTTAAATTTAGGGTTACTTATCTGTAATCATGGACAGAAAAGCTCTGTGGTAACAAACTACAACCCTACATAGCGATGGTCCATGAGATGATGTTATTCGACAGGGTCCGGGCGAGTCGAGCCAGCGGCCGGGCGAGTTCGTCCGCTCGCTGGCGATGCAGATCCTGAGCCACTCGCAGCACGCGCGCGCCGCCACCGACCGCGACCAGTCGCCGCCCGACGACAAGGACAGGTAACAACAGGCATTAGACGACAAACGAACATATGATTGTAAGTGAACATCTGATGGTAAGTGGTCGCTCAATAAAGGAGGAAGAGGAGGATACTGGATATTATTGGCTGTATGACACTAGAACTTCAACGTATTATACGGTTGATTCTAGGAGAATAGTACTAGCTAAACAGTGAACTTAAATTTCTATCATCATAAAATACTATCGATATCTTCGAACGTTTTAAAAGGAGTTTGGCTTAATCTATATTAATATAAGCCCGTTATGATTCTTAAAAAAATGGTAGAGCTGTAAAATATCTCATACTAAGATCAATTCCTTCGTATTGCTTGAAAATGGGCTATTTTTTGTTAACATAAGATTTACCATAAACTTGGGGATTTATGATGAATATTTTTTTTGCAGACGCGACTCGGAGGAAGATAACCTGGTGAACAGGTTCAAGAGCTTAGGCGAGGAGGGGGAGGAGAGCTCCAAACCACTACTGGCTGATAGCGAAGGTACACTTTTATTTAAATACAATGTATTTATACTATTACAAATAAATTCATTGATTCATTCATCATTCATTCAATATTCATTCATTCATTCATCTTAACATTGCAGTTTAGTTTGTTGCTTACTATTATTGTATTAAGTATATTTCCTTGCCATAGACCAACGCACGGACGAAGAGGACGGCGGCTCGGGGCGCCGCACGCGGACCATAGACAGGATACACGAGAGGGAGGCGTATCTAGACTCTATGGCCGACGCCGCCTTGAGTGCGCACGAGGTATGTGCAGCGCCAGCGTAGCTGCTATGTTTAATGCTACATACATACATTATTAATATACACGCAACCTATCTTTGTATAACATAACAAACCTATCTAATTTAACTATGCGTCATCAATAATATTATAAACTGGTTAATTACAGTTGCCAGAGATCTTGCCCCGATCGAACGCGAAGCTAACGAACCCGTTCATAGCGAGCGAGGAGCAGAACACCGACTTCCGGCTGTACGAGAACCACGAGAACCTGTTCCTCAGGAACATCTCCCAGCGCCAGTCCAAGGAGCTCCGCAACTCGCGGCTGCTACGACAGAGCTCTGAACCCCTCACCGAGAAGAAAACTGTCGTTCTACAGAAGAGTCTTTCGACAGACCAGAAGGAAGATGATAAGAAACCGGACAACAGTCCCCCGAAGTCCCGGATCCCAGTGGCCAATTTCCGGTATCCGAACAAGAGTGACCTGCGACCGTCTTCCGGAGAGAACTCGCCGCTCAAGAAGCCGGAGGATAAGACCAAGGATATCGAACTGCCGGAGTATACTAACATCGTTGCCGCTGATGAGAAAACTGAGCAAACTGAATTGGAAAGGTTTGTTGTATATCACGTTGAAATTTAGGAAACTAGTTGAATATAAAACTTGCGCTAAACTTAATTGACGCGTGTGAAGTGCTGTTGAATTTAATTGGAACGTTATTCATAAAGTACTCCTTTACTACTTTTCCTCGCCTCAATGTTAATATTCTTTCTTGTGCTAATTATAAATCATTTTAGATGCGATACAAATAAAAAAGCGTAACGCATAAAATTTGTGCTAAAATCTCTCGTTTCTTAAGGTCTAAAGAAAAGTTAAATTTAAAGGGTTTCTTTGGGCGGTTTAACTAGCTTTAATAGTTTTAACATACCTCTTACATTGGGTGTGAGTTTAACGTATACGTGTTATAAACTCAACAGGTTACTAGAAAAGAAGCGTTCACAAAACAGCGACGTGCCGCCGCCGATTCCTAGTCTCCCCATCAGTCCGCGCACGGCCATCGCGAACGCCTACTACGACAAGTTACTCGCCGAGGTTGAGGTGCAACAGGCGCTGTTACCCCACAACCTGGAGCGGAACCCTGACGAGTGCTTCAAGAAGGCGATTCTGTTCCCGTTGCTCGAGATCGACCCGCCCAAGCAGTGCCTGTTTCTGCTGGTTGATGCGATCGATGAAGGCGCGCTCAATGGTTAGTGGTTGAGTGCGTGCGTGTGCGTGCGTCATGGTTTTTTTTGCGTACACGTCTATGCGTACACGCATATAAAAACTGGAGTAAACTTCCTTCTGAGGTGTCTTTGAATGTACGCGGTGGATTTGTGAGTTTTTGGGTGTTGCTCATGTCAAGTCAATGTCAAGTGATTCCTACCCTCCATGGACAGTGGACATCAGTTAAAACCAACATTCATCGTAGGCGTATAGGCAAAAAAAATTAAACTTGTATTATTTCGAAACTGGTGATACTGCATCTGAAATACTTAAAACAGAAATATTTGTTGGTTCTAGAAAACGTGCAATGTTTATAATAAATGTAATACCTATTCATATTGGCACTTAATTAAATCTATTGGTACTGATACCTGAATATCTGATACTGATACTAATACCTGAATATCTTCTCACCAGGTAACACGAGTCAAGAAGGCACGGACGGGTCAGTGGCGGCGTTGCTGGCGCGGCACCAACACCTGCTGCCGCACTGGCTGCTGCTAGTGGCCACTGCTAGGCGACACTCGAGGCCGCTCACTAAGATGTTTACTGGTGAGGAAGATCTTACTGCTCTTTGTCATGTGACATCCATGTTTAAAGAGTACTTTTTTATCAATATTGGTATCATTTACTTTTCATATGTTTATCGTATATTAATATGAATGAAATGACCTTTAAAATTGATTTTCATATCAAAAACTTCAACTGATAATTTTTTTGGTCCTTCAAGCCGGGTACCATGCTCAATTTTATTTTTGATTTTCTTTAAACATTCCTCAATTCTCGCGTCCGGGAGTAATGTAAACAACTGTAACATGTATGGTTGTAACATATCGGTGTGGGTGTGGTGTGTGGCGCAGGGTTCCGCAAGATAACGCTGGACGAGCTGCAGCGCGCGCACGTGTCGGCCGACGTGCAGCGCTACGTGCTCGCGCGCCTCGACACCGAGCCGCGGCTCAGGTCAGTCGCATGCACACATACACACACATACACTACATCATGACACAATGACTTGTCGTTTTCTACCTATATATTTTAACTAGGTGTACACAATACGCGGATGATTTCCAACTTTACATTCAGTCTAATATTGAAGATATCTAGAATGTCATTGGTACGTTGAATTGTATTTTGGATTCTATTCAGGTTTTGTCTGAACAATTCGGTGTGAATGTAAAACCGTTATAGTGTCGGGCTATTCGTTTTTGTTACTTAAACATACGCAGTGTTTAGTAATGATAAATGATGGTAAATGAACGGTATGTGTGTGTGTGTGTGGTCAGGGCGCGAGTGTCTAGTGACTCGACGGCGGCGGCGGCGGCGGCGGCCGCGCTCGACCACCTGCGGATCAAGAGCGACGGCTGTCTCTTGTACCTGGAGAAAGTGAGTACGATTGATATTTCACAATAATGACATTAAGTATTTTTTTTTTATGAAAATAGCCTGCAAACGAGCTGACGATCCACCTGATGGTAAGTGGCTATCGTCGCCCATGGTCATCAGCAACACCAAAGACATCACTGATGCGTTGCCGGCCAAGAAAGAGCAAAGAAAAAGAAAGAAAGAACTGGCTCTCAAGCCCCCAGACGGAACACGACGAGTCGTTTGGCGGCTGACTCACGCTTAAGGGTGGTAGCTATGCAGGCGAACCCCATGGAGAAATAATATTAGTAATAATGGTATTAATTAACGATTAAAATCAATACTATCAATATAATCCCTCGAGGGGCCCTACCACCAGCGGTCCGGATTTAGTCGCCTCTTACGACACCCATCCGGCGTGGGATTAGGGTTAGTATTCTAAGCTGCCCCAATACAATTATTTCGTTTTTTCATAATGTTCCTGCCGTACCATGCCGGAGTGGACATAAGTTATGGCGCTAAAAAGGGAGTGACCATGTAAATGCTATTACATGCTAAGCGATAACTCAGGTGGCCGTTGTTTTGACACATTAAAGGATTATTTTTGTCTACTCATTGAATTTCGTATTATTAGTTTTTCATAACTTTTTGGCAAAGAATCGCGCCAATAAAAATACAACTGAGAAAGTCCACCTTTTTGAAGTTGCTACCACAGCTACCACACCTCTCTCACATGTGACTGGCATCAGGTGCTGGACGGCGTGGCTGACGGGTTCATCGCGCTGCGCGAGATCAAGGAGATCCCCGGCACGCTCAACGGACTGTACCTGTGGCTCGCGCAGCGGCTCTTCCACGGACGGCGGTTCACCAAGGTATGGGGTTTAATAAATAAAAAGGGTGCGTGTACTTTTGTACGCGCGTGAGAAGTTATACTTCTTTGACATAATTAAATAAATATTTAATTTAATAACGTCTATCAGTTTTAATTATCTTGCAAAAACTATTTTTGTACTAAATAAAAATAAACAAGTACAAACTAGATGGCGTTGTTCATGAACCTGAATCACGCTGTTGAGATTCTGTGAGATTTGTATAAGTAATACAATTAAATTTTAAAAGAGGTAAAGATAGTAAGAAGCTAGGGCCATCTATCCAGTGCTTTCATACCCCCACCATGGTAGCGCTAACGTTTAACGCAACCTTTTTGCAAGTCGCATAAGAAGTATAACTTCAAATACTTCAATAACTTTTCACACGCATAGCCCCACACTAGGATTCCCTGCGTTGTGGGTGGCTGGGTGCCACGGACAACACACCAACGGACAACAACGAGCTGTAGTGGTTACTTTCCTGGATCCTCGTACTGAGTAGGCATGAGACATACCTGCAAAATTCAATACCCGGCCTCACAGGTACGGGTATCGCCATATACCCGGTACTAAAACCCGGTATCAAAATACCTATAGGTATTTCATAAATGAAGACTGATTGGATCAGTTGATAACGTAGCGGGTGTACTCAGTAGTCAGGTATTAAAATACTTATAGGTATTTCATAGATGACGACTGGTTGGTTCAGTTGATAAGGTAACGGGTACATATCACAGCGTGTACGTTCACACAGGTCCCAGCCTAGAGATCGCGGGCACAGTATAAATATTCCTTTAATGTGTCGCGGGTTTGCAAACGCATCCATTCCCGCTCAAGTCATGGGTATTTTATATTTTTTATGTATGTTTCCAATAAAATCTATACTTATACATTTTTTTTTGTCTAGATTTTAGTATGGTTGATGGCGTAAGGCATGAGTAATAAATGTATTGATAATATTAATTTATAAATCGTCATCTATCCGTGGAAAGTTTATAGTCCAATGTAAAATCGATAGAATTCGGCGCCATAATTAATGTAAAAAAATCTCATAAACCTTACAAAAACATGGACAAATGCAGACCAAATTATCCTAGATCTCATAGCCTTTCATAACTCGGTATGAGAATTTGGTCTGCATTTGTCCATGTTTTTGTGAGGTTTATGAGATTTTTTCCATAACATGGTTCTGTGACTAGGTGACAAGTTTTAATCTTAATCTTAATATATATAAATTACTTGTCACGTTGTTTGTCCGCGATGGACTCCTAAAAACTACTTAACCGATTTTAATCAAATTTGCACACCGTGTGCAGTTTCATCCAACTTGAAAGATAGGATAGCTTACATTAAAAAAAACTTTTGACACAACGAAGTGTGTCCGGGCAGCTAGTACTTACCTCGTCGATTACCGGGAACGTGGATTCACGTTCGAACTCAAAAGTACAGTGCGACCAACTTATCTCTGAACTGAGGGAGGGCGCTGTCGAATGCATTGGATCAATCACTGGGACGCAATTCGAGACGTAGTAAATGTCAATGTCATTCATTGACATTAACACAAAGAACTTAAGAATGGGGCAGCATTAGTTCCAATTTTCGCCATTTCACAGATAAGTTGGGCGCACTGTACCGCCGCCGCCGCGATTCTCAGGTATTAAGCACTAAATTCATAATGTCACGGTTCAATTTCGATTGCAACTAATAAACACCTTATGGACTTGGAGTTTCGATTACACTACACACCATTATGCAGCTTCTAGTGAAATAAAACGCGACAATAAAAGTAATAGAGTAGTCTTTATTTAAAATAGTACATTATTTTTATTGATTTTTATTACACGTAAATAAAATTGTACATTTTAATTTTTAAAGTGAATTTTTTTCGGAACTTTATGATTAATTGGATTTTATGAAACGAAAAAGAGTAATGAAGAAGAGATAACTATAAGAGAGAGACAGAGATAAATAGAAGTCATATATGGACCCTCGCCCGCTTCGTATATGAAACGTCACCAGGTAGATGTAGGGACATTATATACATTACTAGCTGTCCGGACAGACTTCGTTCTGTCAAAAGTTTTTATTTTTATTTTGAGACTTAAGCTATCCTATCTTTCAAGTTGGATCAAACTGCACACGGTGTGCAAAGATTAAAATCGGTTAAGTAGTTTAGGAGTCCATCGCAGACAAACAACGTGACACGTAATTTATATATATTATTAAGATAATATTATTTCAATTTCCTTGTAATAAATTTAATTTATTATATTATGACGTTGTGATTTTTTTAAATCTTTTCATTCAGTTTCATGTGAAAGGTCAGTTATTTTACTATATTGCATGTTGACAGTCGCTCTATTGACATCATCGGTTAACTATAAAATTATAACCGTGATATAAAATTATATAATCCTGATCTCGCGAAAATCGCGTATTCCTTGTACATATAAATCTACAATACTCGATAAAATGTATGAAACATCTGTTTTTTCTTTTCGCCCATATCATAAAGGTGATTTTTTTATGAATTATTGTTACATACAAAAATAAGGTGAAGAGTAAGTTATAAACCAAGAGGTATTTACCAGCAATGTTGGCCCAGCTGTATTTTTTATTCTTATGCCTTTGCCAGTTATGTACATGTCATCTTCTTTAAAATGATCCGAGCATACAACGTGGGTTGCATTCGGTATAAAACATTCTTGCCCTCGCGATGTAGCAATAATACCTACTACTCCATGCTGAACAACAAATTGGGTCTCGAGGAAATTAAGAATAAATAACAAAAAAGTTGAAAATCACAGAGCGGCCGCCATCTTGAAAATGTGAAATGTCAGATTTTTCCCGAGGTGTCGGGGGGGGATAGAGAAAACCCGCCATAGACAACAAAGTCCCATCTCGCCTCCTTCTGGGAGAACAATTATATAGTTCACTACGTGGTAAGTCTAGGATTATATAATATAATATTTTATTGTACTAAAAATCAAATTCAAACTAAACATATTTAAATATATATTAAAAAAAAAAACAACAAAGCGACTCTATGAAATTTTTGTTCTATAATATTTTGCGATGAGTTTCATTCATTTCATTCGTTTACTGTCGTGCAATCGTGCAAAATAATCTAAACAAAAGCAACTGATATATTTGTCTCTTTCTGACTATAGCGCCTGTATAGTGAGAAGACAAAGACATTCGTCATACCTGTTGACCCGTACGCGTTAGTCATACGACAGTGCCGAGTGCCGACCGGCGCCCATACCAATCGGGTACGGACCGGGTATCTGCCGTCGTACCCGGTCTGCGTACTGTCAAGGTCATACCGGGTCTTTATACCTGTACCAGTATATACGCCTCATCCCTAGTACTGAGGGTCTTGGGTTCGATTCCCAGCGAAGTGGAAGTTTGAATGTTAAGTTTATATCTCTGTTCTTGTTCTGGGTGTGTGTGTTCTTGTCTTTGTGTGTTGTCCATGGCTTATTATTATTTATTTATTTATTGTTAATTAGAACGTATTATAATTCACTTACACTAATTAATATTAATTACATGACAAAGGGAATCGTATTGTTGGGCTATGAGTGCTTAGCGTTATTTATTTATTTCTAACACGACGAAGTAATTATTGTTTAATAATGATTCGCTACCATAATGTTGTGTGATTGAACTACTATCGCTCTGTTTGTGTTCAGGTGCGTCTCCTGCTGGACGTGCTGCTGGCGGCGCGGTGCGGCGTGACGGAGGAGATGCTGTACAAGTGCCTGCTGACCAAGGAGTACAGCGTCACCAGGGAGGACTTCAACAGGCGGCTGCACTTGCTGAGGAGGTATACTACTATATTACATGTGTCCCAACAGCGGCACAGATTTATAAAGAGTCAATAAAATATTTGTTCACTCTCACAATATTATAATTAACCATTTTAAATTTATAATTCAAGTGGTGCTGCCTAAGGCTAAGCGCAGATTGAGACTTTTTGTCTCGGAGACTTGACAGTCGGGTGACAGTCACGTCACTAGATGTATGAACTATATATTTGTCACCGTGCTGTCATGTCACCATAGTCTGCGCACTCCCATATATTTCATAGCACTCGACTGGGTGACAAAAAGTCTCCGAGACAAAAAGTCTCAATCTGCGCTTAGCCTTACTGTAGATATAACATGTCAATACATATAATAAAACTAATTGATTTAATATTTGTCTGTGCGTTTGTTCTGGCTCATCTCAGGAACAGCTTTACAGATTTAGATGTATTATAGTACGCTTGGGTTGACATTGTTTTATTTCAATCGGTTCACAAATAAAAAAAAGTAATATCAATTTAAAGAACTTAATATGAATTTAAAGAACCGTCCATACATTTTATTATAGTGTGGGTTTACCGAAGCGGAGCGAGGACGAGTACTAGTTGTACATTTTTACACTTCACGTTGTGAGTGTAGTGAAATCCACCTTTTGGGAAACTATACCATCTGTATAAATAAGCTCCATTAAAATGTTCCTATATAAATACTTAATATCCACATTATTATCATGAACTATCATAGATATTACTAGCCGATCAAGTGTGTCCTGCCTACTGCTACCGTCCCCCAGGATCCTGGTGATGGAGCGGGCGACGGGCTACCTGTCCATCTTCCACCACTCGTTCGCCAAGTGGCTGGTGGATGTGAAGCACTGCACGCGCCGCTACCTGTGCTGCCCGCCCGACGGACACGCCGCGCTCGCCATGTACTACACGCTGCTCGCCAGGAGGTAACGTAACGTGCGCTTTCCCCTTTCCCCTCCATCTCCTCTTACCCCTCCTCGCCCATTCCCCTCTCCCCTTTCTCTCCCAATACCCCTTACTCTCTCCCTTCCCCTCTCCATCCTTCAATGCCCCCCCATCTACCTATTGTTTCTGGACATCTATTTAACGTTCTTGATTTTATATGAGAACACGTGTTTCTTAAAGTTATCTTAATTTATCTTGTTCCCTCCACTTCCTCGCCCTCTCATTCTTCCCATTGCGTCTTAATTTCCAGAAGTACTTTTCCAGGAAAAGATTTTATAAGATACGAAGCATTTGTATGGTTATGGTTATATTATATGCGTTTATTTTTGTTACATTTTCAGTAGATATGTAATTTTTTTCTTTATTATTTTGAGAGGACGAAAGAAGCAAAGTTATCCATAGTTGTGTTTGATAAATAGGCATATTAATGTTTTACAGACTAAGCGCACTCGAGATCCACAACTACGTGTACCACATGACTCACCTGGAGCAGCACATGTCTTCACAGAAGAAGAACAAAACTACGTGAGTATACCTATGTTGTGAATATCTTAAGGACATCTTAAGGTACAGGTACAGGTGAGTTACCTAGGCTTGCCTATCTAAATCTTGATTTATCTTACTATTATAGGACATTTTCATAGAGATAGCACTGCTACCTGTGCCGATCTATTAGCGCTTATCATGTAGTCAGAGCAAAATGTGGCCAAAATAATTAAAATCCCTTGAACTGTCTGCGGCTCAGAGCCCGGTGGCTTGCGTCGATCCTCAGTGATCGGCAAAATTAAGCAATAGGTTTCCGTGCTTCGGGCGGCAGGCAAAGCCGTTGGTCCCGATTGTTGTCGTGAGAACACTCGTTAAGCCATCTCGGAGACCTTCGGGCAGCATGAAAACTTCTGGCACTTGGTTTGGCCTTTAACCCCTCCACCAATCCGCACTGGAACAAGTATGTTCTAGGTCTCCTGATAAGAAGAAACCCGTGGGCCATTAGTAAGTTGAAGCTAAACTGTCTGTCCCCGCAGCGAGGGTGAGGATGGTCTCGACCTGCACACGCTGATCCTGCTGTGGGTGCTGGACTCCGGCTGCGACGTGGAGGCCGCGCTGCGCCGGGAGGCCGACGTCATGCGACAGATAGACGGCGGGGGTGATGATGATCAGGTACGGGGGGGATGGTGTGAGGGGGAGAGTGGGGAGGGAAAAGGAGATAGGGAAGGAATATATAAAAAATAATATTTTTCCACTTATGGTATTTAGGTTTGTATTCTACCTAAAATTTTCGTAATTGCGTCTTTACTGCGTGCGAACATTATTTGCGTACTCGCGTTTGTACGTGCATACTCATATTGTGTTCTTGCTGTATATAATTTTGTGGGTTCCCATTGTAAATGTAATTTTGTTTCAGAATACGGAAATGAAGACTGAGGAGAAAGATGTAGACCCGGAGTCTGAAGGAAAGGAATCTGTTTCGAGTGAGTTTTTTGTATCTTATTGCATTTATGTTAGTTTTACCTTTTGCAAAGTTATAGTTCAACTAGCTGTTACTTGCGACTTCGTCTGCGTGGTATTTAACAAAAAAAATATAAAACAATTTTTTTTTCTATAATAAAAGTAGCCTGTTTGTTTCGTCTAATCTCTGAAATAGCTGAACTGATTTTGACAGGACTTTAACTGGCAGATAGCTGATGTAACAAGGAGTAACTTGGGCTACTTTTATTGTAGAAAAAAATTGTTTTAGAAAAAAAATAGGATCAATGAAAAGTTTAATAATATTCGATTACATTCTTAGGCGATACGAAGTTCGCCGGGTCAGCTAGTTACAAATAAAAGTGATGATGGTATTTTATTATTTAGAATGTGCTAATTTTAATTTTCATAGTGATGGTATGTTGTAATCTCATAAAGACATTTTTATATGTACAGTCAGATTAGCACTGATTGTTTAATTATTAAATTATTAACCCTCAGTTTTCCTGTTGTCCTTGTGGCCGTATAACAATAGAATTCGTAAAGTTAACTTGTATAAGTACGTCAATCTGTTTGTATGTTTGAGCAGTGGGTTTTACATAAACCAAATTGGTATAATTGTGAGGAAATACAAAAATAAAATCACTGCAAAATGTAGGTACATAATTTAATATAATAAACACATCGATTTTTGCAGGTACATATACACACCAAGGTGTATTTATTCTTCCAGTCAAATGATTGATCTGGATTAGTAATAAAATAAATGATAATAAATTATAGATACCAGTGAACGAATATGAGTATATTAGTTCATTGATAGATACTAATTAGCATAACTTATCACCTCGACAAATGGCTGCAACTCATTAGCAGTCAATTGCAGAACACATCAGTGCTGGCGTTAGAGCACTGACACCCTAGGCAAGAATATTGTGGCGCCCGGGCGGCCGCATAAGAAAATAAAAATCGAGCTTTCTTTGCTCGAAAATTTTTTTGCTGAACCAATGAGAACGATTATTAAGAATTTTATTTGTCCTTTTTTTTTGCTCCTAATCCCAAATGTGGCGCCCTAGGCAGTCGTCCCACCGCGTCCCCCCCCCCCCCCTGACGCCGGCTCTGGGACACATTACTATCATATATGGCCATTGCGCATTCCGTAACACTAAAGGCTTCACAGACTCGTTGTTGACTAGCATAGAATCTGGAGTGTACTTTTTATCGTGATGCGTGATCTTCGCTGTGAATCATGGTATTAAAATCTTATTTGATAAAATGAATGTTATCAGCTACCTCATGCAAATAAAATTGAATGTTTAGTTTTACTAAAAATCTAATTAAAAATGACCTAATTGTTCATTCTCGTTAATTTTGATTAAAACAAATTATGAATTACGACTGCTATCGCATCCTGCATTACAGGAATTGCGGCTCGGATGACCTAAATGATTTTAAACCTTATATGTTGACAACAAAGTTAAAATTTCATTGAGGGTTTGGTAGGAAAATGATATTGAAAAATTAATAATTGAATTCAAGGAACCTCAGTATTGCACATACGTTTGCGATGGACGATTGTCTTATTGAGTCTGTTTAAAATGTAGAGTTTTGGATGTCATTATTGTTTTTATCTAAAGATAACATGTGTATCAAGATAACACAAAGACATGATGATTAAAATTGATTCTTATTTTTGAAGGATTAAAACTGAAAGTCAGTTGTGTCGTAAAAACTTGATAAAGTGTTACCGCTGTGTTTACAAAGTTGTGTTCGTTCGATATAAATAAATTGTGTTTTAATGGTGGATGCAGTTGAAAATGAAAAGATGGTTAAATCGTTGTGTAAGTGTGGTGTTATAATAGTTACTCACTGCGGATGTGGCATGTCTTTGACCCCTGTTTTTGTCTCTGCTCAAATAAAATAATAACTGGATAGTCGATAAAGCGCGACCACACATGGAGTACTGCTCCCAAATACCATGCAATTGGGTTGAAATATACGTCACACGAAGTCTAGTACACCACTCTTAGGAAGTCAAGCAAAGCCGTCACACCTGGTTGTAACTGTGAAAACGCGGTTGACGCATGCGTCTTGCGAAGTGAAAACACGAAATCTGTCCACCGAGTGGCATCTTCGTGATTGCCTATTGCCTATGTTTTATTATGTAGCTTGCATGCAATCATCAAATGATACACTGCGGTCAGTATGCCTATCGAGTCAACCCATCACATTAAACGAACTTCCTACATCGGTGTTCCCTCTGTGCTATGATAGGGATATAGGCCATACTAGTAGGGTGGAGAATCCTTGATTAACTACTACACTCCTTGTGACTCCTTGTGTTGATATGATAACTATGATCTGATTTAAACGTATTATTGATTGCTTGATATCTTGAAATTATGCGAGTCGGTATGCTTTAAATTACATATTGAACTTGATTGATAGACTAATGATAAATGATAGATTTATGGAGTGAGCACGCGCGATTGCCTTGATGAATCGTTTAATACGGACCGTGTCATACGTACCACTGAAGTTGTAACAAGTACAATTAAAATACTCGCGCGACTCATGTAAATTGTTGACACAGCAAGGTGTACTAGTTGGCTCGTACATGGTCCTTTAAGAAGCAGGTCCATCGCTTCCTTCTTGGCCGGCAATGCCAACGCCCCTGGTACTGCTAACGTCCATGAGCAGCGGTGATCACCTACCATCAGGTGACCTGTCCGCTCACAACATACTCTGCCCCCAGTGGAGCCGTCGACGCTGGAGTCGCTGATGCCGGAGCTGGTGGGCGGCGCAGGCAGCGCGCGCTGGCCCCGCGACCGCCGCGTGCTGCGCGCGCTGCTCGAGCTCTCCCGCACGGACTCGCTGCGCACCGAGCCCGAGGGGGAGCTCGGGGACCTCGACGACCTGGTTAGTGTGACGAACAGTTAACGCGTTAAAAGAGGCGTAGCCATGTTTATGCTATAATTTTATTATAAGATACATATTATTATTCTCTTTTGTATGCTGTGTTTACTGTATTTTGAATGGACACTGTGCGACCTTAATAATATAAATAAATGTTCAGATCAGATAATCATCAGATATTCTCCCATAAATAAATGACATTACACATTAAGCGATATTTTATGTAGCGATTTATTCTACACATTAAGGGATTTTAGTTATGTCGACCTCCATTACCGTAAGGTTAAGTACAGTAACGTTAACGTAGATGTAGCGGGATTACAATACTAACGAGTGTTCCAACCCGTGTGTGACAGCTATCTACGGAGCCGGCGGCGGAGGGTGAGGCGGCGGCGGGGTCGGGCGACGAGCGGGCGGACACGCTGCCGGAGCCCGGCGCCGTGCACGAGCTGGCCGCGCGCGGGGACGAGGACACGCTGCAGGCGTTGCTTAAGGTGATCACTGCACTAGAGAGACACACGCACAGGCACACGCACACGCATACGAACACGCACACGCACACCCACACGCACACACACTCAGTACACTTAGTACACTACTGAATGCACTAGTCGACGAACGTTATTTTAAGGCAAGGGAAGCATACTAGTTTTTATTAATAGGAGCGATGTCTGTTCATGGAATATATCTGAGGAAAACTTTTAGTAGGCGTATTTAATAACGCAATGGAGGATCCATATTATAACAATGATTTTTAGAGTTTTTGTCTGTTTGTCTGTGCTTTTGTTCCAGCTAACTTCTGGTACGACTTAACAAATTTAGATGCGGTTTTCATAGATGTATTGTAGTCAGCTTGGGTTAATATTAAGTGTTTGTTTTATTTTAATCGATAAAAAAGTAATGTCAATTTTAAGAACACTGTCCATAAATGTATGGACTTCAAAAATTGTAACTTTTAAGTTTTACTAGTTGTATAACTTGAATAATGATATGTTCGGTGTCGTCAGCGCTGGCCGTCGCTAGTGGAGGCGTGGGACGCGGCGGGCAGCACGGCGCTGCACTGCGCGGCGCGGGCGGGGCGCGCGGCCGCCGCGGCGGTGCTGCTGCGGGCGGGCGCCGACGCGTCCGCCGCGGACGCTGACGGCTGGAGTCCGCTGCGGGCCGCTGCTTGGGCGGGGCATACTGAGGTGAGGGGTAGCGGTCAATTGGTTATCGTCGTTGCGACTTTAAGACCTCTTATGTGTAAAAAATCAGCTTTTTGAGGGAATCGATAAAAATCGATGAAGTTTTATTTAGCAAGCACATAAGTGATTTTGAATTTAGTGAATAAATTACGATGGAAACGTCGAACACACATGAGAGTTTTTGAATTCGATAGTGCTTCAAAGTGTAGAAACATTTGACGTAAAAAAGTGATTTTGCCAAAAGTGGCACATAACACATAAGAGGTCTTAAAGTCGTAACGACGTTATATTATGTTTGTGTTAGTTCCGTACGTCGGTTACGCGTACCAGTATAATAATATATTGCCTCATACCATGATGCTGAAACGACGCATGCGTTGCAGAGCTCAAAATGGAATTGTTTCTGGGAAGCTTGGAACAACTTTTGGGGTACATAAATTTTCAACTATTTCCTTCGTTAATAACCTGTTATTTCCCGCTACAGGTTGTCGACGTACTGTTGGAACACGGCTGTGACGTAGACTGCGTGGACGCTGATAATAGAACAGCTTTGAGGTAATAATATTACGAAATTGTTGTAATAGGGGTCCGGGTGTGGTGAAGTGTTGAATTTTGACATTTTCACACGAATTCTCTTAAGATTCGCGGGTGATATGGACATAAATAAGTCATCACTAACATTTTCGATCCCACAATAATCATTTATCTGTCACATTAAATTCCGCCGGGAAGCGAAACCAAGAGTTCAAGAAAGTGTCCAAAAAAAAAAAATCAGTGTCTCTCTTACGAAATCAGTTCTATTAGTTAATCAAATCAAATCAAATCAAATATTTTTATTCAAAATTGGTTTGGTTTACAAACACTTTTTGAAAGTCATGCAAGTTACGCCAATGCTTCAGACAAAGCCCTACTGTGAGAGGGCCCGGGAGAAGAAGCAGCAAGAAACTACCGGGTTTGTTTTTTTCCTGCTCACAGTTACAGATAGCACTTATCATCTACTTACAATCTATATCCATAAAACTCATGTCCAAGCAGTCTTGTCTTTACAATAATCATCTAATTGTATGTATCTATTGAATGTACACAAGGCAAAAGAGTTAGGTATGCAGGACATTATACAAAAACGTAACGTTATGTTTACTTTTATAGATTGCTTACGTTATTAGTAAAGTTTAGTCATACCTTACGTTATATGGGTTGCATTTAACATAGATAATAACCCAATAATTCTGCAGTACTAAATATTACGAAAGGTTTTTATATCATGATCTGCCTACCTACATACCTGTTTTGCTGAGTGTACGTTATGTATAGGGCGGTTTATATCATGACCTGTATCTGTTTTGCCGACTGTACGTGTCGTCGTCGTGTAGGGCAGCAGCCTGGTCCGGCCACGAGGCGGTGGTGGCGCGGCTGCTGGCGGGCGGCGCGGCGGCGGACCGCGCGGACGCGGAGGGCCGCACGCCGCTCATCGCCGCCGCGTACATGGGCCACGCGGATATCGTGCGCCTGTTATTGGACGCCGGCGCGGATGTTGATCATGCGGATGAGGATGGTGAGTGGATGATAATTGATGAATGACGCCACACACTCAGAACCCCACACTGGGAGTCCCTGTGTCGTTGGTGCCAAGGACTACACACAAAGACAAGAACTCATGTACCCAAACCGAGATTAGTGAAGTTTCCGCCTCGGTGGAAATTGACCGCAGTAACCACGCCCCTCTGGTCGTCAAATCACTTAATTTTTTTTTGCGTGAGCCACCTGTAATTTTGTCATCCATGCATATCGCCAAGGTACCTTCGATGCGTTGCTGGTTAAGTAAGATGAGCCACGGACATCCTGCAGGCGCAACATGCGGGTGCGGATGTTGATCGTGCGGACGAGGACGTTGCGTGCGACTAACTGACTATGCTCTGATTGTTACATATTGCTTCCGTTCTCGTTTCTTTGTTGTCTTAATTATTTGTAATGTACTACTTAAAACTATATTTTTAATAATAAATCCATTTTCCTCAATACCTGTAGGTCGCACAGCACTAGCGGTGGCGGCGCTGTGCGCGGCGGGCGGGCCGTGCGCGTCCCTGCTGCTCGAGCGCGGCGCTGACGTCAGCAAGGCGGACCGGGACCGCGCCACGCCGCTGTTGGTGGCAGCGTTCGAGGGACACACGTGAGTCTATACATATACAGTAACTATCGCTGTTGCTCTCTCGCTCTGTCCGCGTTGGAGCAGTGGTGACGTCAGCAAGGCGGACTGCGACCGCGCCACGCCGCTACTGGTGGCCGCGTTCGAGAGACACGCGTGAGTCTGTGATACAGTAACTAGCAGTATTGCTGTCTCGCTCTGTCGCTGTTGTTAGAGTAGTGGTGACGTCAGCCAGGTGGACCAGGGCAGCGCCACGCCGCTACTGGTGGCCGCGTTCGAGGGGCACACGTAATTATATACAGATACAATGACTACCAGTGTTGCTTTCTCGCTCTGTCGTTGTTGATGAGGCGAGGTGGTGACGCTAGTGACGGTATACGCTAGTGGTCGTTCATGCCTAGCTCACGTCACAACAACTTTATTTAAGAAGTCATTATTTACGAGATTTTCCTTAGCCGATTAAGGATTGAAATTTCAAATTCAAAAACATGGAGCAAAATATAGTGGCCAGTGAAAGTCTTCAAAATGTCGTCACGTCCCTACTACAGTTAAATAAGAAGTATCCATCCATCCACTAAATAATTTTGCGTTATTTTCTTCTGGTTCACTATTTTGTTAACTCCACAAGACGCCACCAGATGGCGTATATAATGAATTATCAACTCCGCCCTATCCCCAGCGAGATCTGCGAGCTCCTCCTAGAAGCGGAAGCGGACATCGAGGCGTGCGACGCGGCGGGGCGCACGGCGCTGTGGGCGGCCGCGTCCGCGGGGCACGCGCGCGCTGTCCGGCTACTGCTGTTCTGGGGCGCCTGCGTCGACACCATGGACGCTGAGGGGCGCACCGTGCTCAGTACTGCTGCTGCTCAGGGTTAGTTCACTATACTGCTTCCGTGCGTCGGTCCCGGTTGTTACCGTAAGATAACAGTCGTTAAGCGTTGTCGGAGGTCCTCGGGTGCTATGAAAAGTTATGTTACTTGGCCACTAACCCCTCCACCAATCCGCACTGGAGCAGCGTTGTGGAGTATGCTCTAGGCCTCCTCAAGAAGAGAGACCCTTGCTCAGTAGTGAACCATCAATGGGTTCAAGCCAATATAGACGCAGCATGAAGTATTTGAAGTAATACATTGTCTAACTTTAAAATTATTATCACATTTTTTATAAACTCAACCTAATAGGGATGTTGACTAATTTTAGGATTCAATTTGATTTTATAGATAGAACCTTATGATTCATGAAAAAAATATTATAAAAATAATAATCTTAAATTTAAAGACAAAAATTGATAAATAAAAATCATTTTCAAATTTCCCACCAAAAACGTCACATGACGTCACTAGCCGATATTCAATACTATCTGTCGACTGAAGTTCGTCGCACTTGCATATAAAATAAGAACAATGACGTCATAAGCTCAAACTGGTGTTTGAGGTCACGTGTCAGTGAGTACTATTTTTAACATTTTAAAATAATCAAATTTAATTTATTTTGATTGATTTCGACAAAATAATAATATTTTAGGTGTTTAAATGTTTTCCTTGATACTTTAAACATAAAGTTATTTTAATTTTTACTGATAGTGTCAACATCCCCTGAAGTCTGCTCGAGAAAAAGTGTTCAAAATGTAAGTAATGTAAACATACTCCTCACCAGGTAACGTGGAGGTGGTCCGTCAGCTGCTGGACCGCGGGCTGGATGAGCACCACCGGGATAACTCTGGCTGGACGCCGCTGCACTACGCCGCTTTCGAGGGTTAGTCCATGACGCTTTATTAACTGAATAGCTGATTAACGAGCAGGTGGGCCTATGAAGAAGAGATAAGGAAAGAACTGAAATGCCATTCAAATTCATTAACACCCAGGAAATAGAAGAAAGCACTATGATTGTTTTTTTTATGGAAATAGCTGGCAAACGAGCTGACGATCCACCTAATGGTAAGTAGCCATCGTCGCCCATGGACATCAGTAACACTAAAGGCATCACTGATGCGTTGCCAGCCAAGAAAGAGAAGAAAAAGAAAGAAAGAAAGAACTGGCTCTCAAGCCCCCGGCTGGCTTTGGCGGTTGACTCATGCTCAAGGGTGGTAGCTATCCAGGCGAACCCTATGGAGAAGTCGTAATGGTAATAATGGTGTTAATTAACAATTAAAATCAATATTACCAATATAATCCCTCGAGGGGCCCTACCACCAGCGGGCCGGATTTAACCGCCTCTTACGACACCCATCCGGCGTGGGATTGGGGTTAGTATTCTAAGCCGCCCCAATACGGCTAATAATTTTGAAAACATGTTCATGATCTTCAGTGCCCTGATAGGAGAAACTCCCAAGAAACTCCAAGGAGTCTACTTCCTGCTTACAGTTATAGACTACATTATAGGTACTGTGATTGTGGCTATACATAAATGAACCTCAATCTGAGTACTATTTTATGCCCTTTCCCCAGGCCACGTGGAAGTATGCGAGGCGCTACTGGAAGCGGGGGCAAAGGTGGACGAGGCAGACAATGACGGCAAGGGCGCGCTGATGCTGGCCGCGCAAGAGGGACACACGACGCTCGTTGTCCTGCTCGTTGATGAGTGGGGCGCGCCCGTCGAGCAACGCGCGCATGATGGGAAGACCGCGCTCAGGTATGTCTGTGCGGGTTGATGACGGTACTGGAAGGGTGATTGAAATCAACTTTTTATTTAAACAGAAATATGCGACAATCGAGCTGACGATCCACCTGATTTTAAGTGGCTATCGTAGCCCATGGACATTAGCAACACCAAAGGCATCACTGATGCGTTGCCGGCCAAGAAAAGGGAGAAAAAGAAAAAAGAAAGAACTGGCTCTAAAGCCCCCAGCTGGAACAGGGCGTTTGGCGGCTGACTCGAGTAAGAAGGTTGTAGCTATTCAGGTGGACGGTTGGACCCCACGGACATTTTTTGAGAGGGAGTCATGTGATTGACATACGATTTTGAGGTATAATTTAACAGGTTTCTTAGTTGAAATGTTGTTAATATAATCATGCTTTCAGGAACTTGACTTTAATATTTTTTGTTGATTAGAAACCGACGATTTGTCTTTAAAAATGTCGAGGATTATTATCATAATTATATCGCACGCCACCAGGCTAGCAGCACTCGAGGGCCACTTCGAGACGGTGGCGGCGCTGGTGTCGCGCGGCGCGGACGTGGACGCGTGCGACGCGGACCGGCGCACCACGCTGTACGTGCTCGCGCTCGACAACCGGCTCGCGATGGCCGCGCACCTGCTCGCGGCGGGCGCGCGCGTGCATTGCTGCGATGCTGAGGTTAGTGGAGGATGACGACGTACTGACGTACTGCAACGTTTCCTTGTAACGTTTAACCGTCACGGCTGCATTTAAAGTCAGTCAGAAATATGAGTTGAGTGACTTAATGTTTGAAGACGCAGCCTCATGTGAGAATCAAGGCTAATGTATACGTAACGGCTTTTTTCTCGTACGGGACGGGACGTGAAGTTTTGGAAACACCGTTTCATAGAAAATATATACGATAGTGCATACGTAGCGGAATCCCGTACGGGAAAAAACCCGTTAAGTATGCATTGGCCGTTAGATAGATAATTTTGTATGCAAAGGGAGGCACAGTGCGCCCAACTTATCTGTGAAATGGCGAAAATTGGAACTAATGCTGCCCCATTCTTAAGTTCTTTGTGTTAATGTCAATGAATGACATTGACATTTACTACGTCTCGAATTGCGTCCCAGTGATTGGTCAATACGTTCGACAGCGCCCTCCCTCAGTTCACAGATAAGTTGGTCGCACTGTAACTTTATTTTCAGATTCTTTTGTCCGAGTTAAATCTCTATCGAAACTGTAGTTTTACCGTGTCAAAGTTCACATCGATTGTTACAGGGTCGAACTCCACTCCACGTGTCGGCTTGGCAAGGTCATACGGAAATGGTCAACTTGCTCATCAAAGCGGGCGGTGCGGACGTGGACGGTCGCGACCGCTGCATGCGCACGGCGCTGCACGCGGCGGCGTGGCGCGGGCGCGCCGCGGCGCTGCGGGCGCTGCTGCAGCACGGCGCTTCGCCCTCCGCTGTGTGTACGCAGGGCGCTACGCCGCTGGGTGAGTTGGGATTGGTGTTACATCTCTCGAGGAGGGGACGTCGCTACGGACATAAAGTGTTGTGTTAGCTTGACTATTACTTCCCAGAAATCTATCCTTGTTAGCGACATTATCGAATGGTGTAATAATACAGGATGTTTTTTTTTTAATTTAAATCAAAAGGTTCGATTCCTGGCCAGGAATATTGATTTTTCAAAATTCTAATGATACATTTACATTTTTCATCAAAATCGGGCCCTCTAGTCCTTTGATCACTTTTCGGTATTCCTCATAGTTTCGGATTTAGATATACACGCCCACTTGAAAAGTTCATCCTGTATAATAAAGGTGTAAAATACGTCACCCCAGGTATAGCGGCGCAGGAGGGCCACGAGGAGTGCGTGCTGTGGCTGCTGCAGCACGGCGCGGACCCGCTGCAGGCCGACCACTGTGGTATGGCTTGTTGCTGTTATTTGGCTATTGTTATTATGAGTTAGTGCTTGATTAATGTTCCTCCTGATGGTCAGAGGTAATATCGAGGCTGGTAAAATACACTAAATTAGTAAAGCTATACACTTTTGACTTCAACTATTATAAGTCAACGCTATATAATTATGTTTCAGTTTACCTGTCACCGACTACGTACAGAAAATAAATTGGCTTCTAAATTATTTTTATATTATAGCTTGAATGTTTGTGTCCAGCTCGAAGGACATTTTTTTTTATTAAAACAGCATTCACTATACTGTTTTTAATTTATGTTCTATATGTCACTTGCCACTTAAACGCAGCTATTGAGCGTGTATGAGACGGCTCCAATTGTATTCCATTTGTAAAGTCAAAAATGCTTGTTTTGCAATCCCGTTCGTTCATTACATTAAAATTGTTAATTTGGAATCCGACTCGCATTTATATATATGTAATTTAAAGTGTGATAATCATTGGTTATTGGTCAGGTCGCACGCCAGCGAAGGTCGCGTGGCGCGCGGGACACGCCAACATCTGCCGGCTGCTGGAGCGCTGGGCCCAGCCCTCCGCCCCCGGCCCTGAGGAACTCAAGCCTGCACGCTCGGGTATGTACAGTGAAGGTTGGACGGTTAGTGAAGGTTGAACCGGCCTTTAGAGCTTCACTATTATTAGTATTAATATAAGTCGAATTTATGTGTGCTCATACATACGTAAATGCGTGCACTTATAAATGTGCACGCGTAATCACTAAGTTTGGTTATTACAATAATCTAAATTTTACTAACAAAAAATAACCGACTTCAAAGTCTCAAAAACTACTTTTCAGATCTCGTTCAAATTTATGTGGGACCACATGACAAGCACCTGCTTTCGATTAAAAAAAGAATCATCGAAATCGGTTGACGTGATATTGAGTTATTCGTCAATTTGTCGCGTACATCTTAACACAAATTTACGACTTATGTGGTTTTCTCATGGATGCCATTGTCAGATCTCAATAAAATTTATGTGGGACCACATGACAGCCACCAGCTTTCGATTAAAAAAACAATCATCAAAATCGGTTCGCCCAGTCCAAAGTTCTGAGGTAACAAACATAAAAAAAATACAGTCGAATTGAGAACCTCCTGCTTTTTTTGAAGTCGGTTAAAAAAGTAGTAATACGCATCGTGTGGGTGTAGAAAAGATTATAGAATTTCTGAATTTCTGTTGTAGGTTCTCCGGAGTACAAGCGGCGCAGCGTGCACAGCTCCAACTCCACCAAGTCGTCGTCCAACCTCACGGGCGGCTCCAGCAAGTCGCACGACCACGACGACCACGCACACGACAAGGTGAGGAGTTTTATTTGTCACGTTGCTTGTACTGTAAAATTTGCCCGACACATCTAATGACCCAACTCAGAGCCCGGGTACTTAAATCGCTCCTTAGTAAATAATGACCATACAAATTCTGTACTAAGGAGCGATTTAAGCGATGTAAGTGACTCTGATTTGGGGCGTAAGTCTTGAGGTCTGTAGTATTAAACATATTATTATGTCATGTATTAAATAGGTAAAATGAGGTGTAACTGGCGACATTCAATAACTGGAAACTTGTTTGTCTGGTTTTACAAAATAAGATATTAAAAAAAAAACACTACACATAAGTGGGACCTTTCTGTTTATTAAAAAGGTTTTCTTTAAAACGCGTCCACAGCATTTAACATAGTTTTCTATAGTCATAGCGATTTACAAAACACGTAAGTATGTTATACGTCACTCTTTATGTTGATATTGTATTGTGTTCCCTAACCAAACACCATCCGTTTACTGTCGTCTGGCAGCCGCCGCGTCCGAACCCGTCGCTGTCGTTCGCGCAGCAGGTGGCGCGCTGCGGGCGCGCGCGCCGCGAGCGGCCGCTCGACGAGCCCATCCCCGAGCACCGCGCGCTGCACCAGGACGCCAACTTGAGGTCGGTGGGGCTCACGAGGATAGAGCGTGGATTAGATCTGTTATTAACACGGGATGGACGGACATGACGGAACTAAGGGTTCCGCGTGAACTGTGGAGCAAGTTAACTTACCACTAAAAATAACTTGACTTTAACTCGTAAAATATTAAAGTGCGTACCCGTTTGCATTAAAAATGACCCAAATACTACTTAAGTCAATGTCCACACATCGTGTCTACGCAGCGCACATCACTATCGTCGATACGCACACATCACTACTGCCGAGGCGCGCGAGCGTTCATCAGATCTTTTAATCAGCAACCCCAAGCCTTCACAGTCCACTATTCACCCAGGAGCTACCTGGCGAACGAGCGAGACAGCGAGCTGCGCGGCTACGCGCGCGAGAAGGACCGCCGCCGCGAGCAGCGGCACGGCGCCGTCAGCCCGCTGTACGCGTCGCCGCCGCGCTCGCCGCCCAGCGACCGCAGCGTGTCGCCGCCGAGGAACGCCGGTACTGACTACTTTCATATATCTATAGTACTTCTGTAGTCCTAGTAATAGTTTGTTTAGAGAAGAGAATTTGATAAACAGTCTAACTACTACTGCCTTTTACTGAAATACGAGACTTTGACGCGAAAGAGTGACTTTTTATACATATAAACGTCCAAATTATTTCACCGAAGCGTATAACCAGGATAAAATTTACCCTATTTTTTTTTACCATTAGTGCTTGATGGTTAGCCAAACATCCAAACATTTTCTCAAAACTTTCGCGGTTATAATATTAGGAAGGTTGTGTTAATTAAAAAATAGTAGTAAACAGTAAGAGTAAAAAATAATAGTAAGTAGTAAACATTAATAGTAAATAGTAATAATAGTAAAATGTAATAGTAAAGTAAGTCTAGCATTAAATGATAATTTATTCTTGAATACTTTTCATCTGCTTTATTTTTAAATTACTAATTACGACAAAAATCCCTGTTACTAATTTACACTCGTCTAAAAATAGTCCATAACTCACCCATGCAGGCGGCTCCCAGCCCGCGAGCCTGTCGAGCGTGCAGCCCGCGGTCACGGACACGCACTTCAACCGCGACACGCACATGCGCATCATACTGGGCCGCGACAGCAAGCCCCAGCACGAGCGCGCCGACAGGTGAGTGAGAGAAACGGCATCGGTGATGTAGCAGTCACTGTATCCAGCCGTGCACGCCAGTAGTCTTAGCGACCTTTTTTTTCTTTTACAGAATTCTAAGTCCACAATGTGGCGAGATATTAACAATATTTCTTAGTTTACTATGGATTTTTTTTTAATTCGTAGATTACATCCGTAGATGAGACATAAACTCTGGCATCACTTCCGCAATATCTCGCTGCACGCGAGGCCATAAAACGTGCGAGCATGTTGCGCGCTCACTCGCACTTATGGGTCTTATGGCGACGCGTAGTGAAGCATAGGACTAATTGGTTTTTTCTAGGCGCAGTCATGTGGCCCGTCATGGACCATTAATTAATTAATAGTTCCGAGGTTCTCAAAATATCTACATGCCCTTATCTCACGTAACATGTAGAAAAGAACAATGTATAAATACAGGATTATGCATTATGGACTATGTGTTTATTGGTGTATTATAATTATTATAAATATTGTACAATAATTATAAAGTTATTGCTAGTATGTTTAAATCGTATGTTGTCATATTGTTATATTATTGTTGTATCTGCCAAGCCAAACTTGAAGAAAGACAGAAAATCAAGTGCTATGTATAAAAGGTGGTCTTAACAAACAGCTTTTTCTCCCATGTCCAAGATGTACGAATGAACAATAAATTCATCAAATTTGGCTTAACAATGCTTGTATACCTCGCTTGTAGTGTCCCTTTATGTATTTTAACTCAAATTGTACACCTGAAGGCAAAGCTGGATTTTTTGTAGTAAAATAAAACCCGTAGAATGAAAGATCAATAAAATTATGTTATTCATTTGTTTCGTTTCCTGATAAAAGTTATCGCACTCTTAATGTCTTATTTGTATAAATAACACATATTTAGTTTTTATTTTTATAACAAACTCCTTCCATTGGTTTTTTCTATTAGACAAGCAGTGGTAGAACCATTTGAGTGAATGTTCAATACCCATATATTATGTTGTATGTATGTATATCTGTCTGTACGTGTCGCTTGTGAACTGTAGTTTGGCGGCGAGCGCGGCGCTTTGCAGGAGGCTAGTGGGAGGGCTGGGGCGAGCGAGAGGGAAGATACTCAAACGAACGTGAGTGACAAGGACGGGCGCGGAATATGTTGCCATCGCACACGATACGTATTGAGGTGTATTTAGACCACGGACAAAACTAAAATTATTATTATTAATATTATTAAATTCTTTTTACAAGCAATTTTATTCGAAGCAGGTTTTTAAAAGAACTTTCTGAGTTTCCCGGAATAAATTCTTACAGTGTTAAACAAAATATACTATTTCCACTATTTATTCAAAATAGTTTTATTTCAAATACTCGGGAAATAGTCATACCTTTTATTTATATAGAATTAAATATTTCACTTCCTTTAAATTGGTCTAAATACATCTCCACATGCTTGGCCGCCAAATTAGTGTTGCAAAAAGTATGGATTCAAGGGATATTTTTAAATTGCTTTCCCAACTAACCTGCATTGTGCCTTCGTTTTTATTGATAGGCATGATGACAGATTTTGAAATACTGTTCTATATTGTTGGGAAATATACAACGTATATCATATTTCCGCAAAAAAATAAGGTTTAGTATAAAATAAATACACTTCAATTTATAAGTTTAAAATTCGCATCAAAGCACTTCAAAGTGTCATGGCGTCGCTTGTTACGTCACACCTCAGGAAAATAATAGACAAGATGTCATTATCAGTATGGTCATATTCGTTTGTTTAAAGAGGCGTGACGTAATTCGCGCTGGTTGAGACTGATTGGCGTTCAAGATATCATGGCGGCTTGCCGTCGCGTATTTTGTAGTTTTATTTTATCAAAAATATAGTTAATTTCGCTCATAATAATACGATAAATGCGTGTTTTGTAATCCATTAATAGGGTTTCATTAAATAAATACATAATTTTAGTGATTTTTACTTACTGTCATCATGCCTATTACTTCATTGCTATTATAAAAATGAATTAATGATTGTGTTCGTGGGTGAAATTATATGTTAATGTTAAGTCCAATGCTAAATAAACAATGTGGCACTTGTTTTTACGTTTGTTCTATGACTTTATGACTAAGGTATTGCTATGCGCTTGAGAACGATATCAATACTAATATATAAAGAGGAAAGATTTGATTGTTTGTTTGCATTGAATAGGCTCCGAAATTATTGAACCGATTTGAAAAATTCTTTCACTGTTGGGAAGCTACACTATCCCCGAGTAATATAGGCTATATTATATTTTCAAAAAAATTAGGGATCCTTAATAAAACTCCAATAATGTAACCCAAGGTGTAAAAAAATAAGAAAACCGAAGCAAAGCGAGGGCAGTTACTCGTCAATAATATAAGACAATGGTTAGGTTAATGGTACGGTGCTGTTGTTGTATATGTAATTGTTGTTGTTGTTGTTGTTTGTCGCCAGTAAAAACAAGAGAAACGGCATCGTGACCAACCCGGCGATGCGGCTCGTCGCCAACGTCAGGAACGGACTGGGTGAGTTTAACTATGAATATGGCAGCTATAATATAAAATTAAATTATTCTTGACAAAAAAATAACCGATATCGAAATTAGGGATAACTCAAAAACTACTCGTCATATCTCGCTCAAATTTAAAGTAGGACCACATGACAAGCACCAGCTTTCGATTAAAAAAGAATCATCAAAAGCTTCATCCAGTCGAAAGTTCTGAGGTAACAAACATGAAAATACAGTCGAATTGAATACCTCCTCCTTTTTTGAAGTCTGTTAAAAATAACGTGTACGTAAAATTTGTAATATCAACAGATAGAGTTAAAATTCTTTGATGTGTCGAAAAAACCGTTAGTCCAAACGTGCTAAAAGGGGTTTAGGTTATGTAATGTCATCGAAAATGCGTTAATTGACATGTTAGGACGCAGGTGTAGCAGGGAAGTAAATGAAATAATCACCATAGACCACCACCAGTTGCTTAAGTCTATACTTATGTAATATGTATGTATGTATAAAGATGTGTTTGTTGTCAGACAACGCAGCGGCCAACATACGGCGCACGGGCGTGGCGCTCGCCGCCAGCGCCAGCTCCGCCAACCCCGCCGTCAAGACCAACGCCTTCCAGTGGAGGAAGGAGACGCCCTTATAACTAGCAGGGGGACAAACAGAGACAGATGTAGGCTGACAGGAATAGGTTGTTGAGGACTTGAGTTTATGTGACCTTTAGTGAATGGTCCTGTGGTTTGATTGATTGAAAAAACTTGATTGATTATATCGGAATTACAAAAGGTTTACGCTTTAGAAAAATACCGGTATTAGTTATGATGTATTACCGGTAACCAATAAAGTACCGGTATTGTTAATTCATACCGGTACATAACGGCATTTACGGTTATTACTCAAATACTCAATTATACTTGCAAGTTAGTATTGGTGTCATAATTAGAAATTTTTAAAAAGGATTAACGTAATACCAATAATTATTGAAGTTCAGTTAAAGCACCGGAAAGTAAGGAAGTTTTTAGTACTTTCTTGCGATCTACTGAACAGAACGATGCAAAGGGTGGTTAATTAGGATTCCCGGATTGTACCAAAAGTATTTAAACGAACAAAAGACTAGTATAATTATGTATAAAAAAAAAAACTAGTGGATACCCGACGTGTTCCACTACGCTAAAAAATTTTGATGAGAATGACATAACAATGTTTTTGTGTTGGCGTTAATGTTGATGCGCCATCTTTACGTATTATCTTCAAATTGTTGTATGGGAAAAGTGGAAAATCGATTTCATCAATAGATTGAATGTGCCTAATGCATTGTTTTAGTGGTCTCAAACCACCTTCGGATTATTGCCTTTCAAATAAAACCATTTTGAGGCATATCGGTTGGATGGTTTCAGAGTCTATTAAAGACATCCGTACGTTTTTGTGTTTTATGTATATAGATATAATAAAATAGTCTGAACTGCTTCGCAATAATGGATTTAAACAACAAAGAAGAATTTGGCTGTAATAAATTATTTAATTGAAAATACTCTTAAAAAACTTTTTTTTTATCGTCATCTAAAACAATCTCCACTAGCAAATACAGTAATCGAATTATCCCATTGTTTTCTAATGTCAATGATTTATGGAAAAATCGTATTGCTATATAAATATAGAGAAAGTGTAGCGCGATAAGTGTTCATGAAATATTCACCATATAAAATGAAGAATGAAATGGTTTAATTGCACAGATATTGCTCCTTTCATGATAATATCTCGTTTTAAGATAAACTCGTGTAAATTAAATTGTGAAGAATGATTCAACGATTGAAGTGAAATTGCGAATGAACGACTACATGTAACGATCGAGCCAGATCGAATGGGTGAACAAGCGTCTTAGAGGCTGATCGGGAATTTGTGGTAATTCAAAATTCCCGCCGAGAAATGCGTTCTCGATCGATTGGAATTTTGTATTATACTACAATACTACATTAAATTCCTGATCGAGACCGATTAGTAGAAAAATGATAAATTAAAGTAACTTAAATATATTTAAACAAAATCACAAATAAACGTATGTCTAAAATCGTTGGAGATACTTATGATAGTTTATTACTTGATGTTCAAAATCTAATCAAACAAAACCGCTAAAGAAATGACCTAATTTAAACCTTATTCTACGGATAAGGTCTTCTAAGCCATACTTCTACTGATTCTGTAATGTTGCTAATGAGCCTAAAATACATATATTTTCTCACTCTAACACTAGTAAAATAATAGAGACGAAGTATCGTATCAAAATATATTTTGTCTTGTAATTAAGAGGCGTAGAATGTCTTACTAAATGTATCGATGTTATATTTGTTAATAGATGTATCCTTCTCTAATTGTATCGATATAGCGACAGCAGCGTAACTATTAGGCGATAACGGGTTAGATATAATATTACGATAACGCGTCCGCCATTTACACTTTGGTGATTGATTTGTTTATGATTTTCAAAACATTTTTAGTACCCGGTCTGTGCGAGAATGGTAAGCTATTAGAATAAAGTGATAGTTCTACAATAATGATTGAAGTCATCAGCGGTAACTCGATCGATGACCTTGACTCACGTCGAAGGCTTTCGGGTGGCATGAGAATGTATGATATTTAGGTTGCTTAACCCTTCCACTGCGGAGTATGCGATGCCTAGATTCTGCTTCTCATTTATTAGAAAAATACCGTAATGGTAAAGAAAATCGTTATATATAATACATATATATAATACATTCGCTCCAGGCACTAAAAATGCTGTCAAATAACCTGTGTGAAAATGTAGCTTGGACTTGAGTTGGATGTTTGGCTGAAATCTTGTTCATATGTAGAATCTCTGTATAGAAATAAATACAAAAATACGCCCGAGCACGTCATGAAATACTTAAAACGGAACCAAGAGATCGTTCGTACGTACGAAGTAAAATTGTACGAATGAACCTCTAAAATGGCTAACATATTTTTCAAATGATTATTCTTTCTGAAATGAAAATTAAGATTCTATGTCATGAACCTGAGTACATGAACATATGTATGTTTCACAAACATAGTCAATTCAATTCCACATTATATTTCATAAATATATTTTTATATATTTACTCAGAGAATCTATCCTGCGTAGCTATAAATAATATGAAAAATCAAATAATAATCCGTTGAAATCATTGAATTTTTCTAGAAATTGTAAAACGTTAAATGAAATTTGCATCACAACATAAAAAATGGTCATTGAAGCTCCGCCTCCGCGTCCATTCTCATTGGTTTTGACGGATCCTTATTTTAGATAAAACTCATAAAAAGCCTTAATAATAATATTATAATCTTTCGACTAAAATCAGTATTAATAACTTTAAACCCCCTAAAACATTTCAAAATTGCATTTGATGGGATAGTACAATTTTTTTTTCTATAAAAATGGTCTGATCTCAATCGAACAAAGTTAACTAATTTAGAAGTTGTTTTGCTAAGGCGATTATTTTGTGCGTAAGGGCCGATACACACTATAGCAAGGTTCAGACAGGAAGTGCGATCCCTCGGTCGTACTTCCTGTTTGACAAGTGGCGATAGTGTGGACCGGCCGATGTTCTGCTATGTACACTAGTCTATAAATACTTATATTATTAAAAATTAAAAAAAATGTGATCGTTTAATAAAAAATCGATTTATAAAAGAAATCGACTTTTTACTAACCGATTGTGTTAAACTACACAGAATAGTGTAGAGCCAATGTAATATTTGAAAAGTGTATTTAAATTAAGTAGGATATTAAAATTATGGGATGGCAACACCAATTAATTGTTCGTGAGCGATTGTGTATTTTTGTATGCTAATTTTTCCCTTGTTTATTTGTGTTGACATTCTTTGCCTCTAAAGTGGCAACATGGAGATGTTGTCTTACTTGCTTTATCGATTAAAGCAACCCATTGGTATGTCATGATGTGTGGAATAGAAATGCAACAAAGGGAAATTTGCCAATCTCAAAGAAAAAAAAAGTGATCCGTGGCTTTGAAATAATTTTAGCTTTGAAATTTGATAAGCAATGTTAGTGTAGTGATTAAACTTTTATTGTAATCTGAGGTATGTGTATTGACTATTACAGTATGAGGTATGTGTATTGAATATCTTTATCACATGCTTTGATAAAGGAAAACATGAGAAATAACAGGGAAGCATGATTGTACCCAGTTTCTGGCCTAGGATTAGATTTTTAGTAGTCCAGGTTGCATCAAATATATTTTTATTCAAAAGTTCGTTGGCGAACTGCCCCCCCCCACCACCCTACGCCCTGTCTCCCTTGGAACGCCCGTGCAGGGAAGTCTATAATGTTCTCTTTGTGTGATTGTAAGAGGTGAAATAAAGAATTTATTAAGGGTTGTAATAATTCGGAGATACAAAAAAGTATAAAAAAAATTATTGTCCCGATTCTGATAGAACTCCTGTGCCAATGACAGACATAGCTTGAAATACTCCTCAAATTCCTCAAGTAAGGTTTTCTCGGCTTACTTGTAAAATTAAATTTAATATCAGTTTAACATGCTACGAGTAAAACACTATGGTACCGTCTTTCTTCTTTGGGTTATACCTTTCTATTTCTGTTATTTTTTTAGAGATGAAAAGGATAAACAGTTACTTTTCTAAAGGGCCTTTGTAGTTACTATAACAAGAAAACGAAATTTATAAAAAAATTGTAACTAAAAAGTTTCCTTTTTTTTCTTATAACATTAAATATCTGACTTTCATAAGACTTTCTGTATTTACGTTATTCAATATTTCCATTGAAATCGTTTTGTTCAAACGAATTTATTTAAAGTGCATTTATGTTAAAAATCGTTTTGAATGACTTACTATTGTGTGACATTAGGTTTATCTTTTATATTTTTTGACAATATAATTCAATTGATTGAGGTTTATGAATGCTAACAATTTTGTTTAAATGGTGATTTTGAAGCTACTTTCAAAGCAACAAACAAAGTTCCAGGTTTTGTTTACGAAATCTATGTTCCTTGTAAAGTTGATATCGGATAGCTTTAATTATTTAATTTGTCACATTTTTTCTCTGTATTCTTTCTTAAGTTAATTTGGAAGACTTATGAATCGGAAATGATGGTAGATGGGATTTTTGTGTTCATTATACTTTTCTTGGTTCTCCAGTAGCAGTGCTAGTGTTAATTTTAAAAAGCGAGCTTATTCCCGATGAAATAAAGTTATGAGTCTAATTGAATCGAAATTAATACAATTGATTAAACTTATACCAATAATACTGCCCTAATCGATGCGAACGCGCGGTTGTGACGTAATTTGAAAATATGTTTATTATGTTAAAAAAAAACTAAATCAGTAATTCAAGTAGACTCCATATTTAAATTATCTTCTCATGCTTGAAACTCGAACTTAAGGTAATCTTCATTTTCAATTTGAATTACATCAGAAAGTTTACATTGAAAAGGGTATTTAAAAGTGAGATCGAATCAAGAAGCAAATAAAAATTGTAATCGTTTGGCGTATGTCGTTTGTACTGAGTCCCAGAATTATTCTAAAGTTTTAAAGAATATCAGTACCTGCAGTATAACATCCACAGACCTATATACCTAGAGATAACATCCCTTCTTTGCGTTTCTGAACGTAATTGAATGTAGGTGGTAAAATTTATACGAGTATAATACGATAAAAGATGATCTAAGATAAGTAAGGGCATAGTCATGTGAAAACATGTAGGAGTAAGAATTTTAAAAATTCTCGATGGTTAGATGTGTGTAGTTATTCTTTTGGGATTTATTGGGAAATTAAAAATACAAAATAGGAATTCTTAATCAATTATGGAGAAACATTAGAAGTTCTATTAGAACTACAGACCATATGTATTTCTGAAGTATAACGGTTTTTAATCGATCTCCAAAATAAAGCGAATACACCAAAAATATCCCAATGTTGTGAATTATAACTGCACGTAGTGCCATCTGTTACCGAGTAGTGGAAAGCAATGTAGCGCCCTCTTGTAACGAATAGTAAAAAATCACTGCACAAATAAAAAAAATACTGAAAATCAATGTATTGTTTTAGATTTATAGTTATCAGGATAAAACGGGAAAGGATTTAGTTAAAGTGGTGTTGATCACTTTTTTCATTAAGTCACAATTGTGTCATAATTTTGAGGCTACTGTAATTTGGATATGCTTAACTTTTGTTATGTTAAAAGTAATTTTAAGTTCTTATTCGAAAATATACATTTTTCAACGAAATGGTTTCGAAGGCTCTAACTGACTCCGGTTGTAAGTGATTATTTTTGTATAAAACTTCATTTGGTAAATAATTAGTGATTGTTTAAAAAAAAAGACTGTAAACTCAGACGATAGGACTTTGTCGTTCATGGATAACATGATATATTAATATATTATGTATGATATGCGCCATGCGGGCTTATTACATTTCCCTTAATTCAGGTACTATTTGACCAATTAGTTAGACATTGCTGTGTAAACCACAAAACAACGTTACCTTTTTTGAGTAATAAAGCAGTGTATAACGACGCAGAATCGGTTTCTAAATTTAGGAAAATGGAAATTAAACATTGATTGATGGATCAGTATTTGGTCAGACGAGCCCCGAATCTGCTTCTATTATTCACGTTCAAGTTATGAAAAGATTCAAGCTTGGATGTTTCGTTTTTTTTATTCAAAGGGTTATCGTTTTTTGTATTGCCAAATATATTTTTCCAGAAGTGAGATTGTAAACGGCAATAACTTTGTCTTTCAGTGTGTTGTTTGTAATGGATCTATCAGTGATATTTACTTCGTGTATCGTGAAATCAATTCTTGCTATTTCAAGTCAATATTATATTTAGTTAATCTGAGCGGAAGCGTTTTTGGGATGAGAGTACTTAGCAGTGGCTCCAATATTTTGCGTACAAAAATACTATGGTTTTTTTTAAGTTGTAATTTGCAAGGAAAAAAGACAAATTTTTAATTTAAAAATATGTATATTTTTTCTTTGATTTTGTGGTATGGTCTTGGAAATGATAAAGACGAGTGTATTCTCTTTCCAAATACGTTTTCGTTTCGCGTTGTAGTTTTGTCTACGCTTATTTTGTATAAAAGATATAGCAATATTTATTTATTTATGAGTCGTTTTCTGCATTCTGTGTGAGTTTGACTAATCATGTGATTTAGAAGTTTATATAACGAATAAATAATAATGAATTTGTACGAAATGTAACGTAGTCGGTGCCGTGCGTTTAACATAAAGTTGTGAAGAAATATATTGAAATATATATAATTTCTCTTATTCTGTTTTTTCATTCAATTTTTGATTTCATCACGAGTAGGTATCAAAGAGTAAAAATAACCCTATTAATAATATAAATGCGTTTTTTGTAAATGCTGTAAATGTTAGTGGTTGCGTCGCGCGCTAACTGATGTACGGATTAAGATGAAACTTGACACACAGACATGAGACAGACCAAGACATAATAATTAAGGAAGATTTTTTCCTGAGTATACGTTCCCGTGCGATGATTTGGAATTGTATGTTTGTGAAACCAGTCTTGCAGGCGTCGCCGGGCCCGGAATCTAGTTACTTATATGTAGTTTTAGGCTAAGGGAAATTGTTGCTACCTACGTGATAAAAGATGGCAGCACTCATCTGAAGGGAAGGTAATTTTGTTCAAATATACGGGTGTTTCCTCGCGGACCTAATATCTACTAATATTGTCTAGTTAGTATAAGTAATTAAGGACAACGCCACACCCTCATAGCCCCACACTAGGAGTCAATGTGTCCTGGGTGCCATGGACTATACACAGAAACACACTCAGACCGAGAACAGAAAATTCGAACTCATCCGTTAAATCAGACTAAGAGAGATACGTATTAAAATTGAAATGAATGAATAGGCTTTTACTAAGTTAGTGCGCTCACCATCGTGGACCACATCCCCACTTACCATCAGGTGGAATTGTGCCTGTTAATGCCTGACATTAACCTATTAATAAGTAAATTTCCGGAAAACTTTTCAAGTTACCTATTTTTAGCACCAAATGACAGGCCTATTAATATTCACCATCAGCATAGCTTACTGATATTTTAAAAGTGTCTCAAGCATTAAACATTATTTAATTTATACAAATAACACACTACCGTACCATTCAAACATCTCGGTTTGCCAATAAATCTCAGTATAACCTGGCAGTAATGATTATGTAATTGCTCCTCTATGAAAACCCCCTTGTTATGGGTAACACAACACCCGCAGCCATCCCCTCGCTTCTCATGTTTCTACGATTTGGGTTAGTTAGGGTGAATGGGAACAAATAAAATATTGACATTCTGATACTTTGCTTACATTTTGTTTGTTTTCTCTTATCTACCCACTTGCTTCATAAACGTAGGGTAATTTTTATGTTAATTGCTGAAACAGATGGTAAATTCTCATCTATACAAATAAATAAAATTGGAATATCTGTTTGTAATATTAAAATAACCGCTTTTTACTAAGTGCATTTGGATGTATACACGGTACATATACCAAAACAACATTTTTTACAATTTTTGTCTGCCTGTTCCGGCTTATCTCTGGAATGGCTGGACCGATTTTGACGGGATTTTCACTGGAAGATAGCTGATGTAACAAGGAATAAATTAGGCTACTTTTATTTTAGAAAAAACTGTTAGGCGATACGAAGTTCGCCGGGTCAGCTAGTCATAGATAAAGGTAATTAATAGAACGTTGGCGTCGCTGTCAGTTTGTCAGCTATGGTAAATCGGAATCCACACTACTGTCATCCTATCGCTGCCGCGCCTTTAGCGCGGACCAATGCGAGGGGTCTGCGGGCCTCAAGGCGAACCTTTTTACCCGGGCATAAACTCGGGAGAACAAGAGTCTCCCGGTGGAGGGGCGGGCCCCGCTGTTGAGCGGGGGTTCCTATCGTAAAAACCGTAAGACATAGCTGGTGTCGCAGCCAGACAGCGGCCCCCAGATGGGCGGGGGCTCAGTCTGACTCCAAGAGCTCCCGCGGAAGCGGGTAGCCCTCAGGCGGACGAGCGTGGTGCGGCGCGACACCCCTGAGCGAGACATGTGGCCCGTGGTCGGCGCGGTCGAACATCGTCCGCGCCAGCCTGACCACATGCTCCTCCACTGATGGGACTTTCAGGTCGCGCGCTACCACGTCGTTCCTGACGTAGCGTCCCGCTCCTACGGCAACTCGCAGAGTCAGATTCTGCTGCTGCTGCAGGCGCTTGCGCTGCCACCTGCTGGCATTGGCCAGCAGCGCTGGCCAATGCAGCGGCGCCGGCATGGTATGCATTGGCATACCATGCCGGCGCCGCATAGGCCAATCGGAATCCTGGGAACATAATATTATTATGCTGGGAGCGCGTTACCATATTGGGAGAGGTATCCCATCAGCTAGTAAGATGGTCGCGGCGCCTCCCTAGTGTCCGCAGCTGCCCTTAAGACTGCTATTTTTGGCGCCACTATACACGCTTTTTTCTCGCGAAAGACTTGTTAAATATCGAAACATTACAAACTTTGGATTAGGCAACTACCTAATATGTAACAAAATAATTATATTTCTAAGGGTATGCGTTAGAGAATATTTTATATTATTATTAAATCATAACATTATTATTTACAATCTAAGTGAACAGAAATATTTAAATTATGTGCCACGTAGTACTTTATTCAATCAATTCATTTTTATCCCATTAACATGTAGTCAGTAGCTAGTTACGAGAAAAGGAGAATTTATGCTCGCAGAACACTAATACGCTTTTCAATAAAACGACGTATTTCTAAAATTTTGTTCAGAGAAAAAGCAACCTAAAAGTATTGTATATAAAGACTTTTGTTAAATAAAAGCAATTCCATGTAAATCGTTCGGAACCGGCACTGAGTCGTAAGTCGTAACAAGTCCCTATAGACAGTAATCCGATGCGCGCCATCTAGCAGCGAGTAGGATAATCACTTGGTAATTGACGTGAAGCGCGCGCTGACGACAAAACGCGGGGCCGGGAAATCACCAAACGGCGCCATTTCCGATAACGGTTAAGCGTAATAACTTTCAACATGTCAAAGAGATAATTGTTGCCAATTTGTTTTGGGTTTTAATTTCTAATAAAGTATTTTTCACCAAAAATAATGTAGATAGGTACATAGATAGTCGTTTGTGTGTCTTTTGATCGTCCTGTAACCCATAACGAGAAATAAAGAAGAATAAAAGCTTCTTTTAAAGTGAAACTTTTGTTCTGTCGCCCCAAAATTTTTCGTCCATCTATCGCATGTCGCATTACAGCCGGATATTCAATATATGAGGGTAGGCCAATATGGCGCCGCCCATAGCTCGCATCAGCTGACCGTGTTTATACTCTCAATTATTCATATAAGTGTTCGGCGGTATTTGTATATTATTAATGTAAATGTTTTTTTTTTATTATTCATTTTATCGTGATGGATAACGATACAGCTAGTGAGTTAAATAAACCGGTCAACAAGGGAAAAACCAAGAACAGCGCGAAAAGATCCGACGATGAATTAATTTTACGCCGTAAAAAACAGAATGCTGAGAGAGTTCGAGCTTATAGGAAAGGAAAAAGGCTCTCAGTGAGTTAGTTTAATTTTTGTAGCTAATTTACTAATAATAATAATAATAAACGCTCGCACACACATACCCCGCAATATTACCTGTGTCGTGGGTGGCATGGACGACACATATAACACATCACAATCACACCCATGACCCGAGTACAAATATTTATCTGTCAAATTTTTAGTTAAAAATTTGTAGTTAAATGCCTACAAACCGAAAAAAAGTTTCACTTGCAACGTGGTTTCATAAAACCACACTTTTTTTTTACAGTTCACTCTAAAGACTTCTATGTATTCTATTATTATTATTATTTATTTAACTCTTTATTGTACACCAATAAAATAATACAACACATTCAAGAAGTAGTAGGCAAGTGAAGTAGACATGAGGTACAAAAGGCGGTCTTATCGCTACACAGCGATCTCTTCCAGACAACCTTAAGATTAAATGGGGTAAAGGTGCACAAATAATAACGAGGACATTTAAGATAATAAAAACACAAATATAAGTGAATAGGAAGAAGAGAGAGGAAAGGAAGAATGCGAACTGAATTAATTAGAGAGATAGTGGGCTTTTAATTGATTTTTAAAAGAATTTAAAGTACTGCAAGACGGATAAGACCAACTGTGCCGGCCGGCCGTAGTCAAAACATGGACACTATATGTAATTTGCGGTCAATTTACTACAAGTACGGGTACGGGCAGTATGGGTTCCACCGAAACCGATCAACAGGAGATCTTCTAGCGTATGCCACACATATTCGAGAAAAATGGGGAGGCACTTGCTGTCTCCCTTGACGTCTCGAAGGCCTTTGATAAGGTCTGGCACGCTAGCCTTCTAAGCAAGCTTCCGGCTTACGGCATATCCCCTGGCCTTATCGACTGGGTAAAAGACTTCCTGAGCGACCGGTCTTTCCGCGTTGTAGTCGATGGCTGTTCATCGAAGACGATGGCTACAAATGCCAGAGTTCCTCAGGGGTCCGTTCTCTCCGCCACTCTATTTCTGCTACATATAATTGACCTGCTTATGCCCGGTATCTATGGATACGCAGACGATAGCACAGTGGTAGAGAGATACCTACCAAGTCCCAGGGCCAGTCGGGACGAAATTTAGTCTGAAAGAGAGGCCATGGTGGCTCGTGTGAATTTCACTCTTCGGGCTGTGTCCGAGTGGGGCGAAGCCAATCTTGTGAGATTCAACGCCACTAAAACGCAGACGTGTCTATTCACCGCCAAGAAAAGCCCGTTCACCTTGACTCCTACTTTTCGGGATGTGTCCTTGGATTATACTGACTGCCTTCAGTTGTTAGGAGTAGAGATATCCTCGAAACTCAACTTTGGGCGGTTCATCGAGACCAAAGCTAAGGCTGCTGCAAGGAAACTTGGTGTCCTTGCAAAGGGGATGTCTTCAAGAAAAGAGTGAATAAGCTTTTACTAAGTTAATGTGCTCACTACCTTGGACCACATCTCCACTTTCCATCAGGTGGAATTGTAGTCAAGCATTAACTTGTAGAGGATCTTCAGTTGAAGGTCTACTAATGTTGTATCAGGAAGGTTGCTTCAAGTAATACTTCTGCTGGTTATCGGAGGAATATATTTTTGGTAAAAATGAACTGGTTTATATACAGAAATTGTAAAGAAGAATGTCCAATAGAAATAGCTACATTAATTTACAGTAAAAAGAAAGACCAATAAGAATGAGGATTATAAAACACGTGTAAAGGGTAATAAAATTAACAATGATTATTTGCATGCCGTCTCGTTCACTCCTGTAACAATAACGCTATATCTGTCGCTAAGTATTGCCATCTCGTTCTAACATCGCCGCTCTCCTTCGCACGGCGAGGCGATGTTATAAATATTGCGCGAGGCTCAAATGGGTTACCATTCCTGCGGCGAGCTGCGAGCGCGATACACGACACGGGCGTGAAGATATATACCTACGAAGATAACTGCCGAGTGCCGGGTGCTTCGAAGATGAGATCTTGTGGCTTGAAGACTGATGAAGAGGAACGAGGAAGATGCTGACGGACTGCGCTTATCTTGTTTCTTAAACAGACGTCATTCGTTTCTTAACAGAACGTCAAAGCAAATAAATATATTTCCCCTGAGGTGTTTGTTTCACTTAGCTTGAAATATAAGTTAGGCTGTTGTATTATTCTTTCCTATTGGTATTTGGTATCCAGGTAACTTTGTGGTAAGGTAAATATGTAGGTATTGAGAAGGTAATAACTGCGTAAGTATTCATAGGAGGTATTCGGTAGGTATAATGATAGCTGCGTCAGGCAGCTACAAACTTATTCGTGTAAAAAAAAAGTACCTAATTCAACTAATTTAGTCGACTGCGAGCGAGCTAGACGAACAGTCACGTTTTGAACACTGAAGTTCTAGTCATTAATTTTTGTACGTTACCTATTATATTATACTTCAATGGTTCCACTCAATTTTTTTGTCGTAACTATATATTTTTCAGGCATACATTCACAATCATAGGACTGAACACATGAACATAACGGTGATATAAGAAGGAGAACAGTATTTTATTCCTATGATAAAATAATTACGAATTGTTAAGTTACATTTTCGTTAATTTCATTTAATAGTTTGACGCCATGTTAGTTTATATGTCACCAATTCCCGCGACGCGGCTTAACCTTTGCACGACGTCCATTATTATTTTATGGGGCTATTAGAACGTCTTTAGGGTTAATGTTCCGTTACTACGAGCGTTACGACTTAATTGAAGGGATTGTAATTTCAAAGTATTTCATAAGGTCCGGTAATAACTTCATAATTATAGCGTAAAAGTTTAAAATATTTAAAAATTATCATAGGTAGCTTAGAATCTAATAAACAGAACGCCTAGTTTAATTATACAATGCCCAATGGTTCGGTTTGAAAACAACTTTGTGTTTGGAAGCGATGTTGATAACATGCTTATCAACTGCAGAAAATATCGCCGAAGAAGATTGTGTTTCGGTCTATTTAGTCTAAATTTAAAAGTCCTCAGTAGAAGGAAAAAATTAAGTGAAATGTTGCAATTATTATTATGTTAACAATGATATTTAAATATAGATACGTTGTGCCCTTACAAATCGACAAAAAAAAATCTGTTCCGAAAAGAGCTACAACACACACACGTTTATCTTTTGTTTCACTACCCCAATCACATTGGTATACCTAATACATGAAGGCGTTTTAACACTGTATGTCAAATGTCAAGCACTTCTGACAACAACAAAAGCGTGGCGTATCGTCTTGTATTGACAGAGCGACTACGAGCAGAATGGTCAATTGCCTGTTGTTATGCTCTTTATCGTCAGCACGCTAGTAACATATCTACTTTTTTATTTCTATTTCTATTTTTATATCTATATTTTTTAACATATCTACATTTACATTCTTTTTACATTATAATATATTATCCTGTTTGTTAAAATGATCTAGATTAATACGTGGGTAACCATCGCTACGTCCTTTCATTAGTACCATATAATGTATTCCTATTTACATATGTGTTTGAGACCCAAGAAAATAATTCCATTTTTAGGTGCAAAAGCGGGGACTAGAAGACAAATCATTTTCTAACCGGTATATCGCGTCAAAAAACGAAAAAGAGCTAGTTACAGTCCACTTCAGCCTCCGACATCTTTATCAACCGTCAAAAGACCTCATCTTGAACCGAGAACAATTATTTTTAAACCAAGCCAGTGTTTAAGGACTTGCCCTTAAATTGCTTTACGTCATCAAATATTTACAGGATTTTAAGCCTTAAGTCATAGGCAGCAAGGGTTGGGGTTACTGCTGATGGCAAATTGGTTTTGGTATAATACTTCCTCAGTTAAGGGTCTGTTTAAGGGCGCGGTGACAAGCTTCTGACAAGATGTTGCGTAGGGTTGTACCAACATTTCAATATATTTTATTGTTTTATGAAAAAGGTGCAAATTACAAAAATATTGTAGAGGTTGCTGACAGTTTGGTAGGTATCAGCTGGCGGCTATCGCTTTGCCCTGGAACAGTTGATATCAACAACATTCGATAATTATACTTGTCGGGTTTGTCATTCTAAAGTAACCTCATAAGAGTAAATAGTATTCTTGGTCGCCGGTGAGATGAGATCCTAATTAAAGAGTCTTTAGTTAGTCTTCTGATAAATATCAAAGCAAAGGTAGGCAGCATCTTGGTATTCTACTCTAGATTTGGAGAATGAATTAGAAATCGAATGATTCAATTTTATACCGTTTCCTCATATATGTAATTAAAAACGGTTTTCAATTAGGTACATCTAGGTGTTTCATGCCCAAACTTCGCGGGTACCCATTCACGTTATTATTTTGTTTGTATTCCTGCGAAGGATTGGAATTTTTTGCCTGTGTTGGTGTTCTCACCTGATTATATTTAAGATTTGTATATATTTTACCTACTCTATCGCATTGGGGACACCTGTAATGTTAGATGTAGTGTGATTTAAAATAAATAAATAAATAAATAAATAAATAAATAAATATTGATTCTATGTATTATCGTAACAAACACAGGTTTATTTTAGAGTGAAAGAAACGGTGAAAGCAGGGTTGATTGAATACGACCTTACTTAAAGCGTTTTATGAATCTAGAATATTCTCCATAGCTTTAGAACTGTTGATTTGTACTTGGAAAAAATATTTGAAAAACAAAGAAAAATAGGTCGCACACCGCTTGTTAGTTTGCTATTTCCACTAAAATTAAACTCTCTTTGCAAAAGGTGACACCCCTAAGCCAAGTACGTTTCACAAACTATCAGATTACAGCGAGTAGATGACGCTCCGTACACTCCATCTCTGCTGTAACAAGCAACTCTTTACCAACATCTGAACTTTACAATCCTTATAAAACAACCATTATTTTAACGAATCTAAGGAGATTACAATGACATGAAATAATCACTAGGTGTGAAATAATTAGAAAAATATGAAAAGAGCCAACAGTTTCATAATTGAACATCAGCGGCTAAAGTTATAGTTTAGCGCTTTCATGCTACGGAGGGCACGTAAAGCCATTGGTCCTGGTTATCGTAAGATAACAGTCGCTAAGCCTTGTTGGAGGCACTCGGGCCGCATGAAAACTTCCGAAACTTGGGTTGGCCACTAACTCCTCCACCAATCCGCATTGGAGCAGCTTGGTATGCTCTAGTACTCCTCATGAGACCCGAGGGCCATTGATAGGTTGAAGATAGTGCTTTGGAGAGCACGTTAGCTGACTTGGCTGTATATAATGCAACAAAAAAGTTATTGGTGGCTGTAAGTTTTGTCCCACTCAGTTTAATGATGGCACTCCTGCATTGTGGTGACGTTTTATACCTGACTGGTTGTAAGGGTTTACGATAGGAGGTCTATTTAGCTTAAGTGCAAGCTATCTTCTCCTGATGGTGCACCCTTCCGAACAAGGACGAGGTGATAGCCAGGTGAATTAGGGTGAATTAGGCCAGGCCTGGTTTTGGAGGTCGCTGGGCTCTGATCACTCAGTTTATTCTAGCTAGATGGATACTCGGACAGAGGTTATTTTGCCCATCTGGCTATCACTGTCCTAAAATCGATCCTGAAATGTTTTTTGGCCTGTTTCGGTTGCAATATCAAAGACATTGGCCGGCAACGCATCAGTGATGTCTTGTGTATTGCTAAATGAGGCATGCGTTCATGAAGTACTAGCTTGTCAGTCATTTACGCACAAAAAAGCTAAAATATTTTGATAATTTAACCTGTTTGTTATAGACCCTACTTGTCAGACACTATAAAAGACACCTGTGTTAAAAATAATTCATCTTGTTAGAAGGGTTTATAAATTTATATAGCTACTATTATAATGTGTATGAACAAAGTACCCAGCTACCCACTCAATAAACTTTAATTACACTCTTAAACTAACAACGTCACTATTCCTCTAAACGAAATTACGACTTAATAAAATCACAATTCCATCAATCTATTCACCTATCCCTAAGACCAGTTCAATCCAGTTATAAGTGGATCAAAGCGACGAATTCCAGTTTGTAATAACTGCAAATTATACCCTTACCAGTTGGTATTATCTCCCTTTAACCTTGCTATAATCTCTAACGTAATGTTATAGAGTTCAGAATAGCCCGTAGAGTTTAGAAATATCGGCATAGTATAAATTGGGGGCGAATATCAACAATTACGCCTTTACAAAGTTATGTGTGGCATCCAAGTTCTTAAGCGTGAGACTCTATTGCAAACGTGATAAGGTTCAAGGTTCATTGAACGATTACAACACGGTACAGATAAAATATGGCATGAAATGTCAACAATAGGTAGCCATGTTGGGATGTCGCAGGTTAGAGGGAGAGACATGCGGGAGATCGAATACAACTCTTTTAATTTTACGAACAGACGCTTCGATATTGAAGTGATTTGATTATTGAGGACGGTGTCATGCTGCACAACAAATCCTTTTTTTGATACTGTGTGTTGGTATTTGAAACATTTCGTGTCCATCCAACAATAGTCGGCATTACTCAAATATAACCTATATTCATACATTGAAGTATTATTACTTACTATAAGTGCTATTATTTCTGCTGTGGTATTATTACTAGCGTACATTAAACTTCAATGGGCGCATGAAACTTTTTGTTGTAACAGTTCACGGCTAGGTCTCCAGCCACAGACTATTTTAATATTATAACATCTGTGGAGACTCAGCTTTCGATTAAAAAATAATCATCAAAATCAGTTCACCCAGTCCAAAGTTCTGGGTAACAAACATAAAAAAATACAGTCGAATTGAATACCTCTTCCTTTTTTGAAGTCTGTTAAAAATAGTGTATCCTAGAACATCGCAACTGAAATAATTATGGCGGGAAACACAATGTCACAGATAATAAGTAATTTGTGAGGTGTCAACTAGTCCTGACGTTTGTTTTTTTTTTTAACAAAAAACGGAGTGTTTCCCTCCCGCATCTCTCTGCCCTTTTACTGTGGGTGTCGCTGATGTTCATCCCACGCGCACTTTTTCGGGAGTCTTTGAAGGTATACCGTTAGTGCCGAGTAATTGCATTGCTCCGTCATACTGTACCGGCTATTACACCGTCTGTGACGCATTCTTTTATCGTCCTTATTGAGGAAATTTGATTTATCTTCGTGGATGTATGTTGGTCTTTTCGTATCTATAAATACCATAGATGAATACTACGTTTTTTTTTACCATAAGACCTAAAATATTTAGTGAACAAACTCACGCCCCAACTCAGAGTCACTAACGGTTACTTAATTCGCTTCTTAGTACAGAATTTGTATGGTGATTCGATACTAAGGAGCGATTAAAGTAACTGTTAGTGACTCTGAGTTGGGGCCTAACACCATATTTTTAACGTTACTTATAATTTAAAAACAAGGCAGACAGTCAGACACAAAATGATAATAATAAAATTTAAACATGATTAAACATTAAATGCCAAAACTAATTTCTATTGTGTTCACCATTAATTTATTTTTAAAAGTTAATTTAAATGAATATTTCCATATAAGTAGTGCTAAGTTTCTTTACCAAATAAGTCGCGTCTAAAAAAATGGAGTATCTACTTTGGAGTAGTTTCACTCGAGTATTCACTACAACATTTGAGAGTAACCCCCTCACTTCCTACATCAACTTACAAGCTCTACGGAACCCTACACTGCGCGTATGAATTTAGATAATAGTAATAACTTATTTACTTTTTTTAAAGATATTGAAGTTAAATTATAGGTGACGTCGACTTTATTCACCTGAGTTAATTCATCCAGTCTTAAGTCTACTTTTAGTGTACTTTATTAGCATTAAAAAGTCGATGATTTTCGTGCCATTAGTTCTTAACTCAGTTTACTGTGGCCTCTACGAAAGCACGCGCCACTCGTAGCGTGGCTACGAGACAAGTTTCTTTCCGATGAAATTCGTAAGATGACCAAGGATTAATTCAAACATCTCAGTGATAATAATTCGGATTATACGAAAAAGGTCAAATACGCTTAATGTTACTATCAAAATTTCAAATACAATAGGTATTGTTAAACTCGGGAATGGCAAATAATTTAGATTATAATAGGTACGTACATTTTTAACCGACGTCAAAAAAGGAGGAGGTATGCAATTCGACTGTTTTTTTCATGTTTGTTACCTCAGAACATCTCAGAACTTTCAACTGGGTGAACCGATTTTGATTCTTTTTTTATTCGAAAGTTGGTGCTAGTCATGTGGTCCCACTTAAATTTGAGACATCTGATGAGTACTTTTTGAGTTATCCCTAATTATGGAGTCGTTATTTTTCGTTTAATTATTAAGAATTCACATCTATGACAATTTCCAAGTTTGCGTATTTTAAGTGATATGTCTGTGGTACTTTACCTTTCGCCTAAGTAAATATATCGTTTAATCTTTTAAAAAAATATATCAAATATAACAAATTGGTGTAATTAACTGTTGAGGCCGCGTCGCGCCGGTTTGAATCAGAAATCGTCATTTAACAAACACGCGGGGGTGAAAAGAACCGGTTGATTTGGTTTATTAAATTGTTGATACATGATTGTAGTATATGATTTTGGGATGGTTAGGGCGAATTGTACGCGTGTAATCGTGTTTACACCCGAGGGGGAATCTTTTAGAGTTCCCCACGCGTGTGCGCTATTTAACTTCGCTCTTATTATGATTTTCGATTTTTTATTTGTTTCATTATAATATTATCAATAATATTATTTTGACAATGTCTACGATTACTTATATTTGAATATTGCAGTGAATTATTAAGGTATCGTAAGTGGCGACATAAGCCTCCCCTTCTGCTTCGTGGTCCTCGTAATATTTATGTTACCAATATTACCTATAAATTAGGCACTTAATTAGGTAATATTACTAATACATGATTTTAAATTTAACTCATCGTGGAGTCTAGCCGTGACCACGATCCCTGCAACTGGGTAGAAATATCGGCGTATAAAATATATATCGAGAGTACCTGTATTGTACTCAAATGTAATGTATGCATGTAACTTTATCCTGCAAATTAAGTATTGATTGATTAATTGATTGATTGATTGACTGACTGACTGATTGATTGATTGATTGATTGATTGATTGATTGATTATATTTCCGTAAAGTCCGGCTAGCCGGCTATCATCTTCCTGATTAGGCATCAAACTATTCGTCGTGTTCCGACTTCCGGCAAATCCGGCTTTGGGGCTTGAGAGCTAGTTTTTACTTTCTTATCTCTTCTTTCTTGACGGGCAACGTATTGGTGATGCCTTTGGTAGTTTTAACCGATTTCAAAAGAGAAGGAGGTATTCAATTCGTCTGTATTTTTTTTATGTTTGTTACCTTAGAACTTTCGACTGGGTGAACCGATTTTGATGATTCTTTTTTTAATCGAAAGCTAGTGCCTGTCATGTGATCTCGCTTAAATTTGAGCTAGATCTGATGAGTAGTTTTTGAGTTATTTTGAAGTCGGTTATTTTTCGTCAAGAATTATAATGTCCAAGAGGAGGGCGACCAATTACTATCATGTGGCTAGTCTGTTTATTTGTCGGTTATTTTTAAAAAAACGTGTGTGTTTATGTGTGCACGTAAGAAGTTATATTTCTTTGGCGTAACAGAACAAAAATAGCTAAAGATTTCATCCCGTATGCCATAAATCTTTTTTGTAAAAGGAATCAATTATTATCTAACTATCATACATCATGTCGCTTTTTGGCTGTCGGTGTGCGCGTCGTAAACATTTTACTCTCATATTTGTTTCCAAACGCGCCAATAGAATTATAATTTCAGAAAACGCTCTCTTTTGGTATGCTTTTTTACACGCAGCGTATGTTTTCTGTAGCGGAGACAGGTTATTATTATTCTTATAGACACGTGTTAACTATTAAGTAAATTGATTATCAAGCGGCCGCGCGGCGGGCGTCAACAATAGACAATTAGGGGCAAATTGTGCCTCATTTTCCGACGTAACAAAGTTTAGAAACGTGTGACGGTCGCTAAAACTGGACCAATACCTATTATAAAAAAATGTATTGAGAAATTTCGAACAGAAAAATCAGAAAAATATTATTTCTAAACGATTTTATTACTCTAACGCTCCAAGTCAGAGTTACTAACGGTTACTTATCGCTCCTTAGTACAGAATTTGTATCGTGATTCTTTACTAAGGAGAGATTAAAGTAACCGTTATTAGTGTCTCTGAGTTGGGGCGTTAGCAGTATCTTTTTCAATCTTAACACTGCTTTATCTACACTTATTTAATTAAGTACCTACCTACTTACGTACTACCTACTAATCAGTGATGCCTTTGAGTGTGTCCATGGGCAACGAGGGCCGCTTACCTACCGGTGGATCGTTAGTTCGTTCCTCACCGTCGGATATTTTCATAAAAAAATATCAATTTTTTAGAAGGAGTATGTCTCAAACATGATGATGTTCCTGTTCGATGCTAGTTCCATTAGTATGGGTATTCAAGTCAAGAGTGAATTAGCTTTCTTTCCACTGAGCTTGGCGATACAGACTTATTATATCCATTATTATTCCATTAGGTGGGGGGGGGGGGGGGGGGGCATTGTGGGGCAATGCTCTACCTTGAAATCACAATCACAATGAAAATTGTAGCGATAGATAGGTATCCAAACTTTTCCGAACATACCACAGTTTGTGACATTCATTTCATATTATAATAATTGTTTGTTCTGTGACCAGAGGTCAGTGATATATGTACAGTGCGACCAACTTATCTGTGAACTGAGGGAGGGCGCTGTCGAACGCATTGGACCAATCACGAGACGTAGTAAATGTCAATGTCATTCATTGACATTAACACAAAGAACTTAAGAATGGGGCAGCATTAGTTCCAATTTTCGCCATTTCACAGATAAGTTGGGCGCACTGTACATGGTGATTGATTTAGGAGGCCCTACCTGTAACCAATGCTGCCGTATTCGACTATAGCTACAGCCCTGATTTCGCCCTTGAAACATATCAGATTAATAGGGAACTGACTACGAGTTTCTTGCCGAGTAGCTTTTCCTCGTGCGATGCGACAATATGCCGCAGCCGAGGCTAGGGTTAGAGGCCATCGCCTTAATTGTACAGCGGGTAAGTTTTTAGAAAAATGTTTAAAATTTCTATTATGCTAAAAGGTTTTTTACGTTTAGGACAAAGCTTAATATAGGCATGCAGATTAAGTCGAAGGACAAGATTTTGTTTCCATTAAATACTTACAAAAATTACACGAAATTTCCCTCCGGGGGCACGACTTACCCAATCTTATGAAAATTGTTAAAATAAAACAAAGTATATTTCCACAATTTCATGTTTTTAAACGTTTATTATTATATTAACTAAATTTACATAATCATAGTATTAAATCAAAATAATGTTATTTACAATAAACATATTTATTACTAAATCATACAAATACGAACAACTTTATTGTACTTATTTGTCAAAACAGAATTTTGGCCAATAGGCATGATAACAATAAATAAAAATCACTAAAATTATTTATTTATTTAATGAAACCCTAAATGGATTACAAAACACGCATTTATCGTATTATTATGAGCGAGATTAACAATATTTTTGATAAAATAAAACTACAAAATACCTACGGCAGTTACCATACTGTTAATGACGTCTTGTCTATTATTTTCCTGAAGAGTGACGTCACAAGCGACGCCATGACACACTGAAGCGTTTTGGTGCGATTATACTAAACCTTATTTTTTTGCGGAAACATGATATACGTTGTAATTATAATAATATATTTCTCAACAATATAGAACAGTAGGTACCTATTTCAAAAACTGTCATCATGCCTATTTATTGAGTGAGCGCTGCAAGTTTGAAAAAACTTTTGTTGAAATGAAGTTTGAAAATGGCAGAGAGCGCCTGTGCCACTAATTTATTTTTTTAATTGGTTTATTTTCTGGCTATGTTAACTTTGTACAAATTGTTATTTGACAAATAAGAAAAATTTTCATATTATTAAATACTTCCAAGACCATATATCTACCTAATATACCAATATACTACTTAATTACTTAAAACTAGGACTAGATTTATTAAAAACACTATTAGTTATACGTGAAGGACTAGAAATCACACTTATTGTTACAGTACCTAGATATATCTACTACACTATTATTGCACATCAAGGTTTGTTCACTATTTATAATCGAGACTAGCGAAATACACGACTTTCTTTACATAAAACGGTGTTAAAGTTTATTATTATTAATTGGCATCATTGAAGTATTATTACTAGCATATAGAACCGACACCGCGAACACAATGTATGTCCCAATGAATTGGCGCCGATCGGCTTCAATTTTCAATGGATTCGATCGATTTTGAAAGGAGAACGGGGGCTCAATTTTGAAAATAGAACCTCCCGAACGGCTGTCTGTTCTATGACATTATACTTCAATGTTTGGCATTCGTTTATTAATAAATGTAAGTACTCTGCAACGATTCACGACCATTATTATCCAAAGTTTCTCAACCTTTTTATATTCGCGACCCACTCAATAACAAAACAGAAAGTTGTGAGCATCATGCAATACACAATTTCTAGATCGAACATAGTACTCGTATAAAAGATCCTCTTTTTCATTTTTTTTTTACGTAAAGGTCTTTTGCCTGGGGCATACGCAGTGTCAATTTTAACGATGACGTAATCAAAAACATTATGTTTATTTGAATGTATTGAATGAAGTAAGGGAATGATATCACGAAAAATTGATTTAAAAATTTTAACATTTTGAGTTTTTGAAATTTTGCTAACGTTGGTTAATGAAGGCTTTGATTGTTATTGATATGGTAATGATATTGTATGTTTTATAAGAAGAGGATATGGGCACAATATCTATGCACAGTAACTAGGTACTGACTTTATGGTAGAGTCAAAAATAAATAATGTTATTGAACAAATGTTTTAATAAATTAATACATATCAACGGAGTCTATCATGTTACAGGATTTCAACAAATCCCTTAGGGAATTGATCAGATCAGGGATTCCTTCACTGCGACATAGACACCGCTCGTAACCGCCTTCGCCTTGCATTGGATTCTCCGTAAACCTGAATTAACTTCCTTTTGCCTCATGAATGTGGCTATCATAAACGAAAGTAATTTATCAAATCCGACTGCCAATTCCAGAGATTGGTGCTTTCAAACTGTATACAAACAAAAAAACCTCTTCAGGTTTATTACATTATGTATTTGGAAAGATATTATTGAAAGTTTGAACGAATGTTAGAAGATGGAGAGAATACTATAGTTAATTGCATGGTCGATACAATATACCTAATCCGCAAAGCCAACAGCCAACCCTATTCCCTAGTGATATTCAATCTACGTGTTAGTCGTGTTGCTGGAAGGATAGTGTTGTGTGTAGTTTGTTTCTCCGACGATGTCTATATCACTGTCGCTGTGCTCGCTCTCGGAGTCCGAGGTCTGCGTGGTCGACATCCTCGAGTCTTCCTGGAAACAAATGTCTGGCTGAGAACGCGTTAGGCTACATTACACCTGAGATACACATGCTTGTAACCATGCTAGTTCAGTAAGGCTATTATATTCTGTTTTGTAACTCGACAGCGGAATCCGCGATGAGTGTCAAACTTCAAACGACTAAAGATAGGATTTTAACACTCACCGCGGATTCCGCTTTCGAGTTACAAAACAGAATAGCCTTGCAGCACATATTTGTAATGCTATGGTATACACTATACAGGTTTGTAGTTTTTAATACACTTATGTTTGGCGTTACCACCAGCTAAAGCCTTAAGTCCGGCTTACACGTATTAAGTAGTTAACTAAGTTAAGTAACTAAGTTAGTAAATAACTAAATTTTAACTTAATTAATACGTGTAAACAGACAATTTAGTAACTTTTTAGTGAAAATTTAGTTATCTACTTAATTACTTAATATGTGTAAACCGAACTTAAGAGAGAAATTGAGGAGGTTTTAACAATCCCCTGACTATTCCAAACGGTTGTTTTCGCAACGCCCTGGCGCGTTCTGGAGTCTTCACAACCTGGGAACTTGTAATCTATGAATGGCCAGCAGTACTGCTGTAAAGCTACTCACCTTTCTACAGTCGGCGGGCTGTGGCGCGTGTTTAGTGGTAAAGTCTACTGCGGTAGCGCCTGAAACAACAAGAAACACTGATTAAGATAGCATATTTACAGTGCCACCAAGATATCTGTGAAATGGCGAAAATTGGAACTAATGCTGCGCCATTCATAAGTTCTCTGTGCTCATTCATTTGACATTTACTACGTCTCGAATTGCGTCCAATGATTGGTCCAAAGCGTCCGACAGCGCCCTCCCTCAACTCACATATAAGTTGGTGGCACTGTACTCAGGAATACAACAGTTTATACTTAGTTTCTATACTAAGTTAAAAGAACCATGTAAAACAATACTTTTTTTCTATGGATACTTCGATGTTCCTTGAAAATATATAACTATTACACGCTTTATTTATATCCAATGATTGAATAGAATGCTACAAGCCCGTCGTAACATTAGATACAAAAAAATGGTTGTCTGTAAAGTCGGTTTACGGACGGTAGTTTAACGTGACAACGTCATGACAAAGCTCCGCTTCGCCCCGCCCCACCCCGCTCCGCTCCACTCAACTACGATCGCCTACGACGCGACTACGGCATCGGCTACGATACGCCGATCGTAGCCGATCTTGCCTCCCTCTCTCTCTCTTTTGCCGCTCTCTCGCTCGCGGAACGGGACACTTTTTCGTGCATGCAGCCCGTAACGTGTTCATCGATTTATAAGACGTTATCACGTCAAAAATAGCAAAATACAAGCCAGCGGGTGTGAGGTCATTACTCAGTAATAATACCTAAATGAACGACTATAACTCATTAAAGTTTAGTATGGATAAAATCGTTTTGTTATTTAAATAGCATTCCAGAAATTCAAACTTTTGAACTGTTGTTTTTGCCGCTTTAGAATTTGTAAGAATCGCTAATTGAGTTGTTTCCTAAATTTTTTTTTTGTTATAAATGGAAAGTTCATATATAAGTTTTATAACAAAGTTATTTTAGTTTTTTTTTATTCGCTATAATTTAAAAGTTACATCAAATCAAAAATACGTTTTTGTATCCAGTACCGAAAACACTCCGACAATTCCCGAATAGAACCGAGCGCGCGTGTGACGTCACTTTGTTAATTGCTATTCATTGCAGCATACAGCTGATACTGTGATTTGACTTTTAACTGATAAAATCTTGATATTATCGTCAATATATTGATAAATATATCAAAAATGCTAAACCTTAAAAGTTATCGTGCTTGTTTTGTACCATTACGTGTGAAAACTACAAAAAAAAAACACCCCAAAGATAGTGTTAAATGTGTACCTGTGACCTTTTCCCGAGGAATAAGAGGTAAAATTTTAGTTTTCGTTCATAGATTCGTTTTTAGGGTTCCGAAGTAAAATCGGAATCCTTATAGTTTCGTCATGTCCGTCTGTCCGTCCGTCTGTCCGACTGTCTGTCTGTCCGTCTGTCCGTCTGTCCGTCTGTCCGTCCATCCGTCCGTCCGTCTGTCCGAAGCAAAGCGGCCAGACCCTTAGTGCTAGAAAGCTGTAATTTGGCATGGATATACATACATATTTATTAAAACTCCAGAATCGTAGAATTAAATATTGAAAAACATTTTTTTTCAGGGTACCTCCCGTACAGGCAACGTGAGGATGATTTTTTTATTCGTCGCTTACCCTATAGTGTGGAGTATCGTTGAAAAGGTCTTCCAAAAATATTATGGGTCTTGTAAGACCATTTTTGGAATTAGGGGTCCGTTTGCAAAATGTTTGGCTTTAAAGTGCTAATTTCGGTTACAGTCAAGTGTTCCCCCCAACTGTTGACTAAACGGTTGGAGTTAGACAAGTGAAAAAATTCTCAAAAATAGAGTACTTATATGATGAATTTACAAGGAAAACTATCACTGCTATGTTAACATAAGTATGAGACATAGTCGATAAACTTACTACTTCGGAACCTTACATTGCCCGTGGCCTGACACGCACATGCCCGTTTTTTTATAAAACAACTCATGGTTTTATTTTATTAGGTTAGGAATTTTGCAACGTTGATCCTACTCAAATTCAATGAGGATCTGATGATGGGTCCTGGGGCTACAAAGTGGAACACGTGATAGAACAATGGTAGGTAGAGTAAAACGGAACCGTGTTTGAAGATATTAGATAAATATTATCGTTAACATTGTAAAACCAGTAGGTACATAAACAAATAAATAAACGCTTCACACTCATAGCCCCATACTAGGATACCCAGTGTCGTGGCTGCCATAGACAACACCACCACTCAGACCAAGAACAGAAATACAAATACAACAACAGAAATACAACAGAAATACAAACTAATCAGCATCACTCGCAGCATCCACCTCGCATCGAATCGAACCCAGGACCCTTGAGTGGTAACGATTCGCCACACGAGTCGTGATCATTGACCAACTTGGCGTATTTCGGAGACAAAAAAAATTACATATTGTATCAGTTTTATGTATAAAGCGCGTACAGACCCATACCACCGCAGTAGGTTTTCCTGTGTCGCGGGTGGCATGGTCAACACAAATAACACGTCACCATAACACCCAAGACCCGAGTACAAATAATTATTTGTCACATTTTATTAGATATGGCCGGGAATTGAACCTGGGACCCTCACTTCGCAGACTGGATCGAATCGCTATCAACTAGGCTATAGGGTCATATATGTATGTACCTACTACTAGCATAGAATTTCTGTAGTATTGCATTGTGCATTTTTTTATTAATCACATTCTTCACTTCTCTCAGGATCCATATCTGAAATTTAGGTAGACGAAGTCGCGGGTAGAAGCTAGTTGTATGATAAATGAAATATAATTTTATCATACAACCCTGATTTATACCCCTAACACCCTGCCCTGATTTCTCCCAGAAACGATTTACCAGTTAACAGTGTCACCTTATCTAAATTTATTTATGGCCGGTCTCAATATTATACTGTCAGTTAAGCTCTGGTACATAACAGAGATAAAAAGTAAAGATTGATCTCCCGGCAACTGCCGTCTCTCAAATCAAAAGTAAGCAAACAAAAGTAAGATCATCGGTAGATAATATTTCAGTGACATTTCTGCCTCTGGTTTTTACGTCCCTCTCAAAATTTCGTTTTCGCATAACAATATATTTTTTTATACTTTTATACTTTTTTATACTTTTTATTATAAAAAGGAACTCAAAGTTTTTGATTATAAACTTATTTCATTTTAATATTAAAATGATATTTTGTTCCAAATGTATTGTGAATTTCGCGGATGAAGTTAATAAAATAATGATAAATGTAACCTGGAACAATGCTTCAGTAATAACAAAACGCAGCATTTGACGTTTAGTACTGACAGGTTTCCTAGACAACGATGACCTGTTATTGTCATTTGACATTCGTTTATGTCGTTACCCAAAATATAAACAACGTGTATGTTCTCATACGGCCGGTCTCAATAATGTACTAACAGTTATAAAAATGTAGATAAGGCTACCATTAATACGCCATCTGTCATATTTGTCAATTTTTGCGTCTCAATAACCTTCAGTGGATCGAAAATATCTATCGATGACATTGATCTACCGTTCGGAGGGCCAAGTCATACCGTAGGTATGTTGGTCCATACAAAAATAAATACTTGCGTCTCAATAACGCTTTGACAGCTAACTGTCGGTAGTAGAAGTTACCAACTATCGGAAATTTTCACATCGCTCGATTTCGACGGATAATTGGTAGATTTCTCATATTGTAAAGAAAATTTATCAAAACATCATGGATATTAATCAGTGATGAGTGATAATGAATTTTGTGAAGCCTGTCTCGTATGACTGAATTGTGTGAATCCAATTTTGTTTATAACTACCTAGATTCAGATTAAACATAATCCATAATCTAAATTTTACTAACAAAAAATAACCGACTTCAAAATTACTCAAAAACTACTTGTCAGATCTCGTTCTTTATGTGGGACCACATGACAAGCACCAGCTTTCGATTAAAAAAAGAATCATCAAAATCGGTTCACCCAGTCCAAAGTTCTGAGGTAACAAACATAAAAAATACAGTCGAATTGAGAATCTCCTCCTTTTTTTGAAGTCGGTTAAAAACGGCGCGGCAGTGAATGAGAATTGATAACAATTCCTATCTTTAAAGTTTTAGGTAAGTAGGTATTTTAATAAAACAAGAACACTAAGCTTTTTAAGTTAGATTTATTTTGAAATTATAACAAAAACATTTCGCCTTTTCAGAAATAATGGTGTATCCCTGCTACATCAATAGCTATTGGCTACTATTTTGGCCTTATGAAGAAAGGTACTTCATCTTTTGTGAAGGGTCTGGACTTCATCTGAAAAGAAACTTCCTTTAGTACATTTGGCAACAATTTTTTGTTTAAAAGCAAAAAGAAGCTGTTGCTTCTTTTGTTGTTTTGTGAGGGGTATTAACGGCCGATCTCAATATTATACTATCAGTTGAGCTCTGGTACATAACAGAGATAAAAAGTAAAGATTGATCTCCCGGCAACTGCCGTCTCTCAAATCAAAAGTAAGCAAACAAAAGTAAGATCATCGGTAGATAATATTTCAGTGACATTTCTGCCTCTGGTTTTTACGTCCCTCTCAAAATTTAGTTTTCGCATAACAATATATTTTTTTATACTTTTATACTTTTTTATACTTTTTATTATAAAAAGGAACTCAGTGTTTTTGATTATAAACTTATTTCATTTTAATATTAAAATGATAATTTGTTCCAAATGTATTGTGAATTTCGCGGATGAAGTTAATAAAATAATGATAAATGTAACCTGGAACAATGCTTCAGTAATAACAAAACGCAGCATTTGACGTTTAGTACTGACAGGTTTCCTAGACAACGATGACATGTTATTGTCATTTGACATTCGTTTATGTCGTTTGGTTACCCAAAATATAAACAACGTGTATGTTCTCATAATTTTAGCAATATCAATTAGTTTTATAAATAAATGAAACACAGTTCAACAATTACCGTGAGTATAGACTTTATTTGTTAATAAAATAAAATAAAATAAAATATATTATTATTATGTTTAGTAAACAAAAATTTGTAGTAATTGTAAATTGTTGTAATTGTAGCAGTGATAGCCTAGCGGTTAGAACGTTGGTCTCCCGAACGAAGCGTTTATTCCCACTTGTCCGGGGCCCGAGTTCAAATCCTGGCACGCACCTATAATTTTCAAATATTATGTGCGTATTAGAAGTTAATTATCACTAGCTTCGGTGAAGGAAAACAACAAACATCGTAAGGAAACCAGCACACCGGAGAGTTCTCCATAAAGTTCTTAAAGGTGGTTGAAGTCTACCAATCTGCACTTGGCCAGCGTGGTAGAATATGGCCTAACACCCCTCACATTGTGAGAAGAGACCCGGAACCCAGCAGTGGGACAGTTATGGGTTGTTGCTTTTTTTTTGCTTTTAAACAAAAAATTGTTGCCAAATGTACTAAAGGAAGTTTCTTTGCAGATGAAATCCAGACCTTTCACAAAAGATGAAGTACATAAGGCCAATAGCTATTGATGTAGCAGGGATACACCATTATTTCTGAAAAGGCGAATTTTTTTTGTTATAATTTCAAAATATATCTAACTTAAAAAGCTTAGTGTTCTTGTTTTATTAAAATACCTACCTACTTACCTAAAACTTTAAAGATAGGAATTGTCCTCAATTCTCATTCACTGCCGTTTTTTACCGACTTCAAAAAAAGGAGGAGGTTTTCAATTCGACTGTATTTTTTTTATGTTTGTTACCTCAGAACTTTCGACTGGGTGAACCGATTTTGATGATTGTTTTTTTAAACGAAAGCTGGTGCTTGTCATGTGGTCCCACTTAAATTTAAATGAGATCTGATAAGTAGTTTTTGAGTAATTTTGAAGTCGGTTATTTTTTGTTAGTAAAATTTAGATTATGTTTAATCTGAATATAGGTATATAAACAAAATTGGATTCACACAATTCAGTCATATATTTTATACGAGAATAATTTCGACGATCTTGGTACCGCATTAAAAAAGGCGGAATCAAATACACAGGCTTCATAAAATTCATTATCACTCATCACTGATTAATAAATTCATGATTTTTTCATAAATTTTCTTTACAATACGAGAAATCTACCAATTATCCGTCGAAATCGAGCGACATGAAAAACTCCGATAATTGGTAACTTCTATTACCAACAGTTAGCGGTCAAAGCGTTATTGAGACGCAAGTATTTATTTTTGTATGGACCAACATACCTACGGTATGACTTGGCCCTCCGAACGGTAGATCAATGTCATCGGTAGATATTTTCTATCCACCGAAGGTTATTGAGACGGAAAAATTGACAAATATGACAGATAACATACTAATGGTAGCTTTATCTACAGTTTTTTAAATGTTAGTACATTATTGAGACCGGCCGTAAGCCATAGTCTACCACGCTGGCCAAGTGCAGATTGGTAGACTTCAAACACCTTTAAGAACTTTATGGAGAACTCTCCGGTGTGCAGGTTTCCTCGCGATGTTCATTGTTTTCCTTCACCGAAGCTAGTGATAATTAACTTCTAATACGCACATAATATTTGAAAATTAGCGTGCCAGGATTTGAACTCGGGCCCCGGACAAGTGGGAATAAACACTTCGTTCGGGAGACCAACGTTCTAACCGCTAGGCTATCACTGCTACAATTACAACAATTCACAATTACTACAATTTTTTGTTTACTAAACATAATAATATATTTTATTTTATTAACAAATAAAGTCTATACTCACGGTAATTGTTGAGCTATGTGTTTCATTATATAATCCTAGTTTATTCATAAAACTAATTAATATTAAGTACTAAAATTATGAGAAAATACACGTTGTTTATATTTTGGGTAACCAAGCGACATAAAACGAATGTCAAATGACAATAACATGTCATCGTCGTCCGGGATACCCATGAGTGATAAACGTCAAATGCTGCGTTTTGTTACTAGTGAAGCATTGTTCCAGGTTACACATAACATTATTTTATTAACTTCATCCGCGATATTCACAGTACATTTGGAAAAAAATATCATTTTAATATTAAAATTAAATAAGTTTATAATCAAAAACACTGAGTTCCTTTTTATGATAAAAAGTATAAAAAAAGTATAGAAGTATAAAAAAATATATTGTTAAGCGAAAACGAAATTTTCAGAGGGACTTAAAAACTAGAGTCAGAAATGTCACTGAAATATTATCTACCGATGATCTTACTTTTTTTTGCTTACTTTTGATTTGTGAGACGGCAGTTAGCGGGAGATCAATGTTTACTTTTTATCTCTGATACTTACCAGAGTTCGACTGACAGTACATTATTGAGACCGGCCGATAATTTTAGCAATATTAATTAGTTTTATAAATAAATGAAACACAGTTTAACAATTACCGTGAGTATAGACTTTATTTGTTAATAAAATAAAATAAAATAATTATGTTTAGTAAACAAAAATTTGTAGTAATTGTAAATTGTTGTAATTGTAGCAGTTTATTCCCACTTGCTATTCCCACACTTCCCACGAAGCGTTTATTCCCACTTGTCCGGGGCCCGAGTTCAAATCCTGGCACGCACCTATAATTTTCAAATATTATGTGCGTATTAGAAGTTAATTATCACTAGCTTCGGTGAAGGAAAACAACAAACATCGTAAGGAAACCAGCACACCGGAGAGTTCTCCATAAAGTTCTTAAAGGTGGTTGAAGTCTACCAATCTGCACTTGGCCAGCGTGGTAGAATATGGCCTAACACCCCTCACATTGTGAGAAGAGACCCGGAACCCAGCAGTGGGACAGTTATGGGTTGTTGCTTTTTTTTTGCTTTTAAACAAAAAAATTGTTGCCAAATGTACTAAAGGAAGTTTCTTTGCAGATGAAGTCCAGACCTTTCACAAAAGATGAAGTACATAAGGCCAATAGCTATTGATGTAGCAGGGATACACCATTATTTCTGAAAAGGCGAAATGTTTTTGTTATAATTTCAAAATATATCTAACTTAAAAAGCTTAGTGTTCTTGTTTTATTATAATACCTACCTACTTACCTAAAACTTTAAAGATAGGAATTGTCCTCAATTCTCATTCACTGCCGTTTTTAACCGACTTCAAAAAAAGGAGGAGGTTCTCAATTCGACTGTATTTTTTTTATGTTTGTTACCTCAGAACTTTCGACTGGGTGAACCGATTTTGATGATTGTTTTTTTTAAACGAAATCTGGTGCTTGTCATGTGGTCCCACTTAAATTTGAATGAGATCTGATAAGTAGTTTTTGAGTAATTTTGAAGTCGGTTATTTTTTGTTAGTAAAATTTAGATTATGTTTAATCTGAATATAGGTATATAAACAAAATTGGATTCACACAATTCAGTCATATATTTTATACGAGGATAATTTCGACGATCTTGGTACCGTATTAAAAAAGGCGGAATCAAATACACAGGCTTCATAAAATTCATTATCACTCATCACTGATTAATAAATTCATGATTTTTTCATAAATTTTCTTTGCAATACGAGAAATCTACCAATTATCCGTCGAAATCGAGCGACATGAAAAACTCCGATAATTGGTAACTTCTATTACCAACAGTTAGCTGTCAAAGCGTTATTGAGACGCAAGTATTTATTTTTGTATGGACCAACATACCTACAGTATGACTTGGCCCTCCGAACGGTAGATCAATGTCATCGGTAGATATTTTCTATCCACCGAAGGTTATTGAGACGCAAAAATTGACAAATATGACAGATAACATACTAATGGTAGCTTTATCTACAGTTTTTTAAATGTTAGTACATTATTGAGACCGGCCGGTGTGTACAATCAATAGAGAGTTTTATTATAATATTTAATAAAGAATAAATCATTTAACATTTAAATTTACAATAAAATTACGTGGTATGAATATCTTTTTGTACTAAATTCCGGATATTTTTACTCAATTCACGTAGAAGCTTCTAACACTGTGTAATTGCTTTAACAAAATGACGTCACTAACATGGCGACCAAATCTGGCGCGTTTGTAGTCACGTGATTCTTTTTGAACTTTTATCAATTTTGAATTCATTATTATTAATATTAAAAATAGTTTTTAAGCGTTTTTAACAATGCCAATTAATATAATTTGTGTTAAAGATTTAAAATACATTTAAAAAAAAATATTTTTTTTAAAATGAACAACTCAATTTAAATGGCTTTATGGTTTTGATTGCCTTCGCGTCCTCAACTTGTAAACTCAACAACTTTATTCTGGAATAGGTTGTGATATTTTATACTTTTGAGTCGTTCAACTTTCCATAGTTTTCAAATTATCTTCACGACTTCGCAAGTCACCAAAACAAGTATATAAAATGTATCTTCCCCTAGTCTACTTAAGAACGTAGCAGCGCAAATGAAATGAAGCCCATTTTGAACATAATAGCTCTTAATGGAACACAATGTGGTATATTTTTCCCTGAACCATTCACCCGCGAACACCCTGAATTAAATCTTTAACTTCTTCCAATTGAAAGCAAATCTTTGAGCGTTGGGAATAGAGCTGAAAATGTTTCACCCGAAAATTTCAAGACGGTCGGTTGTCATAGCAACGAAGACGTCGCCATCTTGTCTTCGTAATTGAATTATGGAACGTCTTGAGTTGCGGCGCGAAAGCGGCGATTCCAAATTCAATTTGTTCGCCTTTGAGGTTTGCTCGCTCAATTATTCGACTTTAGGTTTTGCAACTGGCAACACACACAGTGATTTAGCTCTAGTGTGTGTGCGTGTATATTGTATGTACTTCGATGTCTAGTTCAATCGCAGTAGTAAATTCGTGTAAGTAGTTGTAGCTTATGTTCGGTTTACAAATATTATATTAAGTAGTTAAGTTGTGTACTAAATTTTAACTAAAGAGTTACTAAATTGTTTGTTTACACCATTGAAGTATAATGTTATAGAACAGACACCTCGAACAAAATGTGTGTCCCGCCGGGAGGTTCTATTTTCAAAATTGAGCCTCAGTTCTCCTTTCAAAATCGAACGAATCCATTGAAAATTGAAGCCGATCGGCGCCAATTCATTGGTACATACATTGTGTTCGCGGTGTCGTTTCTATATGCTATAGTCAAAATTATCTAAGATGCCCATAATGATAGCTGCTATTTATTAACATGAACTAACCTTGTATGGGTGTCTTTGAGCGAAATGGAATATTCATTTACTTGACATGAATAGTTGAATACTTACGGACAAAGGATTTTGCCAAAATTTGTTAAAAATCCCTACTCATTTTCATTGGCGTTGATTATAAATCATATTATACGATAAAATCTAGTAAAATTCCCATCACATCATAATTTATGCAAAATTTAATAAAAATATATGACGTCGAAACAATCTTATATGAAGAAGCCTAAATCTAATCTGACGTAGGGTGATGTGACGTCTTGAAACCGTTTATAAAACCAGTCATAATCGATACATTACTATAATCGAAATTTAAAAAGCGGCCAAGTGCGAGTCGGACTCACCCATGAAGGGTTCCGTAGCAGCAAGTAACATAATATAAAAGTTCTTGTAGTTCGTTGTAACTTTGATCGATGTTTTTTGCGGTTTACGATTTATGACGTATTAAAAAAAAACTTCTTATCAAATCTTACTCAAACCAATTTTCGTTGGAAGTTTTCATGGTAATGTACATCATATTTTTTTTTAGTTTTATCATTCTCTTATTTTAGAAGTTACAGGGGGGGGGGGGCACACATTTTACCACTTTGAAAGTGTCTCTCGCGCAAACTATTCAGTTTAGAAAAAAATGATATTAGAAACCTCAATATCATTTTTGAAGACCTATCCATAGATACCCCACACGTATGGGTTTGATGAAAAAAACATTTTTGAGTTTGAGTTCTAAGTATGGGGAACCCCCAAAATTTATTGTTTTTTTTTCTATTTTTGTATGAAAATCTTAATGCGGTTCACAGAATACATCTACTCACCAAGTTTCAACAGTATAGCTCTTATAGTTTCGGAGAAAAGTGGCTGTGACATACGGACGGACAGACAGACAGACAGACAGACATGACGAATCTATAAGGGTTCCGTTTTTTGCCATTCGGCTACGGAACCCTAAAAATGAAAATTGATTAATTTAATTACATTTTTAAAAATGATTTGCTTGCATTTGAATTTAAAATTAGGTACCCAATAATACCACGATGAATTGGATGCTAACAAAGGACATTTTCCATTATGTATGGGCACTTCGCCATCCATGGACAGTAACTACAGATAATATGTTATATGTAATTATGTATTTAAGTTTGCGGTAAACATTTTTTTTTCAACAAAATAATAATTATGTATACCTACATGAATGTGTCTTACGAAATAAGCAAGAATTTATTCACTGTAGTTTTTTCCTGACGCTCATAATATAATATTATGTCAAAATATTATTATGAAACTGAGCGGGACTTTCATTCTATCATGATGTATCTTTCTTTCTTTTTCTTCTCTTTCTTGGCTGGCAACGCACCAGTGATGCTTTTGGTGTTGTTGATGTTCATGGGCGAATGGATAAAATAATATTTTATTGAAGTCGTAAATAGGTACATATTAAAAATACGCGGTACGAGATAGCTCAATGGAGGTAGTAGGTAGGTAACTAGGTACCTAAATATTACGGTTTTTAGTTTAAAATTTAATTATCGAATCGATTAGAAGGTCTTATAATTTTGAATCGATTTGTTGTAAAAATTGGTTTCTTTCGTGAACCGATTTTCTTGTACATCTCTAATGTCACTGTGATGGCAAACGACAAATTGGGCTTCTTAGTTCGCGGTGACTATAGTAATAATACTTCAAATGTTTACACGTGTTAATTTACTTATAATTATCTACTTAAATACTTAATACGTGTAAACCGGACTTTTAAATAAATAAATACGTATAAACAGACAATTAACTAAAAAGTTACTTTTAGTTAAAATTTAGTTATCTACTTAACTACTTAATACGTGTACACCAAACATTAGTGACGAGTTTTGGACACAATCAGCTAACGAATGCGTCAAGACAGATCAAGCCTGAAAGACGTTCGGCTTCGGGGTGAGCGGCGTTCACCAGAACTCTGTTAAGTTTCGGAAAGAATCTTTAAGGGTCCTAAAAAAAAGACGGACTTAATCCCAAGAACAAATTCAGTGAAGCACCCATAGTAATACCAACTCTTTATTCGTACAAGTACACGCACCCACACATTGACACTTCACTGCTTTAATCGCGAATCAAAAATTACGCACACATGGTAACCGGGCGGCCATTGCTATGCATCACTCTCTCGATTAGACAAGGTTACGTCTTTTTTCAGGTCCGTGGGGTCAATGGTAATTTAGATTAAGTTTCTTGCCAGTTCATCGCAGCAGCCTCTATAAGTTTTGCCCAATGCACTGTCAATTTCATTAATTACCGAATTTACAATTAGATATTGTAGATTCAGGTACCTACACCCCAACTCAGAGTCGGGATTACTTTATTCACTCCTTAGTAAAGAATCACCATACAAATTCTGTACTAAGGAGCGATTTAAGTAACCATTAGTGACTCTGAGTTGGGGTGTTAGTACTTATAATGTAAAGTTAAGTTTGATTTGACTTGTTTTACGCAATTTATGTCACTTCCCTGACTGAAATACTTAACTGAAGATTGTTTTATCAGGCTAACTATAGAAATAAATTAACCGCTTGTTTTTGTCTTATGTTCCCATGGACATAAAAATTTTAAAACGACCACCATCACGAAACCACTCTTTTTTAAAACAACCGTGAAATTATTTTTACGTGTTTTTACGTGTGTTGTCATATACTATATTTTTGGAGAGAAAGAAACAAGAGCTTTATGCATCTGGTTTCTGGACGGCAGGCTTCAAAAATGTACTTGAAGACTGATCACGTGACACATTGGATGAACTATTTCGACCAATCATAGGCCTGACTGACGTTGATATTTCGCCTCGTACCCACTCGTAGGGTGTCGGAATAACTACGACCAATGATAGAGCGCAGATATTCATCCAATGTCATGTGATTCGTCTTCAGGTACCTAACTCTTCGAAGCTTGCCATCCTCCCTATAGCTATAACTATATCAAGTTGATATGGTGACCAAGGCCGTCTTTAACCTATTGGAGGCCCTGGGCATATTAAGATAATGGGGCCCCTATGACTTTGTCAGAACACTATTTTGTTAGAATAAACAAAGAAAGTTGTTCGACCTACAACCATGGGTAGCAGAGTCTGTTGAGTGCCATCTATTAGCGATAGTGGATAACTCTTTAACATATAGTATTTAAAGTTGATTTAATTGATTTGACATGTATATTTTGTTAGCATATTGACAAAATAACTTACTTTTTAGCATATAGAGGGCACTATTAAATTCAAGAGGTAAAAGCTGAATCACGGTAACGAATGTTACATGTAGATTGTATAAGAGCCGTGGTTCAGCAGAGTATTTTCGAGAACAGTGAGAACACAGAGTACTTAATCACTACGAGAACACAGAGTACTTAATCACTACGTTAGTGAGAACACTAGGGAAGATTGTATTAAATAGTACTAAGTGGTGTAATGTAATAAGTGGTGTCAATAAAAGTGAAGTGAACGAAAAAGTATCGGGTTTTATTTTGTGGGAGTGACCACCCCTGGTGTTCCGGGTTCCGACAAAAGTAGATAAGCAAGCCTCTAGATTTATGCAAAAGCTAATAAGCAAATTGATATTGTAGTAATTTCGGTTCGATTTATTCGAATTACAAGAATTTTTCGGTAATAAATATCGGTTATCGTTTAGTGATCTGGCAGGAACTAGGGGGCCCCTATCGATCACGGTGCCCGAAGTGCCTAGTGGGAAAGAGGGGTCTGATGGTGATGTCGACTTTATTTAACTCAGGCGAATAAAGTCGACGTCACCATAACAAGCTCTTGGAAAAAATAATGCAGATAAAAATTATTTAGACAAATACATGCATAGAATCCAGCCTCAACTTGCCATGCAACAGTTAGTTACTGTGAAACAATACCTAACTTGTAATTGGTTCAAAATGGTTGTTTAAACTATCGATCAAATTGCTGAAACTTCATCTGAGGCATTCATAGTTCCCATGTCGTGAGAGTTCGAAGTATTTCTTAGATACAACTTATTACTTACGCTGTAAAGTACTATTCATAACGTCTTTATCTGTTCCACACCAATGATAATTCAAATACATCTTTTCATAAAATGATTCCTGATGATATTATGTCAAAAACTCAGAACCTTGCCTTTTTAATTCAGATTATGATGATGATTATTACTACCATCCATTAATTGCGTTGGAAGGAAATATTCAATTTTATTAAAAAAAAAAAAACAGAAAACCCGACTACGTAAAAAAAACAAAAAAAAAACAAGCCCAGTAGTTTAGAATGTTGTTAAAAGTAATACTGAACAACTAAACCATAAAAGGATTAACATTCGGGATTAACAGATCTGATTGGTTGAAGAATGGGTCCCGAGTGTTAATCCTTCTATGATGTAGTTGTTCAGTATTACTTTTAACAACATTCTGAACTACTGGGCTTGTTTATTCTTTTTAGTTTATTTTACGCAGTAGGGCTTTTTAAAATTATTTTTTTATTAAATGGTTTTATTTAGCTTGCTTTCTTTGTTTGGGTCAAATCTTGCAAGCCTAATTAGACCTACTTCCACTTATCCTTAGGAGTTGATATTTAGCATATTGCTTTAGCTCTGATTACAATGCATTTTTCTGATAAGCATGACCTGACATTACACACAGGTTTGGCTCCAGCCTAGGGAACTCCTTAGTCCTTAATGGTTATCAGCACAGTCCCAATTTTTATCTTCAGTATCTACATTGACTACATTGATTATAAAACTGTGTAGGTATTTAGTTTTTAAACTATTACTTGTTATTGGTTATATCTATTAATCTTTTACTCTTTTATGAAACATTCAACGTTATAGTTAATAGTATCAGGCGTTACTTTGCGGAAATCTACTGTTATAGTCTACTTTGCAACAATCTGCGGGTAACATGTATGATGGTAGGTATATACCGTTTCGGGACGAAACACGTGTTGGTGCTGGTATGTATGTTGGTATATACTTTTAATTATTGTAGTGCTTGTTTCCATTGTGGGAGGGAGGGAGGTGCCACGCATGTCATAAAAGTATAAACCATTATACCTACATGTTACCCGCGGATTGTTGCAAAGTAGACTAATACTAATATAATAACATTCAACGTTGTTTTGCTCTACAATCTTCCATGCTAAATCAAGTCAATCTAAAACACCGTGGAGCAATCCAAGTACCGCGTCACAAATATCGAAGCATTTAGGAGCTAAGCACGTACCCCTCTGCTGCTGCTGCTTCCGCATCTGCTTCTTGTGCTTCATGCGTCTGTTCTGGAACCAGGTCTTCACCTGCGTCTCCGACAGGTTGAGGGCACCGGCTAGCTCCACGCGCTCAGGAGTTGACAGGTACCGCTGGGATTCGAACCGCTTTTCGAGACCTGGATAGAATAGCAAACTTATTATTAAAGCAACTCTTAGCTTCTTGCCAACAATACCGTATCACATTATAATCGTGCCATGAACGTATCAGAACATAATCCTTGACAAAAAATAACGGACTTTAAAATAACTTAAAAGCAACTTTTCAGATCTCGCTCAAATTTAAGTGGGACCACACCAAGCACCAGCTTTCGATTAAAAAAAGAATCATCAAAATCGGTTCACCCAGTCGAAAATTCTGAGGTAACAAACATAAAAAAAACAGTCAAATTGAATACCTCTTCCATTTTTGAAGTCGGTTTTTTTTATGCAGAATAAGTTAGTGCTTGACCACAAAACCACCTGATGGTAAGCGGAAATGAAGTCGTGGATGGTAAAGCGCACTTAGTAGAAGCCTATTCACTCTTGACTTAAAGAATAATAATAAAAATAAATAAATAATAAAAATTATAAAAAATTCTTTGTAATTAAAAGTATGACACTGTTCCCATAAGACTGCTTTTAATAACACTTGACATCAGGATGAAACATTATCAATTTTAATATTAAGTCATTACTGGTATCTCTCCGTGAAGCATGCCTAGCTAGCTACCAAGCTTTTGCTTGCGCCAGCCGCCAAGGGACTCGTGTTCCGGCTGGGGGCTTGGAGGCCAGTTCTTTCTTTCTCTCTTCTTCTCTCTTTCTTGGCCGGAACGCATCAACCGCGCCCGCTGTTGATCACCTAAGGATCGATAGCGGGCACCAGGACGAAACATTGCCCGCGTTGTTCGGGTAATACCCTATATGTTATGGCAGTTGATGGTCTACCTGTGTTAGTTACATTACATTTCATGAAAACACATTTAGTAGTTTTGCGTGAAAGAGTACAAACATCCATTCTTTCGCCTTTCTTTCACATTTATATAGCCGGTTTTAGCACTACCCAGCGCCCTGGGCGAGATTTCTACGGCGCCCCTATTTGCCATTGAAACCCACACAAAATTAATAAATATGTAAATCCATGCCAAATTACAGCTTTCCAGCTCTATGGGTCTCGACGCTATGCTGAGGACAGACAGACGGACATGACGAAACTATGTACAAGGGTGTCGTTAGGTATACCTGCGGCGCCCCTTCAAACCTGGCGCCCTGGGTGGTCGCCCAACCGCGCCCTACCTAACGCCGCTACTGCATTTATTAAAGGTGTGGTAGTAGAGTAGGATGCTTTAAATGATTTTATATGTCTCGTTGGAAGTTGTAGTATCCCGATTTATCGTTAGTCAGCAAGTTGTGAGTCAGTAAGTTGTTAATAATAAAATAACTTTTTAAAAAGAAGCTTTTAATGTGATGTTGTATAAGTTTTTGTGTTCTCCTCAGCAAGCCCTTTCATTTGATACCCATACTGTGGTAGTGCAGAAAAAATAACTAGTCCGCCATCTTGGATGATCCGCCATGTTGGAATGAGGGTTTTCTGAAACGGTCTACGTGAGATGGCAGCACTTTGGCGTCAGGTCTAATGAACTGTCAAAATACATACGCGAATTACAATTTTCTATGTATTTGTTGGTTTATTTATGTTTAAAATCATTACTTTAAGAATATTGTTTTCTAAAATGTCACAGTGTTGTGCAGTGCATATGTGTGCAAATAAAACAGGAGGGCATAAGTTCCCTACTGGAGATAAAACTCGATTGAAACAGTGGCTTGTAGCCATTCAAAGATAAATTTCAACGAAAAATAGCCTGTGTCCCAGTGGTCAGATCGTGGCGCGAGAGGTACCAAAAGATCGGGCTCGGTGAGCGCTATACAGAACTGAAATAAAATTTAATGTAGAAAGTGTTTTGAGAAAGTGATTTTGAAAATAGTGGTTTTTACAGTTTTTGGCAAAAAATTTTGAAATTTACGAAATATTTTTTACGGAACTAATAGAAATGGGTGCGCCAAGGAATTTTAATCTTCCAATACCACGCAGTGGTCGGTCGACGTGAAATTTGAAAATAAACTAGTGCAAAAACGTATGATAATATGAGGAAAAAGTAGTTTAAAGAAAATTTTGAAAAATTTAAAGGGAAATCAAAAACTAATTAGATAGTTGAAGAGAGCACTTTAAGCCGAATCTATTGATATATAACACTACTATGTATGGTTAACTACTGGGAACTACGAAATGTAAATCTATTAATTTTAAATTGTGTGCCGTCAGACCTTAGGTGGTTTCGGTACTAAATAGACAATGTATGAGGAAGGAAGAAAGCTACTTTTTCTGTGTTCCAGTGGTCGGATAAATAAATAACTGCAATTTAGTAGTTAAAGAACGAAATCAAATTGTGTAAACAAAATGTAGTACCTAACTTTCAATGAGCTTTTCTTTAGTACCAGTGACTTTTGCGCCCCTTTTTTTGAGCTCAATCTTCAGTTCGGTGACCTTTTTCTGGCCGTAATCCATAATAAAACCAATAACACTTCCAAACACAATAGAATTTCAATAATTTATGTTTAGTACCTACGACTCTGTGCTATCTGACAGCTGTTTAGACCTGACGCCAACGTAGCGCCGCCTGGTGGTAGAAAAAGTATCGAAAACCCTCATTAGAATGACGTCACATAGCTAAGCATGCATTTTCATCAATTGTCAATTTTATTGTCTCAGACTAAAGATAAGATCATTGGACTAAAGAATATTTTTTTTTTAAATCTGAGTCAATTGTATACCAAAATCAATCGGTTAAAGGTAACTGATTTAAAATTGAGTTGCAAGATTCCAGCCGGACAAACATATAATACATACATTGCAAGCAATAAAAGCTTGTAACAAAGCATAAAAGCCTGAAGTCATTAGCTGGCCGATGGGACTCTCCATTCCTCTCACACTGGATACGTCTCCATTTATTGTAGAGTATACGGTGTGAGGGGGGGGGGGGATTTGCTTGTCACTTGTTTTGTTATTTTGTATTTATTATGTTTTATGTTTGTATTTTTAATTTTAATGTAATTGTGTTTGTTTATTTGTTACTAACCCCTAGTTACTAAGTCTTACTAACATTATATGGGCCTGTATGAATTGTTGCCTTAATAAAAAGTCAAATAAATAAAATAAAATGTTCGTAGCAACGCGCTAATGAGCTCTTGCAGTTATAAAATGCACATATTATTGCTCATGGATGGAACTCAAATTCCAGCTTGCAATGCCGTCAATCTATTTAATATTTTCTTATACTAAAAAGATTAGAAGCGCTCATAGCCCGTCAGTGATCGGCAAAATACAACAGCGGGCGCGAAAAGTAGTTGGATATGTGACCGCAGTAACAAGAATTTCTTGAGCGCTTCTGTGCTTCGGAGGGCACGTAATGCCGTTGCCGCATTGCTACCTGTTATTATCGTAAGATAAATTCGTTAACCCATGTCGTGAGGCCGACTGTTCTTTTTAACCGACTTCAAAAAAGGAGAAGGTATTCAATTCGATGATTCTTTTTTTAATCGAAAGCTCGTGCTTGTCATGAGGTCCCACTTAAATTTGAGCGAGATCTGACGAGTAGTTTTTGAGCTATCTCTTATTTTGAAGTCGATTATTTTTTGTCAAGGATTATGTCGACTATTTACATAAAAACATTTTTGAGGAACATGCTACGCTTGTTTGCAAGCTCAGCAAACGACGTGTTTCGCTGACAAACTTACCAGTAAGTTGTGGGTCGGAGAAGACAGTTCTAGCCTTCCTCCGTCGGCAGTGCTTCAGCGCGGAGAGGGACAGCTCCGACGGAGTGAACAGCGCGTGGTACGGCACCCCTGGGAAGGTTAAGTACGGTTGAGATCGTAGGAAACTTTGGTAGGCAACTGTAGCAAGGATTTGTTATAGAAAGGGGCCATTCATAAATTACGTCACACTAATTTCATGACTTTTTGACCCCTCCCCCCGTCCTTGTCACAGCTGGTCACATGTGTACGACCTCCCCCCCTAGTGTGACGTAACATATTATGACGTGTGACGTAATTTATGGATGGCCCCAAATAGCCGGCAAACGAGTTGATGATCCACCTGATGGTAAGTGGCTGTCGTCGCCTACGAACATCAGCAACGCCAAAGGCATCACTGATGCCTTCCTGGACAAGAAAGAGTGAAGATAAAGAAAGAAAGAACTGGCTCTCAAGCCTCAAGCCCTCAGTCAGAACACGACGAATCGTTTGGGGGCTGACTTAAACAAGACTGATTTTTATGTAAATAGTGGAAAAACGAGAAGACGAACCATTTGAAGGTACATGGCTTATGGCTGCGGGCGCCAATAGTGGAAGAAAGACATAACGGCCGCTTTGTTAACGAATAAAGCATGGATTTGCACTACTTTCCTATACTGTTAAAATATTGCCCAGGCGATATTACAGCTGAAGCAACTTGAGGAGAAAAAAGCCATACCACCATGCATCAGTAATGTCGAGATAAAACTGGGTGGTGTATAGAAGTATAGAACCAAGTGACTTCTAAAAGCCTCTACTTTTCTACATTTTGTGAACTCGCTTCGATACTTGTCAAACTCGAGCCAATTATTTCCTGTAGATATTAATACAAATATGAACGTCAAATATTTTGGATCTATCACCGTTTCAAAGATACCGGTGCATTACTCGGGAAAACCAAAGACCACCTTTGGCCCTAGGTATTTAGGTAGGTACCTGTCATGAAAGCTCAGATCGAGCCCCACAAAAGATCGTCGCAACTTACTTATTATTTGTCAGTTGTAAAATTGTAGACTTGCAAAATGGTCATTTGTAAAATTTTTGTTAAAAGTTTGTTATAAAATTCATGTAGATCTGTACAAATTAGATACAGAAAAAAAATACACAGTTGTGTTCAATGATATTATAACATCATTGGTTGTGTTAGATAGAAGATTTTCGGTGAACACACTTGAAGCATCGCGATCGCCTGAGAAATCTGTGCCATGTTATTTTATATTGTTTTTGTAATTGTAATTTTGGCGATATATCTTGTTGTTGATTGGAAGTCAATCAATCTCGAGATGTCGTGTGAAACGAGATGTTTATACGAAGTACAGTTCGGCCGCTGTATCTTGGCGCGTCTGAACATAGGCTTTGCGAACTTTAGCGCATGTAAGACAGAGATGGCAACACGAACATGCTAACGTGTGACTGAGACACAATACACCGCGTATCGAGTATTGGCGAATTATGGGTAAAACTATAGATCTAAGGTACCTGCGTTCGGGGTGGGGAGTGGGGGGGGGATGGGAGGGGGGGTAAAGGGGAGCCCCCCACTACAATTTTTATGTACCGGAAAGGTATAGTTTTCGAGTTATGATTTTTTTTTGTAAAATCATAATACATAGGAAAAACCTGGGTATTTCTTTAGTATCAGTGGAAGGGGGGGTGGAGTTGGGGGGAAGGGAGGGGTTGGGTAAGGACCCCCCCCCCCACACATAGTTTTTGAGTTTTTTTTATTTTTACTTTGAGGATAAATCTGTGAAAACTGCATAATATTTATCATAAACTAGTGTAAATTACTGTCAGGTTATGGAGGAAGAAGCAAAATTTCGACCTCCGTATGGGGAGACACTACACCACTTCTACTATTATTTTGGAAAAATAATGACACAAATCATTATAATTACAAAATTACATAATATGCACTTTTAGGGAGAATTTAGGGGTTTTTGATACACAAACAGGCTTCCAAACGTCTCCGGCGCTGCGGGAAGTGCAGCCCCTCCGCCCTTGCGTAACAAACTGCAGGCACTCCATGCTCGCCTACGCAGCTTCGGCTTTTTGGTCGCCTTCGGCGACCAGCCTCAGCCGCTTCGGCTCACATGGTGCCTGCAATTTGTTACAGCGGGCGGGGGCTGCTCTCCCTCCGCGCCTCCGGGGTTTACATTCACTCTAGGGGTAGGGCAGACTAGTACCACGTGGGGTCGGGGTTGACTAAGTCGGTTTTGTAACCATTTCGAATTACATCTGGAAATTTTAAAAAATGCAAAACAAACACAAGCGACCAGCCTCAGCCGCTCCGGCTCGCTCGGGTGCCTGTGCTTTGTTACAGCGGGCGGGGACTACTCTCCCTCCACGCCTCTGGCTTCTAAAAAACACTCTAGGGGTAGGGCAAACAAGACTGCGTGAAGTAGGGGTAAGCTAAGTAACGTATGAGAAGAAATCAAATCAGTCCAATAACACAGCAGAGATCGTCGAAAATCCAAAAGAAACAAGAAAGCACATTCACGTAATACGAAGATTAACGGAATAACTGAACACAACTTTGACAGTGCAATAAGTTTTGTGCTACCTTCCATTTCACTCGTTTTTGACGAAGTACCCTCTAACTGTAGACCAAATTGACAAGAATTGTCTTTCATAATACGCAATTTTTGTTAAACTTATTTTTGTCGTAATTAATTCAAAACGCATCTCCGGAACCTAAAAATAGTTTTAAACGTTCACACTAAACCCTAGCTACATCTCTCAACTCACACCAATATCAATTTCAGGTACCTTAGATCTATAGCCAACCCGAATTATGTTACTGCGCAGCCTTCTGCGCGAAGTTCAGACGCGCCAAGATACAGCGGCCGAACTGTACATCACTAATTAATATTATACGTTTCCAGCGACATACTTTAAAACATGGAGTGATGTATTGTGTATGCAAGTGTGTAAATATCGTAGTAATGGCTTGATCTATGAAACTCCGTAATAAAAAACGGATCGTCTAATCGAGAGTGAAGCATAGCAATGGCCGCCCGCTTACCATGTGTGCGTAATTTTTGATTCGTGATTGAAGCAGTAGGTATGATGTTAATGTGTGGGTGTGTATACTTATACGAATAGAGAGTTGGTATTACTATGGGTGCTTCACTGAATTTGTTCTTGGAATTAAATTACGTCCGTCTTTTTTTTAGGTCCGTCATCTATCAATATTACAATTCTAATTTACGAACGCGGCTTCGCCCGCTGTAGTATGGTTACAAACGAAGTCACAAATAGCTATATATCTTAGCGGGACATAAACCCGGGATAAATATTCAAAGGCCTAACTGGACACGGTGTGATCCACATCCACATCTGTATAACGGTAAGCGCGTTATGGAAATGCAAGCATCCAAATATCTTTACAAACTTTTATTACCTATAGTATGGGAAATGAGTAGTAGCACAGAAGAAATAATAGTACTTATAATAAGTAGTAGTATCTACGTAAGTACTAGGTAGAATAGTAGCGCTCATAGCCCGGCGGCTAGCGTCGATCCTAAGCGATCGACAAAATTAAGCAACAGCGAGCACAGTCGGTAGTTGGTTGGGTGACCGCTAGTGGCAATTTATTAAGCGCTACCGTGCTTCGGAGGGCACGTAAAGCCGTCGTTAGCCCATGTTGGATCCCCTCGGGCGGCATGAAAACTTCCGACACTTCTGGGATTGTTGTCAAGCACTAACTTATTTCATGTAAAAAAAAACTTGGGTTGGCCACTAACCCCTCCACCAATCCGCACTGGGGCAGCGTGGTGGAGTATGCTCTAGACCTCCTCAAGAGGAGAGACCCGTGCTCAGTAGTGGGCCATTAATGGGTTGAAGCTAAGAAGAATAGTATTATAGTACTGAAGTGGTTTGAATATCAGTATTATGTTTAGGGACTTACTCGTAGCTTCCAATAGTTCTAAAACGCATCTATAAAAGATGGTGTACTTACGCCCCAACTCAGAGTCACTAACGGTTACTTAAATCGCTCCTTAGTACAGAATTTGTATGGTGATTATTTACTAAGGAAAAGGAACGATTACAGATCAAAGACACAAAGACACCTCTTACCGTAAGCTTTACCACTGTAATCGTGAATCTCAAGTAATTACTTCCTAATCCTAGTAGTCCGACTAATAGGTATTTATAAATATGAAAGTTTGTCTGTGAAGTTGTATGTATCGATGTTTGTTACTTACAATTTAGCATACAGGTAAACTAGAACATAGGGCACTTATTATCCCAGAAAAAGGGGCAAAGCCATGGGTAATGGCTAGTTTATAAATTTAAATTATAGTCGTGTTTGTGATGCGTTAAATTTAGATGCGTCAATTCAATTTTATTTAACCTAAAACTGTTATGATGTGTGGAAAATGTCGATATGTTTTACTAACCGACTTCAAAAAGGAGGAGGTATTCAATTCGACTGTATTTTTTTTGTTTATGTTTGTTACCTCAGAACTTTCGACTGGATAAATCGATTTTGATGATTCTTTTTTAATCGAAAGTTGGTGCTTGTCATATGGTCCCACTTAAATTTGAGCGAGATCTAACGAGTAGTTTTTGAGTTATTTTGAAGTCGGTAATTTTTCTTGGTAAAATTGAGATTATTCAGATTAACTTACTTGTGTGGATCAAATCTTGCAAGCTACTTTTAGACTTCCAATTCTAAAGAGGTTGAAGTTTTACATATTGCTGTAGTTCTGATGGCAATGTGTTTTTGCTTGACCTGATAGTACTCAGGTGTGGCCGGTGAACTGGTCGAGGGAACATATTAACAGTTAACACCATTTATTTCTAACCTACCTTGAGTCAAAAAGTATGGTGTTTCCACAGCTTTGTAAGCATTTGGTGTGTGAAGATACGCTCCTAAAGCCCCCATGACTTGTAAATAAGACCCTTCCCTAGGAATCTGAGGTCTCACTTCATTTAGAACTGGAAAATACTTTGTTTCTGCTCTTTCGTAGTCAAATCTTCGAGGATCTGGTACTGGCTGCTTGAAGTTTTGCCTTTGTCCGCGATACAGGATGTCTTCGATTAAAAAAGAAGTTTTCGAACTTTGTTCCTGACGATGTGTGTCGTTCGGTGAGTCACTCCGTGTTTCGTGATCCATGATTGTAGATTAATGTTAATTTAATATTAATTTTCACTAAGAATTATCGTATCTCATCTTACAAATTTTCCTTTACGTGGCATTTTTCATCACTCCATTAATTTTTCACCAACTTGGCCAATAGCTCTACATAAATTTACTTACACAATTTTGTTTATTAAAGAAAAAAAAACAAAGTATCCGACAGTTCGATGCACTATAAATATTTCTAAAGAGCACAATTTTTTTTTCAAATAAAAAAAACCAGGATCCAATTTTAACAAATTTCCGCGAACGACACAAAATTTATAGTCTGTGTCAATTTGGCGGGCTGAGTAGGTATGGCCGAAATTATTATAATCGATTATTACTGGCCGTAATTGTCGGTTTGCGCGTTGTTTTCGCGAAACGAGCCGATTTGGTGCGCGGATAGAGTTTAACTGGCGTCGCAGGGATGAGGGTGCGGATGGGGGTGGAAACCGCCCCGCACGGTGGGCGGGAAGTTGTTTTTAAATTGTAAGATGTCTGTGTTATACCATTTTTGTCTTTTTTGGTTTACAATTTTAATGACGCGTTATTTTTAAAGACGTCGGAAAAGTTAATTGGATTAGGCATTTAATTTAGGCATTATAAGACTACCATATTATCAAAATTCAGCGCTAATACTAGGATTCACGAGGAATTGGATCAACTCCTCAAATAATTGACGACCCTGTAGTCTAGTTGGTAGCGACACTGCGTGCGAAGCGAGGGGTCCCGGGTTCGATTCCCGGCCGGGGCAGATATTTATGTGACAGATAAATATTTGTACTCGGGTCATGGGTGTGATTGTGATGTGTTAAATTTGTCGTCCATGCCACCCGCGACACAGGTAATAAATAACCCTCGTACTGCAGGGGTATAAGTGTGATAGCGTTTATTTATGTATATTATTTATTAATATTGTATAAATCAATAATATTAATACATATAATGGAGTAGATATTTGAAAATTAGTTTTCCCCAATTCATTATTTGGGGAGGTCGTATTCAGGCTTCCACCACAAGCCGCGCCAAAATTATTAATTTGTCGTCCATGCCGCCCGCGCCACAGGTAATAAATAACCTTCGTACTGCGGGGGTATAAGTGTGATAGCGTTTATTTATGTATATTATTTATTAATATTGTATAGATCAATAATATTAATAAATATAATGGAGTAGATATTTGAAAATTAGTTTTCCCCAATTCATTATTTGGGGAGGTCGTATTCAGGCTTCCACCACAAGCCGCGCCAAAATTATTAATTTGTCGTCCATGCCGCCCGCGCCACAGGTAATAAATAACCTTCGTACTGCGGGGGTATAAGTGTGATAGCGTTTATTTATGTATATTATTTATTAATATTGTATACATCAATAATATCAATAAATATAATGGAGTAGATATTTGAAAATTTGTTTTCCCCAATTCATTATTTGGGGAGGTCGTATTCAGGCTTCCACCACAAGCCGCGCCAAAGTTATAAGTATACTGTATAACTAGTGAAGTATACTTCGGCCGCTGTATCTTGGCGCGTCTGAACTTCGTGCAGAAGGCTGCGCAGTAACATAATTCGCCAATACTCGATACGCGGGGTATTGTGTCTCAGTCACACGTTAGCATGTTCGTGTTGCCATCTCTGTCTTACATGCGCTAAAGTTCGCAAAGCCTATGTTCAGACGCGCCAAGATACAGCGGCCGTACTGTAGGTATGTGAAGTGTGAAAGTTCATTTATACGTAAACGTGTGTGTTAAAATAACCTACGTAGGCGTATTAGTAGGTTAGATTTATTTTACATTTATTTGTAGGTATATATTTGTAGGTCTATCTATACGAAGTTCCTCCGATGTGGTGTGATTATAGAAACCTACGTGTGAAGGGGTTACGGACTGTTGTACGTGTGAGCCCCTTCATGGGAGAAGGACAGGGTTAAAGTAACACCTACACCGCCTTGTAAAATTTACGTCTGCCTGGAGCACAGAACGTGTAATACAATTTTTTACTCCATTTTTAAATCCTTATACAACAGTATAATACAACCTGTTACATTTCACTGCAATACTAACTATTAAAAATTAAAAAATTAAAAAAAAAACCCGCTTGCTGTCAAAAACCTATCATGATACCTATACTTTTTTGAAATCCTTATGGTGTGCTCTTTAATTTGACACCCATATTGCATTATTCAATTTCTTTTTATTTTTTGATACTTCAAACAATGGCATCTCACAGCCAACATTATTTGTTTTTTTTTACTTATCAAAGAACAGTTGGATTATCAAGACGAATCTAACGATATCTTAATTATATAAATCCATTCAGCGGTTTGGAAGATATGAGGTAATATAGAATATTACACACATACCTACAAATATACGTGCACAAAGATACGCACAAAGATACAAAGATACGCTCGAAAAATATAACCCTTCCTGGCAGTTGGGTAAAAAAATATCGAAGTTGCATGAACCTCGTGCATCCAATGATATTATACTAACATAAGTAAGTAAAATAATAAATCAATATAGGTATGGACTGACTTGTGGGTCACTCTGAAAATCAGCGGCCGTGGATTTGCCGCGACCATAATGCTGCGTGAACCCTATTCACCTATTAGGTACTTATCTTATAGATTTAAGTATGGTTTTTGATTATAATTTGTCCCACCCATCTTGTACATAATTTAGGTGAAATAAAAAAATCTTTCTTTCTTTCTTTCCTATTTAGTTCCATGCCTGAAAATATAATCATAATGCTGGTATTAAAGGTAAGTTTAAACAACTATCTGCGATACCATGATGTGGTGTTCGAAAAGTTTGTCCACGAAAGACTGCTAGCAACGCACTAGATCTAAAACGAGAAGAGAAAGCTTAAAGTAGGTACGTACTCTTGTTTGAGGATAAAAAGATAAATTTTATGTAAGCGTATCTGCTCGCATACATCTCATATCACATAACTCGATACAAAATCACAGATTCCGTCGGATCGACGCGGCCCTGAGCCCCCGACATAAGGCGCAATACAGATGGTAGTTTCCAGGAGGTGCTAAATAATAAGAAAATATACAGGACTTTCGAGTTAATGTACATTTACAGGTACTACGTATATAATCTGAAATAACTTAGATAATTTCATTTAAATGTATTCAATTTATTTATTTATTTATTTTATTTTCATAATATGCAACGCTTACGTTTTTTTCACGAACTTACGTTTCGTGAGGGTTATCTTTTGGTAGAATCATGTATTTTTTGTATGATTTATCTATGAATTTAAAACTTGTTTATACAGAATAAATTCATAAATTTTCGTACGTGTAATTTTTAAGTTTGGAAAATAAGGGGATCATTTTTTAGAAAAGTCTAAAAAGAGTCTTTTTTTTTAGAAATATTAGCTTCTTATAAAGTACCTAATTGTTATAAATATCGCTTTTCATTATTTTTAAGCTGTTCTTATGTAAACTTCATGTTTACCTCATTTCATCCATTTTTTAAATGTCTTATTAAATAGGTATATTCTTTGCTCAAATGAACACGATGATAAAGAATAACATTTTTTAAATAATTCTTAATGTCGAATATACTATGTGTTTTGCTGCTAATATAATTAAAGTAAACAGAGAATAGATACAATTGAGTAATCAGTATTAGTGAGGATCAAGATTGGGTTTAAGGTCCTTAAATATGTCAAATCGTATGTGACATTGACACTGACATTTGTAAGATCTGAGATCACGCTCCTGAGCCGAAATATGTTTACTGTTTAGTAATACGGGCCTTAGGTGTCTTGACACTGAATCTTAATGTATTGTGATTTAAATCTAAAACTTTAAAAAAATATATAGACATTTCTTTCCGTCGTTATGTCCATGCCTTTACCTCTATCGGAGTGCAAGACATAACCCTCTCGGATAATCCAGTGCCGCGCGATACCGTGACCTAATCGTTTTGATACTTGGTAGGTTGTTAGTTATTTTAAAATATTCGTTGGATAAATATTTTTTTTTATATTGAAAATAAATAATTCGCTTATGATTCGATGCAGGCGTGAAACGAGAATCATTAGTAACCCAGAACTTTAAAAATCATCTGCAAAATCTCGAGCTGAGGCGCAAGATCACAGCTAGGCTTCTATAGAGTACATTTTTGAGAGTGTGCGCAGGAATAAAATAATTTTTGACAAAAAATAACCGACTTCAAAATTAGGGATAACTCAAAAACTACTTATCAGATCTCGCTGAAATTTAAGTAGGACTACATGACAAGCACCAGATTCCAAATAAAAAAAGAATCATCAAAATCGGTTCACCCAGTCGAAAGTTCTGAGGTAACAAAATTAAAAAAATAGTCGAATTGAATACCTCCTCCTTTTTTTTTAATCGGTTAATAATGCTACATACTAACATATTCATAGGCCCAGAAGATTCCGTGTCGTGGGTGCAATGGATAACATAAAGAAAAGACAAGTGATCATTAGTATTCGAAAGGATGATCAATGGGGTGTTGTTGGAAAAAATCTTCCAGTCGTTTCACTATAGAAGAACCCGTCGTACTTACAAGTCCTGCAACGTATGCAAAGACCATATTTATGACGTAAAGAGTATGTAATATTATCTATGATTCAAGGGAGATTTTACATCTTTACCACGAAACAATGATTTACCAATTCTACAAAATATTAACTCTATGAAGCCTGTGGTTGATCTCAAATAGGCAATAATTTTATTATGCAGTGCTTTAAGCAGTTTTAATGATTTACTACAATCTTGATATCTTTTCATTGTACTGGCTCTGTAAAAGCTAATGTCCAATTAAAAAAATACATGGGAAAATAGTAGGTAGGTATAAGTTCACTGAAATAAAAATCACCACTTGTTCAGTGAAAAACACAAATCCCGAGTATCAAACTCGGTCACCCGCTAATCTGTACCCCCGACCTCTCACCCTTATCCTACAGAGGCGTGGCCTCTCCGATCAGCCAATCAGAGGCCGTTCTGCGCGCGTCATCACCGTTTCAACCAATCACCGGCCCCCAATTAGGGATCAGGAGTCGAGAAATTTGGGGTCACTTTCCATCGTTTGATGCTTTTGTTAGCAATTCTATGTTGTATAGACCTCGCTGCCGGCTTCGGCTGTCGTTTTTTATGTGCTATCAGCGCCTCTAGTGCGGAAAACTTAAAGTTCACTGACCGAAAATTAATGTTCTTTTTAAATTACTCGTAGAGTAGGCCTCGTAGCAGTCGTGGCCCAATAGCTTGTGTTGATTCTACCTTCATACTTAATCTACAAAAAAGTCAGATGCCAGAAGTTAGATTGGTGACCGCTTTTGACTAATTAGATGCTAATTGTCCGCCAATCTACACTGGAGCAGCGTGGTGGCGTAGGTACATACCCATAGGTTACCTCACCTATAGGTTTCACCACCTACTTTCATGAGAAGGGATCCGTAGTACAAATGAGTTAAAGCCAATGTAGGTAACTAATTTTACAACCATTTCCGTACTCTGGAGACGTTAAGTTGGTTGTTGTAGCTATTGGTAGTATTTTTAGACTGAAGCTATGTCGGTGGCATTTTGATGTATCTAAAACCACTCTGCAGCGGGCTACCGCGGGGGCTGCTGCGGGGAGACTAGTGCAACTCGGTTTACAAATATAATATAAAATATACCTATGTCAATTTGAAGACTGTGGCCTAAACATTTTTGTCATATAACAGAAAATTCATGAAAAACTCAAGGCAAAACTACACTCCACGAAACAACAAAAAACGAAACTCAACTCCACTCGTCGGAAAATATACGAGTATTTCATCAATACACGTATACAATGCACGTATTTTTGCTTCCACTACTATTCCAGAAAGGTGTTTTATCATCAAAGAGAACAGATGGAAAATTAACAACTGCGCATCCTTATTTTTCAACATTCAGTGTAGGTATGTGGAACTGGAAGCACTGCTATTATGTCCCAGCATCTTTATAGAAAAGGGTAGATTCGAACTCTAAACACCCGAGTATAATTTATTCTTCGGCTATTAATTTTAATAAAATTATATTAATAATAACTAATTGTAATTTATAATAATGTTGACAATGTATTCTTATTTAACATTAACTTAATTTTATTGACATCATTAGATATTTAAATGTCCGATAAATAATTACCTTTTTAAGAATATTGAGTAATGTGTATAATTTTAATTTTCCTAATAATTATGACATTTATAAAAATTTTGCAACGCCCTTAAGTGGCACATGTAAGTACGATTAGCATTGTATGTACCACCTTTATCTACTACATGATTGCAATAAATAATTTGAATTTGAATTTGAGTGGAACTTACTGCAAGCCACTGTGCGGTTGGCACTACCTATAATTAAACGCTAACACATACCCCCGCAGGAGGTTATATTACCTGTGTCGCGGGTGGCATGGACGACACATATAACACACCACAATAACACCCATGACCCGATTACAAATATTTATCTGTCACATAAATATCTGTCCCGGCCGGGAATCGAACCCGGGACCCCTCGCTTCGCAGGCAGGGTCGCTACCAACTAGGCTACAGGGTCGTCAAATACCTATCAGCAGAATAAGCATTATCAGCAGAGGTTACCTATAAATAGCTTAAATTGATAAGTTTCCCACAAACCACCTCTAATTAAGTCAGTAGGCACTCCAGCGAAGTGTCGAGCGATCGAGATTTGTCACGTACTGCTGTTTTGTTGTATCAACAGCAGGGGATGGCGGGTACTTGGGATTATTTAACATCTACTAAATAGGCATATACAGACTTTTAAGCCGGCGCCAGATACAGCTCAAACATTTGAACATTTCTTTGAAGGACTTTGAAAACACATTTGAACACATATTGACGCAACCTGCCAGACATGTTTTGCAATCGTTTTTCTTCACAGTATGCTAGTAGACGACAAACAAGATGCACGAAGATTGTGTGGATGCCATTATTACTTAAGTGCTTGTAATTATTTATTACATGTGCAAAACAAGTACATAACCGTTTTACGTTTTAAGTTTCAATTCAAGTTTGAACGCTTTGATTTGCGCTAAAAAACCGATACCGCATGGCAAAGTGCAAATCTTTGTTCAAACATTGAACACATACTCAAAGTCCCGTGCCACACATATAAATCAAAGCACTGTTCACGTGTTTGAAGCTATTATCTGGCGCCGGCCTTATAAATTGCAATACGGTCACACGATCAGATCTCCACATTTAGGTTGTCCATTCATTCTAGATTTTTTAGCGGCTAAATTTATAATTTTGTAAATCTACCCCCATATTGTACCTACCTATTATGTTCCCGTTCGCATCATCCCTCCCCCCCTTGAAAAGTGTAATTTATACCTATATATTAAGATTGAATTAAGTTCATCAACTTACAATACAATTATGTTTACACGAGTAACCGCCCTCGCTTTGCTTCGGTTTTCTTATTTTATTGCACCTTGGGTTACATTATTGGAGTTTTATTAAGGTTTCCTAATTTTTTTTTAAATATAATATATTGAATGTAATTGAATGAAATTGTATTGTACTAACATAGTTTATAAGTAAATTGTTACTAACTCTATGGGCTAAAACTGCCTGAAATAAATAAATTTATTATTATTATTATTAATATAGTCTATGTCACCCGGGGATAGTGTAGCTTCCCAACAGTGAAAGAATTCTTCAAATCGGTTCAGTAGTTTCGGAGCCTATTCAATGCAAACAAACAATCAAATCATTCCTCTTTATAATATTGGTATAGATAGAGAAAAACACTACAAAGTTACACCGTCGCTGGATAAATGTTATTATATTATGTGGTGACCTGTACTAAATTGTTGCATGTCCAGTCACGGGATTCCGTGGGAAAGTATAAAAGAGGAATATCGCCTCCGTAAGCACTATGTTGCTCCTCGTCTATCATACAGTAAACTTCAATCGAGCCCAGTTGAAAACCCTAATTCATCGATGCTCACGCCATTCACTCGTGGTAAAATAGGGTTCCCAATGTGTTCATTATAAAACATCACGAATTACCACTTATCAGTGGACTGAAGAGCCCTTATCGAATGCCCTGGTATAGAAGGGTATATTCATTGGCGGTACCATGCAGTTGTAATAAATAAAATACTTAAAACAGTACGTTTTATAGGAAAGGGTATTAAAATATTTTAAGAAAAAAATATTGTATTTGTACATTTGTGTTGCAATGTAAAATAAACAACTTAATAAGCTATTTATCTGTTCAATTAAGCTATTTCTTTTTTGTTTTATGTGCAGAACTCTTATATAATTTATATGCAAATATGAATAGTCATCGCCTCATCGCTAATTAAATATTCTATAAAAAATGAATGTTCCAAGGTGTTAATGTGCATTTTCTAGCGAGACTTAATTGGTTGGTATCTTGACTACTTTTTACTGAAATATTATTATTTTAAATTAGCACAAAAGACGTAATAGAACTTTGAAATTAGTCAAATAATTAATATTACCTAATTTGTCTTTAAATTGTATTCATTTTTGCGTGAGCCTTATTTTAAATTACAAATCTATACTAATAAAGAGGAAAGATTTGATTTTTTGTTTGCATTGAATAGGCTCCGAAACTACTGAACCGATTTCAAAAATTCTTTCACTGCTGGGAAGCTATACTATACCCGAGTAACATAGGCTATATTATATTTTCAAAAAAATTAGGGATCCTTAATAAAACTCCAATAATGTAACCCAAGGTGTAAAAAAAATAAGAAAACCGAAGCAAAGCGAGGGCGGTTACTAGTTCCTATATAAAGAGACCGTAACGTTGTTTAGTTTACCAAAGGAATCGTCTAAATATGTATTACAGGTAGCTGTGTGTGTATTGTTACCAACAATTACAAATCCATACCCTAGCAGGCTAGCACAGGGATACTGGTTTATGTGTGATCACGAATTAATGTGCAATACAAAACTTTTTATTGCACACACATAAAATGTACACGTAGATAACACAATATACAATGTAAAGTACACAATAGACTATCTTATAGCTAAAAAGCGATCGCTTCCAGATAATTGTAATAATATGTGTAAGTACTCTCGCCCGTCGCTTCTCGCCCGCAGTACAGCAGCGTCCTCTCTCACCCTCCTCACCAAATTGTTGGCAAATTAAATCATCCCTGTCAAAATAAATTTAGCGCGCAACTTACTCCACTGATTGTTCTGATTAAAGCCACGTGTGGGCAAACTGGTGGCTATTGTAGCAATAATTGTGCTTCATACTGAAAAAGGCAAGTCAATACCAATATTACAAATATGGCTGCGTATAAATGAAAGTGGTAATACGTCACCGTTCTTCTAAAATTGTCTAGACTGGAAGTAAAGTGGCCTATGTAACATTTTTGAAAAAATATGTCAATGTTAATTAATGATCTGTAAAATATCGTAATAAATGTATCCATGATAAAGTGGCATGTGCCATTTCTGCTTCAATACGCCCTAAAGAAACTCTAAAATCTAAATCAACACTACATTAATTTATTCTATATCTATTTCGCTTTTTTAAACGTCTAAAGTGGTCTTAATTTTAATTTCATTCACTTTAATGCATTGTAACATAGACCAGTTTAGTTCCATCAGGTAATTGACCGTGAAATGTTTTATGCGTTTGGCTGTAGTACCAGAGAACAAGTACCTGGTCGACCGCGTTGGTCAACAACTTGTCAGTGATGAGTTTGGAATTGCTGATGTCTATGGCTGACGGTTACCTTACATTGAAGTATAACGTCCTCGCTCCTTAGTATAGAATCAGCATACAAATTCTGTATTAAGGAGCGATTTATGTAACCGTTAGTGACTCTGAGTTGGGGCGTTTGGACCGACATCTCGAACAAAATATGTGTCCCGCCGGGAGGTTCTATTTTCAAAATTGAGCCCCCGTTCTTGTTTCAAAATCGAACGAATCCATTGAAAATTGAAGCCGATCGGCGCCTATTCATTGGGACATATATTGTGTACGCGATGTTGGTTTTATATGCTAGTTATTACTAGCATATAAATTATTATTATATAATATAAAGTATTATTATACTTCAATTACCACTTATCGTGATTTTTTTCTTCTCTCTTCATTCTCGGTCGGTATCGGGCCGTAAGGGGCCATCCATATATTACGTCACACTAATTTCATGACTTTTTGATCCCTCCCCCCCCTCCTTGTAACAGCTGGTCATATTTGTGAGACCTCCCCTCTAGTGTGACGTCACATATTATGAAATTTTACACCTAGAAATTATTAAATTAAAACAGCAGTTTCGAAATAAGTTTTATTTACATTAATTGTTTTTTTTAATATTTACCTATACATACCAATTATGCTTAGGGCTTTGTCTGAAGCATTGGCATAACTTGCATGACTTTCAAAAAGTGTTTGTAAACCAAACCAATTTTGAATGAAAACATTTGATTTGATTTGATTCGATTTTGAAATGTGACGTCACAAAATTTAGGACCCCCTCCCACCCCTTGTCACACAATGTCCACTACATCGACCCCCCCATCCCCCCTAACGTGTGACGTAATTTATGGATGGCCCCTAAGGTGAAATGCCACCAATAAAATCCAGTGTTTCATTGTCTTGTTTTTCACATACCGTATCTATAGGTGACGTCAATATAATGGATATTATGAGCTGTGTTAATTTACCATTAAAACGTCAATAACTTACCACTTGCGGTCATTCAATGTGAATTGCCAGTAGGTATTGTTTGTCTGTGGAATTGTTTTATAAATGTTTTTTTTTGTATGTACGATTGTTGTCCTGAAGATTCTTTTTTTAGAATCTGTCCTTATGAGAGCACGGGAGAGACCCATGATCTTGTGGGGGTAGAGCATAGCAAGCCATGATGGTTAGTGGCCTCAGTAGCCAACCCAAGTGTCGGAAATTCTCATGCCACTCGAGTGCCTCCGACATGGCTTAAACGACTGTTATCTTACTAAACAATCGGGACTGATGGCTTTACGTGCCCTCTGAAGCAAGAAACTTGCCACTAGCGGTCAACCATCTAACTACCAACCGCGCCCGCTATTGTTTAAAACGCTTGCGTCAAAGCCACCGGGATTTAAGCGCGTCATTACGTACTTTAATTTGTCCAAAAATGGCAAAGATACAGTACTTAAGGAAACATCTTTGCCAGGAGAGAAAAAAAAACTCCAATAATGACATACAACTTAAGGGTGACTTTCTAAAACAAAAACGACACTCCATATCCGATTTCTCAACTTGTAGAGGCAGGATATACAAACAATAGGCCCCAACGATGTCATCTGAGACGCGACACGCGCGTGCCACGCGGCGAGTAGCGGAACTAGCCTCTTGTTATTGTTGGGGTTGACTTGAGGCGTAATTAGGTGTTAAGGGATTTGTAGGAATAAAAAAATAATCGGATGTATTGAAGGGGTATGCAATGCTGTTATAGATTCTATAACAGATTTATTTTTTTTGCAGAAAAGTTACAGATAGAGGAAAAATGAGTGTACAAATACCGGATTAAAAGAAATTGTAATAATATGTCAAACAAAATTAATCATATAAAAATAAGTTCTTAGTAATCTATCAAAAATTAAGAAAAAGGAGAATTGACATTACGGTAGACAGATTGATAGTATCGCGGAATCTCAGATGAAAGTTTCATCTGAGTGCGGAATCAAAATAAAACTAAATAACATTGAATTGATGAAACCGGGTGGTATCAGGCAATAAACGTGGTGTATCCTTGTGCCTGTCGAATTGTGTGTTTTATTTAGTATCCTGGCAGTCCTGACATATAACTAACTACGCCCACAAAGAGAGATCTGTGTTCATAGTACTGAAATGCTCTTTGATACATGGTTTACAGAGATGATCTGAGCATACGAAAGCATACACTCCAACCTAGCCTTCTACGATATATTCAATACATCTCATCGTACAGGATAAATTAATCATACTAGCGACTCTTCCTATTTGAGATACTACTAGGAATAAAATGGGTATTATTATTCGTTACAGACTCGTGGAAAAAATAGTTTCACAAATATGTGTGTGCATAAAATAATACGTACCATGTCATTGTTCTGATTATTCAAAAATGTTCAGTCTGAGTGTCGGCGGAGCTGTCTGAAACCCTTCTTTTTATTTGATGTATATCACGTGTGTCTACAGTAGATTATTAGATACCTACAACCGCTCTGTCTGCGGCTTTGACCGGGATAATTATTGTTCCAGATCATGGTCTATCTGTGAGCTAAATTTCATGAAATTCTGTTCAGTAGTTTTTGCGTGAAAGAGTAACAAATATCTATACATACTCACAAATTTTCACATTTATAATATTAGTAGAATTAGAAATACTATCAAATGCATATCGCTGTAGACCAAACTCCCGGCCCGAAAGTCTCCGACATGGCTTATCCCCACCCAAATTCACCCAGTCCATCTACCGATCGCACCCGCTGTTAGTGAATTATTCTTCGAGTTTCGTTCTCGATATTAGCATAGCAACACTTGTAGTAGCCACGTACCGCCCGCCATTTCGCACTGAATTTTAGAGGTAGATAAAAAATAAAACATGAAATTATCAATTTTTGTAGGGTAGATTTGTAAAACCTCACTTAGTTGGGGCGCTCTCCTCCTCGGTTCGTCATTCACGTTTCAGTGCTTCGCTGTTTCGCACGGGCGCAAAATTGTAGTTAAAAGTGAAATGCTTAAAATAAAGTTTAATAGTCATGAAGAATTCAATTACTTGTGTAAAAGAATAAAAAGTTTAGAACGAAAAATTTACCAAAGTAAAAGTGATCTGCAGTGTGTATCGTTGGATTCGAACAGGAAATCGTTGGATTGGATTGGATAGCGATTCATCAACGCTTGTAATTAGCAGGTAGGTGGATTCCAGTATTCAAACATTTATAGAATACAGCAAGTAAATTAAAATCATAACCCTACTTTAGTCGGTTAAAAAATTGCTTGCAAATGTAATTCGCAAGGAATTACGCAATTACGAAGCAGAAACAGAATATCTGTTATATATCAGTGAATATATGATTTTTATATGGATACCTTCAGGGATTCCTCTTTTTTTCTCTCCATTACTAGCACGTGTTTTTTCGTATGAAAAATATATTACAATATTATTTCAATACCATATATAACTGGATTGCCCTTCGGGGGGCTTCCAAATAATACCTGCTAATTAATTAAATACCTATTAACCGGAATTACCTGTGGGGTTCTTCCATCGCTAGTAAATGTATTCCGTAAGGAATTTATCAATTTATATTGCAACATTATATAAATACAAACAATCGGGTTATCCTGTGAAGGATTCCAAATAAAAAAGTACCTGTTAATTGCTAGTAGATGTATTCTATAAGGGATTGATATTGCAGTAGTGTACAAATACAAAACCTAATCGGGTTTTCTTTTGAAGCCCTTCTTATTTAGAAGGAAAGAAAAATAAAAAAGTACCTTCTAACAAGAATTACCTATAGGGTTCTTCCATCGCTAGTATGTACTTGTACTAGTATTCCGTAATGAATTTATATCGAAATAGTATATAAATACAAAACATAATCGGATTGTCCTTTGGGGACTCCTGTGGGGTTCACTGCTCGCATTACATTCGAATTAGTGTTACGCAGACAACTGCAACAAGAAGTACTCGCAATTCGGATCTACTTGTGGGGTATTTCCTCTGCATTGTACATGTATTCCATGAAGAATCCTCACAGTGTTACGCATACAACTGCAACAAGAAGTACTCGCAATTCGGATCTACTTGTGGGGTATTTCCGCTGCATTGTACATGTATTCCATAAAGAATCCTCACAGTGTTACGCAGACAACTGCAACAAGAAGTACTCGCAATTCGGATCTACTTGTGGGGTATTTCCTCTGCATTGTACATGTATTCCATGAAGAATCCTCACCGTGTTACGCAGACAACTGCAACAAGAAGTACTCGCAATTCGGATCTACTTGTGGGGTATTTCCTCTGCATTGTACATGTATTCCATGAAGAATCCTCACCGTGTTACGCAGACAACTGTAACAAGAAGTACTCGCAATTCGGATCTACTTGTGGGGTATTTCCTCTGCATTGTACATGTGTTCCATGAAGAATCCTCACCGTGTGACGCAGAGAACTGCAACAAGAAGTACTCGCAATTCGAATCTACTTGTGGGGTGTTTCCACGACATTGTACATGTGTTCCAGAAAGAATCTTCACCGCATTATGCAGCTGATTAGCGTATATTCCATACGGAACTAATACTGCACGCTATTCGTTGAACAAAGTACTTGATAACCAGATCTACCTTTGGGGTTACTGTTTACTCAAACAAAAAAAAATAAATATACATATATATTTCGGAAGGAACTCACGTCACGCTGAACAACATACGGTGAACTGAAACAAGTACTTATTTATTCGCATGAAACTGCGAAGGATTTCTACTCAACGAGCAATAGCTGTATATTATTTATTTATTTCACAATAAATGTAAACGTAACAGGTTCATTTAAACCCAACACCATTTGCAATTTACACGAACCAAGGGGATTCTCTCGCCAACTGCAAATTGCATCTTAGTACTGCAAAAAACCTTCGTCGACGCGCGTGAGTATAGTAATATATTCAATTACCAGCAATAAAAGTCATACGGCCATGTGGCCATGCCCTTATGCTATATATACAGCATTATACGGGCCCACGTGTTACTCAAGTAGTATCACTTTCTTTCTGCAGATATCGGGGTGACAATTGCACTACTTTCATCGATCTAGAAATTTGAAGTTCACTGGAGTGTTATCTCCGACGGCGAAGTAGTGTGAAGTTGTTATAACAATTATTATAATATCAACTTTTAAAAGTTTTTTGCTAACCGCACCACTGTTACGGTGTTACTGGATACCGACGGTGATACCTTAACAACAGTAGCTGTCTATTCCGTCGACAACGCGTTGGTGACGCCGTTTTTTTTCGTGGCTTGTGAATTAAATTCCTCTTTGATCATAAGGTCTGCGATTCAATAACCAGCTAAGCCTGTCATCAGGCCCTTAAGCAACAGTAACTTTTCAGTAATGTTTCCGACAACCGCCGTAAGGGGCGTAAAAATTGTTCGACCTGCTGGTCTAATGATGCATGTGACTCTCACACAAAACCAGCCTAAAAACCGCCTAAAACTGTCAGCCGTAGACGTAAGTTCTAAATGGATATATAATAATAATAAAACTAAGAGATTTTATCTATCAAATCTATTGTTGATTCACGAAAGATTCTCTTATTGATAAATTCGGGAACATACCATTCTTATGTCATCGTGGAGCAATTGACATAAATGTACCTAATTATACAATAACATCGTACATGTTCCAATAAAAAGACAATAACAATTCAGACATTGAAATATAATGTAGTATGGATTTAATTAGACTGAAAGTAAACTAATAAATGTATGTGTACAAATTGATACCTATATGGGCATATGAAATTATGAGTACTAATTCCGAATTTCAAATTATATTTGAATATCTGAGGACAACTTAATTCAAGTTCTTATACACTCTTCTAAATTGATGTGATCAGTTGTTCAGTTTCAGCCGAATTGAAGAGAATACTAAGCTACATCCTGTTTGTACACCGTAGGTACATACCGTTTGGCTTAGTACCTATAGCTAATATTTTCAACGGGTTTTTAACTTACTGAGGCGTACGGAATAGTTGTCTTTTTTCTACTTAATAATAATAAACTTGAGTGAATTATTTCCTGGTTGACCTGCCGGTCAATGATAATGAAATTACAAATAGTAGGTATACCACTGTATACCCCCTGTATATGTACGATTAATTGTATCATCCATTGCTTAATGTATTAGTTAATTTATTTGTTGCTTCATTAAAAGTAAAATTTTTGAATATTGCGTATTTTTGAATATTTCCGTGCTAGCGGACGATTGATTCATTTTTGCATACCAGGCTAGAGATACAAACATTTTCTATACATGCAAAATATACATGTATACCGCAGATTGTATAATTATACAATGTTATGCTCCTTATGTGCATGCCTCAACAACGGGGTTCCGCCTCCAAAGTAACCAGACATTATCACTATGACAACATTATACTCAACAAATGAGCGGTTAACTTTGCCATCGAGTGATGTTGTAAAATAAGACAAACAATAATGTATTTATTATTTATTTATTTCAACAAACAAGTACAATTGCATGCTTTACACGTCTGTCAAACTGCGAAGCAGTTTGTCGCCAGTAGTTCTCGTGGATTACAATATACGAGTACGTACTCTCAATGTACTTATTTTTTACTTACTTGTTTTTAATGTTGCAGGTGTCAGTTCTTCAGACGGAGGTACACTTAGGGTATTGTGGTCTGATTTTATTATATTCAAGTCTTACGACTGCGCGGCTGCGGTCCGCTTGTATATCTGTCATCCTATAAACTTAACAATGAGATTGTTTCTTAATGGCCTCCACCCATAATTTTTTTTAACATTGAGTAATTTTATTTTAGGTATTATATGTATACTTAACTAATCACATTATCGTTACCGGATTGAAGTCCGGATATTGTTTCCCTTATAAAAACATCCCAACTATGCGTAAGCAGTACTACATATGTGATGGAAAACAGTAGTTTGCGTATCGTCAATTCGCCACGAAAACAATTTTATCCTTACAATACTTTGTAATAGAATTTCTCTTATTATTTCAGACAAGTTTTAATTCTACAGATCATAAGGTTACCGCAGTTCACCCAGGTCCTTGGTAATTGGTCAAATCAGTCTAGACAAATAAGGATTATATTTTATATATTTTTCTATAGAAAATATTTTCATTGCGGCCTACTACTTAAATACTAATTAATTTGGAACATAATAATATCCAATGTTATTCAATTTAGTATTTTTTACAGCACATACAATTCATGTGATTTTCGGCCGCAAAACTCTAAAAGAAGTCAATACATTGATTTCGTTTTTTATACAGGACTGGTGGATGCTCTGTGTGTTCCATTACACTTATAAAATCTCTGATAACAATTATAGATCAGTGTTTTTTGTGTTAACAATCTGTTCAAATTGTTGTATGGGAAAAATGGAAAATCTACTTTATCAATGGATGGATTTTAGTGGCCTCAAACCACTTTCGAATTATTGCCTTTCAAATGAAACCATTTTAAGACATATTGGTTGGATGGTTTCACGGTCTATAGAAAACATCCGTACAAACGTTTTATGTTTTTATATACATTATAGATAGATAATGTTTTAATTAAAACAGTGTTTTTATAGAAACTTTTAATTCTACTTACAGGTTTGGAATTAATTGTGGTTGGCGACATAGTTGCTGCTTTCGTTGCTACACTCGCTGTAGTAGTGTGACCAAAAGCTTCAAAAAAAAATGGATCTTTCGGGAAAGAACAAATTTCAGTCAACACAATTATCATAAAATTACTTACTCTCTTAGTACTGGCAAGGGTTACATAAAAAGGATACCATATAGATTATCGATAATATTGCCAAATCTATATTTACCTCATTTAAGTAATTTACTTATTATCCTTAAATATTTTAATGAATATTTTACATAAAAATTTCAGAATTCAGTGGATATTCCACCTTATTCGGTTAACATTACACTCGTCATGTTCATAGCAAATACAGTTAAATACTTATCAGTAGCATAATTACCGAGAGTGTTATATATACGGTTTACATAGGTATATACTGTTGTCACCAATATATTGTTCAATAGATTGAAATTAAAGAGAAAAATATTGCTATCATATTACAATTAAAAATAATATAATATCATAAGTTTCACGACTACCTTCTCTAAACGTCTACAAGTGTTGCTATGCTAATATCGAGAACGAAACTCGAAGAATAATTGATGATTAAACGAACTTACCTGTAAGTGAAGTTCAATCCCAATTATTCGAGAGCTTCGTTCGAAGATATTAGCATCCCTCCCTCCCTAGTGTAAATGTCATATACACTACACCCCTAGTCGTGAAACATGAAACAGCTCAGCAAATCTCTGAACTGAATGACGAACCGAGGAGGAGAGCGCCCCAACTAAGTGAGGTTTTACAAATCTACCCTACAAAAATTGATAATTTCATGTTTTATTTTTTATCTACCTCTAAAATTCAGTGCGAAATGGCGGGCGGTACGTGGCTACTACAAGTGTTGCTATGCTAATATCTTCGAACGAAGCTCTCGAATAATTGGGATTGAACTTCACTTACAGGTAAGTTCGTTTAATCATCAATTATATCGATCACTTAGCCTACTGTCCACGGCGCTTCATTTGACGATGCATGCAAGCTGCATAATGAAACATAGGCCACAGCACGGGCGTAGCCAGGTTTTAGTTTAGGGGAGGAATGAGAATTGAGGGTTCAAAATTTTTTACACGACGTACATAGCGCAATCTAATAGTAGGTAACATGTTAATATCTTAACTTTTCGGGTGGGAGGGGTTTGAACCCCCAAAACCTTCCCCCTGGCTATGCCCGTGGGCAACAAGCAAACACGACGATGCCGCATACAACATAAGTCGTCGGAATATGAAGACAAACTAAGATGTTATAATCTAAATTTTACTAACAAAAAATAACCGACTTCAAAGTTACTCAAAAACTACTTGTCAGATCTCGTTCAAATATATGTGGGATTACATGACAAGCACCTGCTTTCGATTAAAAAAAGAATCATCGAAATCGGTTAGCGTGATATTGAGTTATTCGTCCATTTGTCGCGCACATACTTAATACAAATTTAAGACTTATATGGTTTTATCATAGATGCCATTGTCAGATCTCAATAAAATTTATATGGGACCACATGACAGCCACCAGCTTTCGATTAAAAAAAGAATCATCAAAATCGGTTCGCTCAGTCCAAAGTTCTGAGGTAACGAACATAAAAAAAAATACAGTCGAATTGAGTACCTCCTCCTTTTTTTGAAGTCGGTTAATGAAAGTGTACAAACACACTGGAAAATAATTTTATGGCAAACTAAGATGTTATAAAGTGTACAAACACACCGAAAAATAATTTTATGAACAGTCTGACGAGTCAAACGCGCGTATAACTGTTGAACTGACCTTGTCGCCTCGTCTAGTCGTCACACTCTGTTAACATCTGTGAGCTCGCCGACACTCGCACCAAACCCTTATCACGGATAAGGGTACCTAGTGATAACACTGATAAGATACAAACGCATTCGTCAGCCATTTTGACCAAGGTGTTCGTGTAAGACTAGAATTGTGAGAGAAGTGTTCGTGTGATGTTTACTGTTTATACGTTGCTTGCATAAAGTGTATTAATTGTGTGGTGACATTATACAGTTTAGTGTATTCAGGTGTGCAGGTGGGTACACAATTAAGTTTTATTTTACGTGAAGACCATAAGTAGGTATATTATATCTACTATGAACTGCATACATTTTTCACTAATGTCACAGATATAATGTGTTATTTTATAATTATATCCGATTATCCGACAATCGATAAGCAGGTTATCAAAGAGTGAGTGGTACAGCCAACAGCACCGTTGTATCAAGCTAAGACAGTTTGAGGTAGCCAGAAGTCTCCTTTCAACTGGTTCTCCAGCACTGCAATTGAAATACGTAACAATTTTTATGAATCACATTGGTGATTAGGTTACAAATGCTTCTGTGCTGCGTAACTTAATAAAATCTCATTCCCAATTCAGGTCTTGTGACCTATACAACGCCGGCCGTTTTAGTGGCTCAACATTTTACATTTATCCATCACAGATTTTTATTGGCTCCATCAAGCTCCGACAGAAATAAGATCGTACATAGTATTAGTACCTAATTAGAACACTGAGCAGGTGGAAACGGGGTCTAAGCCGCCTGCCTCTGTCGTTGTCTCTGTGCCAGACGTTAAGGCTTGTCGAAAGACGTCGGTTATATCCTGTTAATGGACGAAACAGATTTTTATCCTGAAGCAAGTTGTTACATCCTTTTACATAAAATGCCTTAAAATTGGTTAATATTAGTTTAACGTACATAACGTACAATATAATGTAATAAGTATTATAATGTGCTAGAATATTTCAGCAATATTAGATTAAATCTAAATATATGAAGATCTCACACAGAAATCAAATTACACATAATAAGTAATATGTATAGACAAAAATGAAAATTGCAATCACATTTCTGTCGAAATATTGTTGTATAAATGATTTTCTTACTAATATTAGAAATATTAGTCATGAGGAATGATTACTCGCTGCGATACCGATATCGAATTATCAGTCCCAGATAACCTAGTATTCTATTGAAGTCTCTTCATTACTCATTGATAAATGTTGTGATGTTGTGGATATTTTGATTAAACTAAGAGAGTACCTACTACGTTGATATTAAAAGTGAAGTCATTAGCGAGTTTATCCAGCCATCCTTAAAAAAAAATTGAGATCATTAGCCGCTGGCAATATGAGTCTTCCAGTGTGGGTACCTATTGTAATCTACGGTTTACTGTTTGTGTAATATTGATACAAAAGTTAGTGTTGCCAGTTACCTACTACCTATGTCATATTTTGGATTGTAATTTATCGGGTCACTGAAACCAGTAAGGTTTATTAAGTAGCTCTTTAAATATGAAAATTGTAACAGTTTAATTCACCCTTTTTTCTGACATAAGTTTCAAAGTGTCATCAACCCTTTACAATAAGTTCGTGTATAACTGCATAACTATTAAACTTATGTTTTAACAGTCTTTCTCATGAATATGGCTATCATACGCAATTTTTTTAATCCGTCTGGCACATTACAGATTAGAGAATGCGTTCAAACTAATAAACTCTTCAGCTTTATTATATTAATATAGATAAAAAATTGCTTTCTTGCGATAAGCCAACTTGTATAAATTGTTGTCTTTTCTTCTTATTGTTGTAATCTACCTGCTCTGGTGAACAAAAAAATCATTGTGTAATAATTTAATAAAATTTTGGAAAAATCGTTAGTTAATTTTGCTCATATCTTTATGACCATAATTTTTTTTCAGGTGCAATGGAAAAGCGAATCATATTTTTCTTGTTAGGCACCTTTGCTTTGGTAAATGCCGATACCACCCCTTCAACACCCACTGTCAATGGTAAGTTACACTTTCTGTGGCAAGTATTGCCATCTAGCGTTCAGTAGCAAATAGCTGTTTCCTGACAAAAGATTTATAATAATGACATACCAATTTTTATGTTTTTGTTTTTAGGTGATTGGAAAAATACAGGCATTTGTAGAAAATGTAAATGTGACAAAGATGTAGTAGATTGCTTAGACCAGGGCCTCACAGAATTCTTCAGTGTGGATGAATGGAAACGTAAGTATTCATTCAATATTCGAAATATTGAATACTGCTGACTTTAGAATTTCACTTGGTTTTCCCGAACCAAAATCGTTTACCGTGGTAGTCTGAGTACCTAGGTAGGTACACATAGTTTTACATTCTCGTTACTATTTATGCCACATTACCAATTTTTAAAGAAATCGCATAGGTACTTATACCTAAACCAGAAATTATGGCTAAAATGTATTAAATAACATATAAAAAACTTATATTAATATTTTATATTATTATTTTACATAAGACTAAATTGAATGGTGAAATATTCCTCAATTTAAAAGATGTACTGAGGAGTTTCGTTCGCTATTTCTTATCCTTTTTGTCAAAACACCTTACCAAAATAGTGGTAGTTAAAAAAATATCGTGCATGAGTTTAACAGTTATACCTATATGATTAAATAATTGTGACATAATTTTATTCGCTAACTCGCAACTATGCCCTCCTCATTGTGAAAGAAGACCCGAGACCCGAGGCCCACAAAAAACAATAATTATTAATTATGTTATGCTATACAAAGTACCTTACATAATGATTCTCTAAAACATTCCAGTGTTACAAGAAATGAAGCCAACGTTGGTGGACCTAAGCGACAATAAGTTCACCAACGTGACGGCCATGGCGGAGCTCCCCATCAAGGTCCTGAACCTGTCCCATAGCTCGATCGAGTTCATCGCGCAGCAGTCCTTCAGGGACCTGCAGCTGATGACCACCTTGGACCTCAGCCACAATAAGCTAACCTCTGCTAGACTCAGTCCGCATGCTTTTGAGGTATTCATTTTGGTGCTGTTAATTCACATACCCGCATTCACATTTTGACCGTATTGGGGCGGCTTAGAATACTAACCTCAATCCCACGCTGGATGGGTTTCGTAAGAGGCGACTAAATCCGGCCTGCTGGTGGTAGGGCCCCTCGAGGGATTATATTGGTAATATTGATTTTAATTGTTAATTAATACCGTTATTACTGTTATTATTTCTCCATGGGGTTCGCCTGGATTGCTACCACCCTTGAGCATGAGTCAGATGCAAAACGACTCGTCGTGTTCCGGCTGGTGGCTTTAGAGCCAGTTCTTTCTTTCTTTTTCTTCTCTCTTTCTTGACCGGCAACGCATCAGTGATGCCTTTGGTGTTGCTGATGTCCATGGGCGACGATAGCCACTTACCGACAAGGTACACAGGAGGATCAGCTCGTTTACCGGCTATTTCCATAAAAAATACCCTAATCAATTACAACCACAATAAATTTTAATCCAAATTAAATAACAAAATTGTATGTAACCGAAACTTGATAAAATTACGTGATATTTGTAAAGGAACGATACAAACTATAATATTTATAGTTAAAAAACTGTAATCCTACATTTAATCGATTTTAAACAATATAATTGTATTCGTAACCGATCTCTAATTAAAATGAAAATTGACTTCATTGATTTTATTATTTTGCACTAAAGGAAGTCTGCACTCTGCACATAGATTAACGATATTGTTATTAAATTTAATTGACCGAAGTAAATGATAATTTAGAAAAATTAATGTGACCGTATAATTGAAATTTGCACACGCAAAGGACCCAATTATCAGAACACTCCTCTTACATAGCAGAAATATATTTATCTCTCTTTCTTCTCCAGGGCCGATACTCAGCAGACGAGTACGAGCCGCTGACATCGATGCGGACCCTCAACTTGGCCTACAACCAGCTGCACTCGCTCAACCAGGACCTGTTCGAGCACCTCCCGGAGCTGACGGAGCTGGACCTCAGCAACAACCCGCTCACCACCATCGATCATGTCACTATGATTGCCATCGCTAGCTTGCCCATGTTGAAGGTACTTACGTGAGGGCACTTGAAATAGACCAAATATTCAGGAAAGAACTGATGATTTGTCATTTTTTTAATAGCTGATCAACAAATAACAAACTTTAAATTCTCAGAAAAGAATAAAGCGTAAGACCTGCCAGTATATTCTACAATCATAATCAAAGCACAATCATTTCCTTACGTCAAAGAATACATAATAGTACAGTCAGCTGCAAAGAAAAGTAACCCACCCATCTGTTACTGTGTATTTATAAACAGATGGGTTACTTTTCTCTGTAGGTGACCATACCTATAGGTACTTACGGTTCTTATTGTCAAAGAGGATGTGATTACAACTCATCATCTATTAATTCCTACCTGTAGTAGGTTGTATACCTTTGAAAAGAATTTGAAAACTTAAGTAATTAAAGTTTATTGTAAATACGCACTCATTCATACTGGACTCAAACTCAATCCGATTAGAGGAATGGCACTAGTCAACTATCCTATTACAAGGTATCCTATTCCAGGTCCTCAGAATGCGCTCCTGCCAGCTGCCGGAGATCCCAGACAAGCTGCTGCACACTCCGCGGTACCTGGAGCGGCTGGACATCAGCGACAACAGGCTAAAGGTGGTTCCCCAGGAGCTGGAAGAAACAAAGAACCTAGTCTACCTGAACTTAAACCAGAATCCTATCTCTGAGCTAGATGCTTCTTCTTTGGATAATCCGTGAGTATAGTTACTTTTTCATAGATGCTCAAATTTATACATTCACAGTAAGAGAGAGAAAAGATTGAGAGAGAGAGAGAGAAACACTAACACAAATGACAAAGATAATATATCACATATAATAATATGTTTATGTTTATAATATGTTTATTTGCAATAAAATTGGTACAGATATGTTGTTGTAAACTTAATCTTAATCCTCAATTTTAACCACAGTGTGGTATGCAATATGTATTTTTCGGGGTTACGTTTAATGGCGTCCAATGCTTCTTCTAGTGGCTTTCCTCGACTCCGAAAGCTTCAAGAACTGCACATGTGTAACATGAATAACTTGAAGCGCATTGGAGCGGGGGCTCTAGGGGGTCTGGAGAATCTGGTGCAGCTCCACATGAGCTACAACCCTCACCTCAGCTACATCGACCCCAAGGCGCTGGCCAGGCCTGACGACATCGGCGAGACTTACGACTGGCCACTTATCAAGGAGGTAAAGTCTTCAAGGTCTTACGACCGCTTGCTCTTAGGTCCGTATTAATTAACCTATCTTAAGGTCTCCACGATCTCAAGATTCGGTTTGAGATGCTGAAATGTGTCAAATCATATATAAAAAAGGAAAGATTTGTAAGATCTGAGCGCTCTTGAATCGAGATCAGTTTATTAATACGGGACCTAATCTCTTATTTGACTAAATTCTACTGAATTCTGTACCATAATAATGTATCCAGATATAAATATTTTGGTGTAGAATTAAGAGGATTTTTGTATTGATGTTATTTTATTTTGTATTGTTTATTTGAATGTTTTTACTCTAAAGTCACATAAAAGAGCTGATGGAATTAGAATTAGCATACAGATAGCATGAAAATTTAGAAAATAAAAACAAATGTCTCATATCTCCAGTTGTATCTCCAATCCAACAATCTCTCGGAGATCGACTCTCGTCTCCTCTCGCGCTGGGACCTGGTGGAGAAGGTGGATGTGTCCAACAACCCGTTCCTCTGCGATTGCTCCACCCAGTGGATGGTGGACCACCTGGTGCCCACCGTCGAGATCAAGAACGCCAACGCTTCTGAGAAGATGGTGTAAGTTATATATATCCTGAATGCTCATAGCTGTCCCTTGGGTTCTCTCTGGCAATTTCTTTAAGGGCATAATTTGCCACGCTTACCAAGAGTGGAACGATCAAAAATAATCCTACTGGGTTCTCATCCAGCTAGTTTATAAAAGTAATGTTAGGAGAGGCCCATCTTTCATTCGTAAAGTTTACACATCATTGAGGTGAAATAGGTACATCATTTGTGAAATTGGAGGTGCCTAAGGATTCCAATCCAACAGGTATCATTTCCATATTTTAGTTCCTATAGTTATTTATACTAAGGCTGCGGTACTTAAAACTCTAACTATTATTGATCATTTTAAGCACTATCCGACCATGAACAATTATCGAAATGTTATAGAATATAGAAATCGCGTAACGTAATATTTTAAAGACTTGTTTTCTGCAAAAGTACTTCATGTTACTTTTGGGTAAAGTAGTTAGTTATCAGATGAGCAGGTGCCTCTCTCCTCAGGTGCGCGGAACCCATAGAGATGAGGGGGTACACCATGAAGCACCTGCACGACATCCACCGCACCATGCGCTGCGTCGACAAGTACGGCCACCGGCCCGAGAGGGACGGCGCCATCCTCCTGGGCACTCTCATTGGTAATCACCACTTTTTGACCGACTTTAAAAGAGGTTCTCAATTCAGTTGTACTACTTATTTTTATTATCCGACTGGAAGGGTTAGGTTTTTCGCGCGTATCCTGTATTTATGTGTGTAATATTCTTTATTACCTAATATCTTCCAAACCACTGAACGGACTTATATAATAATTAAGACATCGTTAGATTTGTATTGATAGCCCAAGTGTTCTTAGATAAGTGAAATTATAAAAAACAAATATGGTGGCTGTGAGATGCCATTTTTTGAAGTATCAAAAAATAAAAATAAATCGAATAATGCAATATGGGTATCAAACTAAAGAACTCACCATAAAGATTACAAAAAGGTATATCATAATAGCTTTTTTGATGGCAGGCGGGATTTTTTTAATTTTTAATTTTATTTATTGTACTTGGTACCTCAGAATTCTGTCATTTTTGAATGGATTTGAATATTTTTTTATCTGATCTGATATGTACCAAAAATCAGTTCTGATGATAGGATCCATGAAGAATTGAGGGAAATCCTCAAACGTTTTATTGGTCCTAATTCGAAGTCATTTACTTTATTTTGGTAAAATTTTGTTTATTTTTTCTCTTTTTAAATCATTGGAATGATTAAGGTCTATTGCCCTAACTGTTGGGTATGCGAACGTAATTACCTACTTATAAAAATTGGTAATTAGATCTTACATAATCTAAGAACATCAACATAAAACATTCACGCGCAAGTTTTTTATTGAGTCTTCGTAAGTATTTATTGGTTTCACTATAAATGAATCTGTGTAAGACAAGGTTATATATGAACGGGAAAATTGAGGTATAATTAAGTACTGAATTTTAATTTAATTTTGTTTGTTTGTTTACCCATCATGCTATTGTTTATCAACTGTTGTAATATGTGACAAATACGATCTACTTAAAATTAATCGTACAATCTTACACTTTTCACTCTATTAGTCTTTAGAGATTCCTACATGTTCTCTAAGGCACCTCACTGAATCTTTTATCATATGTACCTATTGTGAAATGAATGAAATGAAATGAAAATACTTTATTGCACTCAAAAAAAATATAGTACAAAAGGCGGGCTTAATGCTAACACAGCATTTTCTTCCAACCAACCAGCGGCGATGAGGAGACATTTGGGGTAGTGCTATGTTTACAATATATGTTATTGATTTTTATTTATTTACTTACTTTATGGTTACATTAAATAATTACTTTAAATTATCTAGAAACTATGGTTCTATAAGATATTATATATAATATATACATATATGTATATACATATAATACATAAATATATTTATATAAATAAAATAAATATCTATATATATATATATATAATATAATATATATTACATAAAAATATAAAAAATTTAGCATGAAAATTCTACTCATTCTGTGTTCTTAAGAAATGTTCATATATTTTATGTTTGAAACTAACTATGCTTGTAGACTTCTGCAGCTCCACTGGTAGGCTGTTCCATAGAGATATTGCCGTAGAAGTAAATGACTGCGCATAAAATGTGGTATTGCGTTGAGGTATAACTAGCTGCCTGCTATAGCGATGTCTAGGTTGATGCAACGTAAAAGTTTTGTGAGAGAACTGTTCCCAAAGGTACTGTGGTGCATGGGGATCGTTTAGCACACGATACAATGCGGCAAGGATATGCGTGTTACGTCGGTTTCGAATATTTAACCATTTTAATTTAGCTCGATACTCCGAGATGTGGTCAAACTTACGTAGCCCGAATATATATCGTATAGCCAAATTAAGCAGGCGGTCCAATTTGTCCAGTTGTTCCACAGTGACATCAGGATAACATGTATCTGCATAATCAATAATTGGAAGAAGTAGTGCATGTACTAACATAATTTTGACATCTTGTGGTAAGAAATTACGCAATAGCTTGAGAGAATGAAAAGAAGCAAAAACCTTTGCTTTCACACGTGTAATATGTAATGCCCAAGAGAAACCACTAGTAATATATAAACCTAAATTTCTGACAGATTCACAATAAGGGAGAGGACAGTTATCAAACGTTACAGGTGGCAAGGAATTAAAATCGATCTTTGAACGCATACGAGGACTTCCAATAATTATAACTTGTGTTTTTGTGGGATTGACAATGAGCCCATAACGTTGAGTCCATTGCCTAATTGCTTCCAGATCACTAATTGTTTTATTTATACTATCCAATACTTCACTAACTGGGAATTGTATGTAAAGCTGGAGGTCATCAGCATATAAGTGATATTGAGAGTGTGCTAATGTGGCAGAAATAGAACGAATGAATACAGAAAATAATAACGGTGATAGTACTCCACCTTGGGGTACTCCAACCGTGACATTCGCCCAATCAGAGAAATTACTATCAACGCGCGTACATTGTCGACGACCATTCAAGTAGGAAGTAAACCACTGTAACGATATTTCCGATAAGTTAAAGGACCTAAGCACGGCTATAAGAAGTTCATGGTCTACACAATTGAACGCATTGCTGAAATCTAACAATGTGAGAAGAGTAAGTTGCTGGTTATCCATTCCACGCCGGATATCGTCTGTAATTTTGATAAGTGCAGTGGAAGTACTATGGGCAGGACGAAAACCAGACTGAAATGGATCCATTAGATTATTGTTGTTTAAAAAATTTATGAATTGCGATTGTACCACCTTCTCAAGCACCTTGGACAGAAATGGCAGTATAGAAATTGGTCTGTAGTGTTTCAAGTCTGTCGGTTCGGGTATTTTAGGCACTGGTGTAATATAAGCATATTTCCATGCAGAAGGCACTACACCATGCAATAGCGAAAAATTTATAAGGTGTGTGATAACATCTAAAATAATATCGAGAATTGGTATAATGAGTAAACGTCCTACATTATCATGTCCTACAGCTTTGCTATTAATAGAATTAATAATCCTTTTTATTTGGCACCGAGTCACTGGTACTAGGCTAAAAGTTTTACGACTAAGTAGTGGGCGAGACATGATTTCGCAACAAGTGGCACTTTTAACTGTGAAGTCCATTTTATATGAAGAGTTAAAATGATTATTTAACGCATTAAGATCAATAGAACAATTTAAAGATGATTTGCGCTTGCCTAATCCAAGTGTCCGTAAGAAATTCCAAGTTTTATGCTGTGGGCAACCTTTTAACCCCTTTAATATAAACTGCCTTTTCGCGTTACGAACCATTTGATTACACTGATTTCTTGCAATTCTGTAGTGTTCCCAATTTTCCTCAGTGGGGTTTTTTTTATGCCTACGTTTTAAGCGATCCCTTCGTCCCATAGCAGCCCGAATTTCTTTGGTTAGCCACGGCGCTGGAGGTCTTTTCATGCGAACTGGTCGTAGAGGGGCATGTTTGTCATACAACTCTAGAAGCATTTTATTAAAAATGCTTACCTTGTCATCAATCGTGCTTGCGTTATATACAGTACTCCAATCCATAGCATTAGCATCATCTATAAGTTTCGCACTGTCAATTTTATTGAGGTTACGTTGTAGTATTATTTTTGGTCGATACTTAGGGGCTTTTAGTTTGTAAGAAATAAAGATAAGGTCATGATGAGAGAAACCAGCCGCTGTGAACTGTCCAAAAGTGGATATGCGATCCTGTTGTCGGATAAACATTAAGTCTAATAGCGAGTGGGAATCATTAATGTGGAAAGTAGGTGCATTATTTATAATTTTCAGACTAACTGATTCCACCATGTTTATCAACTTACTCGCCTTAGGAACGTCACGGTCCCGTAACAGGCAAGTATTGAAATCACCCATAATGATAACGTGGTCATAGCTGGGCACAAAAGCCTCCAAAAGTTCCTCCAACTTATTGAGATATTGTACATTTGGGGGTGCATAAACTACACCTATTAGTACAGGCACTGAATTCACTAATATTTCCATAAAGATATATTCCATAGAGGCAGTATATAGTGAGGGTGACTTATCCATGATTTTATATTTGATACTAGAGCGAAGATATACTGCCACCCCACCACCACCCTTCCCTATGCGATCATTCCGGATGAGCACATACCCAGGTATATCATATGTTTCTGAGGGGAGGGAGGGTTTTAAGAATGTTTCAGATATAAGACAGGCGTGGATGTGGCTGTTACCAAAAGTTGCAAGTAATTCAGTGTGATGTGAAGGAACGCTCTGGGCATTAATATGACATATATTCAAGTTAGCAACTTTATCTTGAAGTTCATTATGCAGTAAATCAGCAAGTATTGGTTCCGTTGAATATACAGATTCAAATGAGTGATCATTACTTGAGTTTAAAGAATAGAATGTATCAGAATTAATAGAATCATTCATGTTATAAAAATAAATATAGTTATAGGATACAATACACTTAGTTATATAATTTATTAATAAAAAGATTATAAATATATATATAGTAATGTTATATAATAATATAAATATTATATTAATATTTTATTAATAATTGTACAAACAGTAAATTTACTTTATTGTCATGCTACAACCAATATATTGTGGTGTATATTACACTGAAAACCTCATATAAACCTGTGTTCAAAATGCAACAATTTAAAAAAATCCATAAATTGTTTATTTTTGTAACATGTAGCGCCATCTATTGTCAAGTAGCAAGAACCAGAATCATATAAATTGTTTTTTGTTTGTCAAAATAGGTGTTTTGCTAGCTGTGCCCATAATGCTGAGCCTTATGCTGATGTGGCGACGGGGATACTTCGCCTGGATGGGGCTGCGTGGCCCAGCCGACGTCTCGCGCGCCTTCTACAAGAGAGCCCCGGCTGAAGATTTTATGTAAAATTAATATAAATCATAGTTTTAGTGTAAGATTGTACGTAACTTAAGAAATATATAAAATAAATTTTAATATTGTTATTCTTTGTTTTATTTTGTTATCATGTATCGTATTATCATCTTATAACTTTACCTTTTTCATGTATTTGAGTATATAGGTATTAAGAGATCTCCATTCCATCCATATTTGGTTTAAGCCCCTTCTTTGCATGAGGTAGAACCTGATGGTTTAGTTGGAATTGGAATGGACTTCAGCGAAATTCTCAGGCGTCAACACTTTCCTGCTAGAGTCGGCTGGACTCTGTACTTCGTAGTAGGTAGGCTTATATACGGCTGTGCGGTACCCACGTACTTGTACCATGTACATTAACAAGTACTTGTTTATCGGTCTTAGCAGTATTTGACATTGAGTCATATTAATAACTAGCTGACCCGGCGAACTTCGTATCGTCTAAAAACATTTTTTTTTTCTAAAATAAAAGTAGCCTAAGTTACGCCTTGTTACATCAGCTATCTGCCAGTGAAAGTCCCGTCAAAATCGGTCCAGCCATTTCAGAGATTAGCCGGAACAAACAGACAGACAAAAATTGTAAAAAATGTTGTTTTGGTATATGTACCGTGTATACATCCAAATGCTTTTAGTAAAAAGCGGTTATTTTAATATTACAAACAGACACTCCAATTTTATTTATTTGTATAGATATAGAGTACTTATAGATAGTTTCTTGCCGTGTTTAAATAAACGCTAGACACTCATAGCTCAGCACTACGATTCACTGTGCGTTAGGTGTCATGGTCAACCCAAACACACCTAGAATAGAAATTCAAACTCATTCAAACCACTTCGCTGGGAATCGAACCCGGACCCTTGGTGTGGCGATCCGGCATGGTAACCATTACGCCATGCGGATCGTCATGCTAAGACACATTTGCATGTGAATTATATGGACCCGGTAGGGTACAGTTAATTGAATAGGGTAGAACAGAAGAGAGGAAGAGTGAAAACGAAGGTCACTGGTGCGGAGACCCGGATTCTTATGGACATAACCATTAAAGGATGTTCAAGACCTGATAAATAAGCTTTTGAAATAACTATAGATAAGGTTTTGGCCTTTGGGAAGGGAATTGCAAGGCACCCAGTCATAATATTCAATCCATCATGGATCAAAGATAACGTTAGATTTATCTTACACTCAAATATTTACATTACAATTGATGTAAAACATCGTTTCTATAACATATGACATATAGTTCATTTTACAGGATACAAATTGTTATCTTGCGAACCCCTATCGGTTTTTTTTTAAATATAGTGATGAGAGAATAACATAGATGTGACATTTTTATAAGATCCCTTTGGTAAGGTTAGATACCTCACTACTAAATAATAAGCTATTACGTATATACCTTTCTAGTAAATACGCACCCGTGTGGCACAATGGCTGCCGTGCCTGACCGCCGTGCCAAAGGTCCTAGGTTGAATTCCCAGCAAGGCGTAAAGAATGATGATGATAATTTTTAATGGCCAAACTGTTGGCCCTATCGGCCTTTATTGTTTCAATCAGATATATCACCAATACATTGTCGTACAGCATAAAAGAGAGCAGATTATCACTAATTCATTTCTGCAAAAAAATTGCAAACGTTATATAATAAACGGTAGTTTTAAAAGTTTAAAATCAGTATCATTGATATACAAAATATTTAATTTTTAATAGTCGTCCAAAGATAATATTTTATTTTATTCTTATAGCAACTTAATCTTTTTAGGTCAGATTCAGTAACAAAGTTAAGGTCAAACCAAAAATGGGTAACGGTATCCAAGTATGCAATCAGTTTTTCTTTAACTGTGCCATAGGGCATATATTATAGTACTATTAGAGGTATACTATTAACCGGTTTTACGTTTAATTTAAATAAATGATTTATAAGGCCCATTTACCTTTAGTTGCCCTAAGATTAGAGACTATTAAACTTAGTACTAGGTACATAAATGGTCTGAACTTGTTCTTAACCTTAATAGACTTTAATAGTATATAGACAACAGACAAGTTAGAAGATCGATAGTTGTAATTTTTTTGTTTTTACATACACTGTGTGTAAAACATGTTTTTGCTTATTTCCTTTTGTTAAGATTTGACTGAGTCTTTTTACAATGTGGTGGACAGAGTGGAATTGCAGTTTTCATACACTTTTAATTATCATAGAAAGCTCCCAGGTGCGCTTGTTATTTTTAGATGTTTTTATTTACCAAATGAAATAATTTCCAAGTATGAGTTCCCGGAATTTATTGTGGTAAAACACTTGATACAGGACTGCCGCATTTGTCGATTACACCGTTTATTGTTACCGATTATTTGTCGATTGTATACAATATATTATACATATCAGATCAATAGGGTTATCAATATGGTCAGATCAATAAATAATAATAGATCAAATAATTATTGACAAAAAATAACCGATTTCAAAATAACTTAAAAACTACTTGTCAGATCTCGCTCCAATTTTAGTGGGTCTACATGACAAATACCAGCTTTCGATTAAAAAAGAATCATCAAAATCGGTTTACCAGTTGAAATTTTTGAGGTACAAACATAAAGAAATGCAGTCGAATTGAATACCTCCTCCTTTTCTGATGTCGGCCAATAATAATACTTAGAAGTAGTGTATGTTAGGGACTGACCCTTCTGTCCGAGTTTCCTAATCTTTGTTGAATCGTAGCTATCGCAGTATAATCGTTAGTGCGGCGCCGACGGAACAGTAGTGATGTTGTCAGCTCGTTTATTAGTGTTTGTATACCTTTTTGGATTCAGTGCCAATGAGGATGCCACGGGTAAGAGGATTTTAAATTAGCACCAGAAACTGAATTTAAACCATTGAAGTATTATTACTAGCGTATAGAACAGACACCGCGGACACAATGTATGTTCCAATGAATTGACGCCGCGCGGCTTCAATGTCCAATGGATTCGTTCGATTTTGAAAGGAGAACGGGGGCTCAATTTTGAAAATAGAACCTCCCGGCGGGGACACACATTTTGTTTGAGATGTCTTCTCTATGTATGTACCTCAATGATTTTAACCTCACTTTTTCAAGAGTTTTTTTTTATATTCGATTAGTGAATGCTTGACTGCAATCGCATTTAATTGTAAGTGGCGATAAAATCAAGGGTGGTAATCGCACTGACTTAAAAGCATATTGACTTTTTTCTTATGTCTTTATGTAAGTTTATAAGTCGGTAAACTAGCAGTTGAGCCGCCTGATGGTAAGTGCTTATCTTTGCCCCTGGACATCAATAACACCTCAGACATCACCCATGCGTTGCGGGTTTAAATAATAGAACTAGAATTATATATTCCGCAGCGAATGCGATATTTATAATAGTGTAAAATTAAAGTAAGGAAATTAAACATTAATTTATTCTTACGCCTTTACACCTTGAACACGCAACCGATTTTTTGTGAGCAGCCGGCGAAAGTTTGAAAGTAAGTTGTCTCTACTTATTTCAGTTAAATACGATTTTTACGACTAACTTCTGCCGGCTACTTCGTCTGCATGGACAGTATTGGGTCCAAAAGTGTGATTAATATAAAAAATAATGGAACAACAACTTAATATTTTAACAGAACCAAACTTAATTACACTATCCTGCGGGAATAATAAATAAATAAATAACGCTTCATACTCATAGCCCCACACTAGGATTCCCTGTATCGTGGGTGTCATGGACAACACACAGAGACAAGAATACTCACACCCAGACCGAGAACCAGAAATTCAAACGCATCGTTTAACTTTCCGCCTCGTTGGGAATCAAACCCAGGACCCTTGGCGCGGCAAATATATCCGAAATAACTTTTTTACTAAGTTCTTCTAATCCATACAAGAGCAGTACGCAAATACTCACGTATACTTCGTAGTAACGTAGAAGTATATCTTGTTCCATAATGTACCGCGCCATTATGCATACATACTAATCGTGTGTGTATCGGAACCCCCGTGACAGGGGGAGTGGGGGACGGAGCCTAAGGGGGAAGGGGGCGAAGCCCCTCTACAAGGAGGAGTCGGGGGGCGAAGCCCCCCACAATAAAAATAAGGAACTTCGTTCCAAAAGATACAGGAACCCAAAACGAAATGGGTTAGGTTAGGTTCGTATAATTTCTTTTATTCGCGTTCCATCGACATTTATGACGAAATGTGTAGTATAGTTGGGGACGAAGACGCGAGCATCTAAGATACAAACTATACACGATCAGTACGCAAATTTTGTGTATGCATTGTTATAACAGATTTAAAAGCAGCATTATAATATATATTCGAGCAGTTTCCTATGGCTGCGTTCTGGCGTTGTATACAATGAAAAGACGCGTAATCGAGATGGTTACAATTCACACAAACTTAACTTACAATAGGTGCCTATTAATTCAGTTAATCAAAACGAGCTCTAACTGTGCTTAACTTTCGCATTACAATGTAACTTAACGCATTGACGCGTTAGGAATTAGGATGTAACATAGCGGTTATTTGACAGACAACTTGACAGGAAGTTACTAATCGCTAGTTATCTTGTCTACAGAGCTGCTGCTGTATGCACTTGTGGATCCAGCTAATGGATGTGTAGTGATGATTTTTCTATACTAATATATAAAGAGGAAAGATTTGATTTTTTGTTTGCATTGAATAGTCTTCGAAACTACTGAACCGATTTAAAAAAATCTTTCACTGTTGGGAACCTACACTATCCCCGAGTAACATAGGCTACATTATATTTTCAAAAAAATTAGGGATCCTTATATTATGATAATAAAACTCCAATAATGTAACCCAAGGTGTAAAAAAATAAGAAAACCGAAGCAAAGCGAGGGCAGGGCGGTTACTCGTCTTAAATAAGGCTACAGTACGGCCGACGTATCTTACCGAGTCTGAACATAGGCTCTGTGAATTTTAGCGCACGCAAGACAGAGATAGCGACACGAACATGTTAACGTGTGACTGGGACATAATACGACGCGAACCGAGCATTGCCGAATTGTGTTACTGCGCAGCCTTCTGCGCGAAGTTCAGACTCGCCAAGATACGTCGGCCGTACTGTAAATTACACCTAAAAATATCCAAAGAAATTGTGTTCTGAAAATAACTGATGAAGTTTTGCGTAATAAAACAAATAGAAAAAGTGAGATAAGGTAACGTCTTTATTGTATACACGAGTAACTACCCTCGCTTTGCTTCGGTTTTCTTATTTTTTACACCTTGGGTTGCATTATTGGAGTTTTATTAAGGATCCCTAATTTTTTGAAAATATAATATAGCCTATGTTACTCGGGGATGGTGTAGCTTCCCAACAGTGAAAGAATTTTTGAAATCGGTTCAGTAGTTTCGGAGCCTATTCAATGCAAACAAAAAATCAAATCTTTCCTCTTTATATATTAGTATAGATTACCTATATTACCTACTGACTATGCCTACACTACAATACTAACGACATTACACCTACAAACTACTAGGTTACTACACAACTATCTAAATACGAAGTAATAAAATTATCTTCTTTATTTCGAACTTTGCAGAATTAGTGCCTAAATGCATGAACACAATGAAATTCCAGGGTTCCGTGAGGATCCATTCAAACCACAGATGTAGGTTAATCGCTAAAAAACTAAAAGCATCATCCATTCAGTTCCAGAATCGGCGACCAATACCCCTCAAGTAATGACAGAGTCTTCAGAGTTGGTCACATCAACACCAGTTACCGAGGTCACTACACTTGCCGTCACAGACGCTGACTCTGACCCGAATGTTGACCACCCGGACGCTGAAAATGGCCTCGAGGAACCAAGGCTGCTGCCGGACTTTGTGGACGCATCGGATGTGATATGTACTGTAAGTGTAATCAAGTACCTAGTTGTAATGAATATACAGGGTAGGGTTGTAACAGGGTGCGGTTGTATCTAATATTTCTGAAAGTATTTGCTATATGATTACTAGCTGACTCGGCAAACGTTGTTCTGCCAAAAATTTAGGGGTGGACCACCCTTAACATTTAGGGGGATGAAAAATAGATGTTGTCCGATTCTCCATCCTAGGCGATATGCACGCTAAGATTCATGAAAATCGGCCGAGCCGTTTCGGAGGAGTTCAACTTCTAACACCGTGACACGAGAATTTTATTTACTAGATTATTTCAGAAATACATATTAGAGTTAATATTGGACTGTGTATACAATACACGCAGTCTGGTATCCTACCAGTAGAAGGATACAAGGGAAGGGACACGTGGGTTGCAAATCCCTACGTCCACCCAACATTGTTTCTTGCGTCACACTCCACACCATAGAGTACTTTGATACGCTTTCAAAATAACCTATTGTACGAGCTACTAATAGTTCGCTTATTTATCCGTAAATTCCTGTAAAAATCAATATACCTAAAAATTTGATTTTCAAGGTGTGCAATTGCACTGACAATGCCGTGGACTGCAAAAATCGAGACCTACATAGACCTTTCCATATCGACGACTGGATTGGTACGTATACACTTAAGATGTCATGAATATTTATTTATTTATTTATTTATTCAAAATTACAGCTAACATTACAGCTTAACTAATGCGTTAGAGTAATACCTTTAAATTAAATTCATAATAAAAATTGAAATTAAAATTCTCTTAAATTAAAATTAAATTCTTCATAACTAATATAAATTAAAAATTAAATCATTTTATATCATTGGAAGCAACAGATATAATTATGATTCTTGAGATTTTAATGCAGCATGTTCACGATAACATTTATTATGATGTCATTTATCTATTCTTATATATATAACACTCAACAGCTATACAGGGTGAATTTTTCAAGTGTACGTGGATGGCCAAATTCGAAACTATGAGGAATAGCGAAAAGTAGTCAAAGGAGTCTCGGGCGGATTTTGATGAAACTTCCCAGAATTTGAACACTATCGAATGAAAGTGTAATAATACGGCTTGATTTTTTTTCCAAATCAACGGGTTCGATTCCTGGGCAGGAATATTAATTAAAAAAATTTAAAAATGCAGTTTTAGTTTTCATCTAAATCGGCCCCGAAACTTCTATGACTATTTTACGCTACTCCTCACAGTTTCAAATTTGGCTATTCCACGCATACTAAAAAAAACAACCTGTATAATAATAATGTTTATCGTGTAGGAACAAAAGGAATTCCACTTACAATCAATCATACAGTCATCCAAGCAAAGATTATTAAGTCTAGATAACTTGAAAAATTAATAATTGTAAAACATTTTTGCGTTAATAACGTGCCATCCATGAGTGATAAATAATAATGACCGTAGTGACATCTATCGTCCAGTAGTGGAAAACGTTTTATTTTTATTTTTTAGGTATACAAAAATTGGGCCTTCAAGACATTAGCAATGTAGATCTTAGCGGTAATCATTTCGTTTTATTGCCACAATTACCTGCGCTGCCAATCAAAAGACTTAATCTCTCTCAGTGTGAGATAGAAATATTGAACGATGGGGCCTTTTCCAAGTTAAAGTACTTAACCATTTTGGATTTAAGTAGAAATAAAATGTCCAACGCACTAGTCACTGGAAAACGTGTATTTATGGTGAGTATAATGATGAATTTGTAGCAGAAAGTAGTCGCTGTTCTGTCCAATTTAATTCATATACTTGTAGTGTCAGAAAAATTTCATAGTGGTAATAAGGTTTTAAATTCACATATAAACTTATAGTAAAATATGTGAACAGGCAAACGGACCTGAAAATAAGTTTAAATAAAGCGATTTTTCCGTGCCATGTTTGGTCACCTTGCGTCACCACGGGCGACGGTGGCCATTTATCATCAGTTGGCTCGCCTGCAAAAAAGATTTGAAATTGGGTACCGACAAGATTGTACCACACATGTTAAATCCTACTATCGTCTACTGTATTCTTCTATCTTTCACGCAAAAATTACTCAACGGATGTTCACGAAAAGCACACAGGTAGGTAAACCATGATATACAACGTTATTCTTTGTATAAAAACAGACATACGTGCACGGATGTAAAAAAAGAACGAACGTAACCTTGTCTAATCGAGAGTGAAGCATAGCAATGACAGCTCGCTTACCATGTGTGCGTAATTTTATAATTTTTGATTCGCGATGGTGTCAATGTCATAGCAGTATGGTGTCAATGTGTGGGTGTGTGTACTTGTACGAATACAGAGTTGGTATTACTATGGGTGCTTCACAGAATTTGTTCTTGGGATTACGTCCGTCTTTTTGTTACGTCCGTGCATACGTGTTAAATATTTTTGTCTAAACAATCTACATGAAAATTTCGAAAAGTGTATCTTGAAAACTCACAAAGTTACAAGCATGCTGTGTTGCTCCGTTGTACCCGCTAGACATGGTCACCGAGCGTGCGGCCCGCGTCGATGCGCGCCCGCCGCGGTTAAACGTTAACCACCTTTGCGTGTTTAAAAATGTTAATCACCATTATTTAGAACGAGTAACCGCCCTCGCTTTGCTTCGGTTTTCATATTTTTTTACACCTTCATCATTTTTGAAAATATAATATAGCCTATATTACTCGGGGATAGTGTAGCTTCTCAACAGTGAAAGAATTTTTCAAATCGGTTCAGTAGTTTCGGAGCCTATTCAATGCAAACAAAAAATCAAATCTTTCCTCTTTATATATTAGTATAGAGTATAGATAATTAGTTTAATCATTTTTATCGTCAATCAATCACACGTAAATTAATAATTGTTCAAAATGTCGATGTTTTGCATTGGGTGTCCAACTTTCAACATTTTTAAAATATTTTTAGGACAAAATATAACATGTAAAAATTATTGCGATCGATTCAGCTGATCAAACTACTTTCAGGTTTTGTATATACTAAGAATAACGTTGTAGAATAAGACATAGGTACTTAGGAAAAAGAAGCATAGGACGCCCCCCGACCAGGTGGATTGACGACTTGAACAAGACAGCGGGTATCCGCTGGATGCAGAAGGTTCAGGAGCGGTCAGAGTGGCGCAGTTAGGGGAGGCCATGTCCAACAGTGGACCTCCAAGGGCTGATGGATGGATGGATGGATGGAGAGTACATTATTGAAAACGCTGGCAATGCCGCGGGAAGAGTACATAATTATGTAGTTGTACAACAGTCTTTCATTCTATTTTAGGGCGTTTTAACCAACGGAACGCGACCATCACCATTTGAGTATCTAAAACATTTGAGCTTAGCATACAACGAGTTACACTCGTTATCTCAAGGCGTGTTCACGTACATGCCCTACCTGACCTACCTGGATCTCAGCGGGAACTCGCTCGTCACTATCGACCAAGTCACCATGGGGTCGCTTGGGGATGTTATGATATTGAAGGTTTGTATAATCAGCACTTGAATTCACTTTTCTAATAAAGAAAAATTTTATATTTTGTCCGACGAAAGTTATTGAACTAAGTGATAAATAATAAAATTTGAATATCGGGCCAAGTTTGAGGTCAGTTTTGTACCTATTGTTTTATGTCGAAGGATTAAATTGTGTACTGTGCAGGCTTAAACACGTTGTAAAGTTTTTGAACAGTTAATTCAAATCCTGTTCAAACAATACCTAGGTAATTCGCACCAAATGTACTTATTTATGATTTATGGAAGCGTAATTCTTGTTTCAGGAGCTACGTATCAGCGAATGTGATCTAGAAACTCTCCCAACTGGTATTTTCAGGCGTCTGAGAAGGCTTCAGCGGCTAGACCTAAGCGGAAACAGATTCACAGAAGTACCGAAAGTTCTCAGCGAGGCGGTGAATCTTCAGTATCTCAACTTGAATGGAAATCCCATACAAGCTATATCTGAGCGCACGTGAGTTTTCAAATAAAACTAAATACAAATATACAATTTTGAAACATAATCATGTAATCACTAGCTAGGAAACAAAATCTAACATAGTTATAAATTATAATTAAGTGGCTGCAAGACCATACGAAGTATTATCGCGTCAGTTTTAAGGGGACTAATTCAAAACTCTGAAGATGACTCTTTTGTAAAGCTGCATGCATTTATTTTCACTCAATTGAAGGAAACATTGTGAGGAAACTTAAGTACTTATGGACTTTTCTAAGGAATTTCTAATGCGTTTAACTCTCGCAGCTTCCAATCCTTATCCGTGTGGATTACGATGAGTTTTATTATTCTCATTGTAGACGTCCAGTGCTTTATTGTTATTGCACATTAACATAAACCTAAACAGTTGTTTTTACAATAAACGCTTAAACGCTTACACACTCACACCCCCGCAGTAGGTTATTACCTGTGTCGCGGGTGACATGGACGACACATATAACACATCACAATAACACCCATGACCCGAGTACAAATATTTATCTGTCACATAAATATCTGCCCCGGCCAGGAATCGAACCCGGGACCCCTCGCTGCTTCGCAGGTAGGGTCGCTACCAACTAGGCTACAGGGTCGTCAAATTTTTAATGGTGTCGAAATGTTTACTTCATAATTTCAGTGCGATATCAGATTTGCGCAAGTTACAAGAGCTACACCTATCCCGCCTCAGTAAACTGAGGTCAATAAACCGAGGAGCTTTAGAAGGTCTGGAGAGTCTGATTAAGTTACACATGAGCTATAATCCCAGACTGACGGATCTCGATCCCAAGTTCATGGAATGGGAGGACGATTTAGGCGTCGAAAAGTGGCCCTTGCTTGAAGAGGTAAGAATTAACCGATAATATGAAAGTAAAAATCGATATTTGTTTTGTAAGTTTTGCTACTCGTCAAAAGATGGCATTGTAGGTTTTTTCCATTTTCGAAACGTAATCGGGTACATTTCCAAATAGATAAACATTTGTAAGTTTGTAACCAATTTTGCCTGATTTAGTTTAATTATTTTAATAAGTAGCGGCTGTGACGGCTGTGATCGATTCCAACTTGGTTAGTAGTTTTTTATTACGCTGTAACTTAAGATGTGTAAAATTGCGTCATTGTTACATAAGGGAGAATGACTCAACGAACCCATATTTTTTTCGCTATTAATAATTCTCTTTTTTTTCTCCACGTAAAACTTAGTTACTTCTCTTATTCCAGTTATACTTAAACAACAACAACATTTCGGGGATTGACTCAAGATTTTTGGAGCGATGGGACTACCTGACCCACGTGGACTTCTCTGCCAACCCATACGCCTGTAACTGCAACAACCAGTGGATGGTCAAAGTGCTGGTACCTCTCATCATGCGTATGGCCAATGCGAGTACTGCTAAAATGATGTAAGCTTATTTTTTTTTATTTAGGTTTCAAAACGAAATTACATTGTTTATATTACATTGTATGAACATCTAGGTTTGAGCTACTAGTTTATGTACAAGTAATTTCACTTATAGGCAAACACATCTAATATTTATAATTATGTTATTTTATTATGAAGATTGTCTGGAAGAGATAGCTAAATAGTAATACCGCCTGTTGTACTTCATGTTCCTTGGTAATTCATGTTTCTAAAAATGTTGGTGTACAATAAACTGAGACAAAAAAGAGGATTTGTAATGTATTGTAGATTCAATTTCACAGACCCTTTTTTATACAAGCTCTCAAAACGTAGGTACGTACCTACGAGTATGTTATGTTAGCTAGAACAGGCATTCAAAGCTGTTTCAATTATTTAAACTTTATTATTAATCGGATCTTATAAGCAAAAGGACTGATTCGCAAAAGGAGGTCATTGGGTCAGATATTGATTTATTATTTTAATTAATTACATAACTAAATAGTCCAAAAAAGCCAGTTCAACATCAGCCGATTGGGTGACTTCACAGAGTACCTGCACTGGAGACTTAAAATATAAGAATAAATATATGTATAAAGAGTAAATAGACTTTTATTAAATTAGTGCGCTCACCATCCTGGACCACATCTCCACTTACCATCAGGTGGGATTGTGGTCAAGCATTAACTTATTGTAAGTAAAAAAAAATCAAGTTGCAATTACCCCATGAATACTAACCACACTAACATGAGAAATGATCACCAACAAACTCCCCGACTAACAACTGCCAACGTATCTCCTTTTCAGTTGTCGCAGGCCATATGACTACAGAGGACTAAGCTTTGCTCAGCTGTACGAGTTCCGTAAGACGCTGCCGTGTCCAGAGAGCGAGGGTGTGACCGAGGCGTCCAGCCCCGAAACCGCTGTGCTGTATGGGGTCCTTGTTGGTAACGTTTACTTTTTTAAATCACTGAATTGGTGTAGCAGAGTAATTTTGTGGTAATTTTATACCTCAAGTAAAAACAAAAAACTGTAAACTTTACAAAATGTTACTGGCTGGCGAGCAGACTCTCGAGAATACTACAGATGATTAATAAAAAAAACAATCGACGTTGTTGATTAGGTCATTGAATAAAATTATTGCAAAGTAACAAAAAAAACGTAGTGTTTAGTTACTCTGTGGCAATGAGTTTAAGAGCGTATTTATTTTCAGCGTATTTATTTCTTTCTGAAAGAGAGAAATAATTGGATACTTCTTGGCGGGAATTTCAAGAATAAACCAAATGTTTTTTTTTTTTTGATAAAATAATTTTAGATTCACCAAGGACGGATTTATTTGATTTAGCAAAACCTTTTTTTTCAGGAATATTAATAGCATTCCCGTTAGTTATGGTCGTTGTTCTTCTTTGGAAAAAAGGATTTTTCACAAAATGTAGGAAGAAGATGACGTCCAAACATGATTATTATAATGATGAAGAAACAGATGCTTTTTAATGTAGATGTAAGTTTTGCTTAGTTTTTATACTTATATAGGTTCCTAATAACCAACTTGTAAATATAATGTGCAGAATAATTGTTTGTATGGTTGATGAATATGTTTTATAAATAATTGAATTATGATGTGATACTTACAAATTATATTAAATGTACAGTGTATTGCAAAGCTGCTAATATGATTGGAAAAAATCTTGAATAAATAATAAAACAAATATTAAAATTACATTTTATTTTTCAGTTCTACATTTAGTATTGTTATGATATGTTATAGGTTGTTGTTTAATTAGAATTTCAAGCTCCTAACCTTAAAATGAATGTAAGAAAAATAAACGGGCCTAAGATATGTCCTTGCGCCACCCCAATTCCAAAACATACTTCATACAGTAATTAAAACAAAGAAAAACTCATATATTTTACGATGTTTTCCAACATGGTATAAATTAAAACTTACTTTAAGTAACTTTCATTTACAATCTTAATAGAAACCCCGTAAATACAAATTTTTCTAGAAATAACCCTAATACCAGAAAAGTAAGCATTTTACCGGGAAGTCAGTCTCTTCTATAAGCCTGTTTTGACACAATAGCTGCGTATTTCTTATCTGTGTAACAAAGGTTTTTTATTAGTTTATTCAAAAATAATTTTAAAACGCTAGTTTTGAAAATATGAATATACTTGGTTTACGAGTTCATTTGGATCAAAGAGGTTACTCGTATAAAAATACGTAAAATGGTGTAAGTGTACATTAAGGGCTTGTTTCACAATCTTCAAGTAGAGTCCTGAATAAGCTATTCGCCGGTTAAAGTGACGTTAAAGTGTCATTCTACATACACGAAATGTCAACTTAACCAACGAATAGCTTACTTCCGACTTACTTGAAGATTGTGAAACAAGCCCTAAATGCGATAATTACATAAGGAGAATCGCGGTAGTTAATTCACCGAATAATACACGTATAATATTAATTAAATCAAACTTTATTTCCTGATTTTTGTATCTATTTATTTTCTGTTAAGAAATTATATATTTTCAAACCAGAAATATTTCAAGTTTAATCATATCATGTAATTTAACTCACTATAATTAATAATGTTTTTAACAACGTTTGGCGAGACGGCGTTAAGTATTTTCCCTCGCAGAATGGCTAATCTGGAACAAAATTTACTTATTCTTTTTCTTTGTTAAGAATAATAAAAGTATTTATTTAGTACAGAAACATGAAAAATTAAAATTTGGCCAATTTACTGATTACAACGCAAAACATACTTGACTTGTCCTTGACTAAAATTGATATTGATAGCAAAAATATTATTCTTAAAAATTTTAACTGACGATAAAATAATAGTAATCATAAAATCATTAATTCGTAATAAATCTCGTTTGTCAGTAAACAACTGCATTCTTGTAAAAGAATAACTATATCGCAACTTACTCGCTTCGAGTCGGTCCAGCTAGTCTCATGACTTGTTCCCTCATACATCTATAGCTGTGAGAAGCTTTAAAGTGTTTGCACCTGCCAAAAGAAATCATTTTTAATGAATATAATTACATATATTTCTTTATTTATAAGTTACACGACCCAAAGAAACAATCTTAAATTGAAATTTAAAAAACCCCGACTTTTTTATTGACACTAAACTTATAAGAACACTCTCGATTATGTCATGACACATTCAAACAAAAAAAAACTAGATCAAAATCGGTTCATCACTTTGGGAGCTACGATGCCACAGACACATACACAGATAGGTGATAGATTGACGTGTCTCAAATTTATAACAACCCTCTGTTTTCGTCGGGGGTTAAAAATAATTTAAATAGGACCAAACATATAAAAGAAGCGTAAGCAAATTTTTACCTTCTATCGGGTTTTGTGCTGTCATTAGATCTGCAGAAAATTAAAAACATACACATAAATAACATACATGAAAATATGTTTTTAGATCTTTGAGAAAAGTAATAGAATCAAAGCAAACGACAAAGTACCTTTTATTCTCTGAATTTTTGCTTTTGTTTAAATGTAACCTGAAATAAACATATTATTAAACTAATATAGATACTCATATTAATTGAAATACTGCAAATTAATATTTTGCCTTTAAATCAATAATTGGCTTTTACGACTGTGTGGTGACAGCGCAAATGCGTCACACCGTGACGTCACGTCAACCTGAATCACGTTATCGAAGTTTCTATGATCGCCGGCATATACATTTATACAAATGCTCCGACAAGATCAGTCGAGGCTCGGCCGCCTCCCAGGCAACACACCTCGCCTGGCGGGAGATCTCCCTTTGCTAAAACTGCAAATAACATACCATCCTAATTTACACGGATCATTTTTACGATTTATTGTTGAATAAAGCTGCTTCAAACCGTGGCCTGAAATAAAAAGGTAATTAATATTATATAGCTCCCATTTAAACATTTACATTTAGGTAAGTGTCAATTCCAAAAAAAAGTACTGAAATTTTTAAAATGGGTTAGTCACATAACAGATTACCCCCAATAGATACCGCATACAAGGCAACTGACGCGCGCCAACACGTACGTGCATTTGCATGTTCACGACATTAGTGTCGACCAATACTGACCCGTCAAGCCCAAGTATGAATTAGAAATAGCCAATCACGGCGCATTTTTTTGTCCATCGCAAGCCGCGCATTCCGCCAAATTTGTGAGTTCACACTAAGAAAATTTCACTTATGCGGTATCTATTGGGGGTAATCTGTGGTCACATAGTTCACATTTTTGTAATAATAAAACTACTACATATTACAATTTTTCTTACGCTGATGTTCAGTAGCATGTTCCTTAAAAAGCGTTTTCATTTTCTTGAAAGCACAACTAAAATAAAATAATGAGTTAGTAACAAATTAAATTAAAGGAAAAACAACCAATAATTAGATACCTATATAATAAAAAGTATAAGAACCTTTTACGTATCAGATACTTAACAAAATATATAATAATGTTTTTACTAGATAAGAGTACTAACCCCGCATAAGCTTCACTAGAATTAAAACCGATGAGAGAGCTACGATCCAATATGTTTCTTTTAACTAAAAAAGTTAAAGTTACATTAAAATCATAATCATAACAAAATATAACATAAAAAATATTGATTAAAACTCACAAAATCTTAGTGGAATCTTCAATAAACTTCCAATTGTTCTGTGCCTCCATGGTCTGGAAATAAATATAATATTATGTTAAGAAATTTTAATGCTTTTTACAGTTTAGTCTCTCTCTGGAATATTCAAGATTTACTACTAGATTTTAGCAATGCTTTTGACACTGCAGTATGCCAATATGCGGTAAGTTACGACTACAGTCCTGATAAAATCTTCGAATGTGATCAACTAGCTGCGTAATCATTTGCACTTACGATGTTCTTGTATATTTTAGTTCAGAGGAAATTAATAATGGTAACTTTCTATTAGCATTCTACTAGGAGGCGCTTTGTCCCCTCTAATTTTCTTATACGTAAAAATATCACAATTATTTTGTTTTTGTCCTCTAATGGCCTTATTGTTTATACATTAAAGGTAGAAAGACATAATTAGTTTATTATTATTATTAATTGTAAGCAAAAATCGTACATTGAATCTCTCTCTGTACTGTAAAATGATTCCTTCCATTTCGCGTTGCTGTCCCCAGATACATCTGTAATTAGTTTAGCAAATCATTAGCACGTTGCAACTGGTATATTGCTCAAACGGTATTGCCCTAACATACAGATTTTTTAAAGAACATCGCTTATAATTCAGGTGATTTAAGTCAGTAGGATTTTAGAGAACGAATGAAATCCTGATACTTCTTTTATTGTGAATAAATTGTCGAAAAATTCGAAAAGAAAACTAAACTTACCAGATTCTTGATTCAAAATGGACAAAGTTGGCGATCTCATGTGCTTTAAATGAGTCCTGAAAAGTAATGCCAGCATAAAATTGTATAATATCCATCAAAGGCTTAATTTACATAATGATAATTGAAGGAATGGAATTGCACCGAATCCTATACATACAAATAAATATACTCACTCAGACTTAATAATTACTGGCATTTCCGACTGATTCCTTAAAGCCACGTGAGCTATTTCAACCGAAGCACCGAGTTCTGCACAAATATATTATTATGTAAGTTTGATATATAAGATTAGAAATAAAGTTAGTAACGTAACTATAAGCTACAAAGCAAAGCCGTATGCCAATATTCTGGAGATAGTTTCAACATCTACATCAATATCATCACCGATATTAACATTATTATAAATATCAATATCTTTTTAATCGACTTCAAAAAAGGAGGAGGTATTCAATTCGACTGTTTTTTTTATGTTTGTTGCCTCAGAACCTTGACTGGATGAACCGATTTTGATGATTCTTTTTTAATCAAAAGCTGGTGCTTGTCATGTGGCCCCACTTAAATTTGAGCTAGATCTGACTTTTTGAGTTATTTTGAAGTCGGTTATTTTTTTCTTGGTAAAATTCAGATTTTATAACAACAAGATGAATATTAACATGATTATTCATTCTACAACAAATTAACTCACTCGCTTACCCTTCATACTATAAACTCCTATATAACTTTGCTTTACCTGCTATCCGTAAATCACTGCATTGTCTTTTAGTCTGAAAAACAAATTGTGCATGTATTGCTATAATGCATCTGCTTTATGACCTTCTAATCCTTCTATTAACGAGGTTATGTAAGTAATTGTCGTTTTTAGTCATATCGGGGTGGCTTAAAATACTAACCCCAATCCCACGCCGGATGGGTTTCGTAAGAGGCGACTAAATCCGGCCCGCTGGTGGTAGGGCCCCTTGAGGGATTATATTGGCAATATTGATTTCAATTGTTAATTAGTACCATTATTACTATTATTATTTCTCCAAGGGGTTCGTCTGGATAGCTACCACCCTTCAGCATAAGTCAGCCGCCAAACGACTCGTCGTGTTCCGGCTGGGGGCTTGAGAGCCAGTTCTTTCTTTCTTTTTCATCTTTCTTTCTTGGCCGGCGACGCAACAGTGTAGCCTTTGGTGTCACTGATGTCCATGAGCGACGATAGCCACTTACCATCAGGTGGATGGTCAGCTCGTTTGCCGGCTGTTTCTATAAAAAAAAATAACACTAACTTGTTTTCGTTTGTGTGTTTTCCGTTTTTTTCTCGGCTTAGCGGGTGATGCCACGGTGCTGAAAATATTGTTACAAGTTAATCATTGGTTGTTTACATGTACATATTTAAATTTTTTATTTACGAGTATTTGACGATTATGACTATGTCGTAAGTGATCGATCAAGTACTACGCGTTCACTCTAAGTTTGCCCTTACCTCCCGTCCCGCTTCCTCATACCGCAGCTCATTTAGTACGGACAACAACGCTAGTCGCGTATTTTTGATGTCCCGTGCGGCGCGTGCGTTCTTGAGTTTCTTGTTGATTTTGATGTTACACTCATTAAATAATTTTTCTATTGTTTTATTTTACGTTCGTTGATTTTTGTCCCTACAATGACTAAAATAGAAAATGTTTTACACAGTGGCAAACGTAATTTGTTATTTAAGTTAGTGAAATTATTTGATTACTTTTTTGTCTACAGTACCGTTAGCCGTTAAATCGTAACGGTCGACGAGGGCAAAGTTAGAGTGAACGCGTAGTAAACATTTTATTGCTCGGTCGGTGGGCTAGGGACCGCTTATAGAAACCTTGACTGCATCCCAGTAGTTGGTAGCAACCCTGCCTGCGAAGCCAGGGGTCCCTGGTTCGATTCCCGGCCAGGGCAGATATTTATGTGACAGACAAATATTTGTGCTCGGGTCATGGGTGTTATTGTAATGTGTTATACATATGTGTGTCCATGCCACCCGCGACACAGGTAAAAACCTACTGCTTATCCCGTGCTTGATAGGAATCATAGAGATCATGGAGTCATCGAAACCGGGGATCTTCAGCAGGTCTTTAATCGACACTTGGGTTGCGTTGACCTCTTAACCAGTTCGCGTTGGCCAGTGTGGTAGAGTAAAAACACATCAGACCTTCTTATTACATTTATTAAGTAGAAATCTATGCACTAGCAATGAGTTCTAGCTTTAAGCATGCCATAGGGTATATCTGGGTTTTAAAACCTGGTGTTAAAACCTCCTCAAGAGGTAAGAGCCGTGCTCTGTAGTGGGGCAATAATGGGTTGATGCCAAGCAAAAGGGATTTCTAGGGTTTTGAAGTATTTTGACTCACGTTCGAGCCATCTGCTGGTTCTGATGGTCTTTAGCACGTTTCAACATCTCTTGCGTCACGTCAGTAGTAGTGCCTCTCTCTGTGGCAAAGTCAGACGGATTAGAGTAAGGTTCCATGAAATTATTGTTGGCGACAACTCAAAATGGCAATTAATATACCAAGTTGTATCGACTACTAATCGAAATACATTTTTGGTACTCGATACAATGAAATGAATGAGAGCAAATCGATTGAAGTGATCATACCTGCACTATTCTTTCCCAAGCTTTGGTTCTGAAATAGAATGAAATATAAATAGAAGTAATCGGAAAATGTTTGTACTTATAACAGTGAAGTATCATAAAGGAAAAACTTTGTACGCTTTTAGGGTTCCGTAGTCAACGGAACGAAACATGGTACCGTCAAACAGTTTCATCATGTCCGTCCGTCCGTCCGTCCATTATAAAACGAAAACTTACATTTGTTGCCTTCGTTGGAGACGATGGTACAGCAGGGTTGTGTATCTTTCTGAATACAAAACAGAATATGATTTACCATGTTACCTATTCACCCGTTTTTGAAATTAGTGGGAATAAACACACAGATAGACAAAGGGATATTTATAAATTGTTACCTATGTGATCTATTTTGTTAATATATGTTAGGGAATTAGCAGACAAACGAACAGACGAGCCACCTGATGTAGGTATATTGGTCACCGTAGTCCGTGGACATCACTAACAGCTTGACTCTCCCACTCGACTTGCCGGCCGAGAAAGAAGAAAGGAGGAGAGAAAAGAAGTGGCTCTCAGTCCCTGGAACGGACGAGTCGTTGGCGGCTGACTCAAGCAATATGGTGGCAGCTAGCCAGATAGCCTTCACGAAGAGGTAAACTAATAATCCTTACCATGCCTCTTACGACATACTGGTCTGTCAGCGTAAGATTAAAGTCAATATTCTGGGTCGCTAAATACGGCCTAAGCTTAGAAATGTTCATGAATTCGGCTTTTTTCGCCTCTTACGACACTCTAGTCTGGGATTGGGGTCAGTTTTCTGACCCACTCCAATACGGCCAATACAACAGAAGCAAATATTTTTCCACGTTCAGACATCAATTAGTTACAGTTTTATCATAGAAGAACAGAATGACGAAGAAAGACGATGAAGAAGACCTGACTATAGAGGAATGATACCTAACCTTTTAGATTTAACAGACGCAGACGACCAACTGTCCGTATCCCCGGTCGTCATCGCCAGCATCCTGTCTCCATGCCGCCGGCGCCGTCGTTGCCGGGCCCCCGATCTGCGCTTGTCTTTCAGCGACTTGCTCTGCCGCGCCGTGGAACAACCTTGGAAGATACGTTGGGAACACCCGGCGCAGAAGATGACGCCGCGGAAGGACTCTGCGCCACGTAAGTCTGTCTCGCCGCAGACGTCTGGGAAGGAATGACAGATCAGTCGTTCCTGACCTTATCAGGGGAGGTAGACACGTAATACTTAGGTACCTGAATTCAGTTCCTCATTTTGATCTTTCATGAAGGATTTGTGGAAAGCGTACGTACTTAAGTTACTGAGTTACTTTTTTGGATTTGTTTGAATAGAGTAGTTATCTCTCCGGTGCTTAATTCAAGATCACTTTTGCAAGCTGTGGAGTGCTATGATGTAGGTTCATTAAAAAGATGTAAAAAGAGTTCACCTCTACAGTCAGCATTGCTCTGGCGCCACCTCTGGACTGGTATTGCTCGTGTCCACTTACCTGCCTGCTTTTTCATCTCGTCTAGATGCAAAGCTACGTAAAAAATTCCACAATTTTCTCCTTTTTTTCCCCTCCACGGAAGGGAGGCTGAGAATGCATAATGCAGACCAGCACAGCCATCTGTGCTGGTCCTCTTGAAATTTTTGGCATTTTAAGTTTATCTCATTTTTCCAAAGATCCGAGTTTTCAAGTATCCACCCTAAATGGTCGTTACAGGGTCAATAAATGGAATAAGTGGTATAAATTTTCTAAAGTAAACCTACTTGTTACGTTGTAAATGCAAATTACCCTAGTGGATACTAACAACATTTATGGCATCGCGTGTGGTAACTCAAGCCGTCGCGGACGGCCGCCTCCTCCGGCTCGACCGACGTGTCGCAGTGCTGACACACCTCGCAACTGAACAGATGCCTACGTCATCATCATCGTAACAATGCACACATACACACCATGGACACGAAAAATAAGAGTTCATAAGATTATAGAAGCAGTACTGGCAGTGGACAACCCTGTAGCCTAGTTGGTAGCGACCCTGCCTGCGAAGCGAGGGGTGCCGGGTTCGATTCCCAGCCAGGGCCTAGTCTTTGTGGTGTTCATGGCACCCACGTCACAGGGAATCTATCGTTAATTAGGTGAAGAGACCTCTGCCCTGTAGAGAGTAGTTAAACCAAGTTAAACGCATCATCTACTTAGCTTGAAGCCATTGTCTTTGCTATGATCACGGACCTAAAAAAAAGACGGACGTAATCTCAACAACAAATTCAGTGAAGCACCCATAGTAATACCAACTCTTTATTCGTACAAGTACACACACCCACACATTGACACCATAATGCTTCAATCGCGAATCAAAAATTACGCACACATGGTAGGCGGGCGGCCATTGCTATGCTTCACTCTCAGATGAAAGAATCTTTCATCTGAGGCTTCACTCTCGATTAGACGAGGTTACGTCCGTCTTTTTTTCAGGTCCGTGGCTATGATACTAAATGTAGATACCGATGAACGGACGCTCAAGGCGTGGAATCGTCACTGTAAATCTGAAATAAATAAGCAGTAACTTACGCCATTTTAAGGTTATTGGAGCTTTTTTTTGGGTTTTATTTACATTTTTTTAACGAACAATCACATATTAATTTACCATCTCTGGCAGCCACTGTGACACTGTCGTTTTTTGTTTTTATCACAGAGCACTAATTTTTTTATGTCATACAACTATTGTTGGCTGCCATTAATACAAAATGTGCCAATGGGAATAATAATAATAAATAATGTGCATTATTAAAGTTGGTTTATCAGGAAACCGCGATCCCTAATGCGGTTTAATGTAATGATAGTAGAAAATAGAAAAAAATATTTTGTTTAAGTAACATTAGAGAAGTTTAATTAAGGTCTTTAAGTTTTCTTATTTTTTTTTTTCTACGCAACTTTCTTAATCTTTTCTTATGCGCGCTCCACACTTCACGCGAGATTCTCGCCGAGAATCTCGCAAGAATCTCAGCGAGAATCTCGGCGAGAACTTCCTTGGGTCCACACTCGCAAGGTTCTCAATACTGTTCTCGCGCTCGATGACGATGGACGCAGAAGTAACTGCTGCGGCAAGCTTATCGCTATGCGCATTCGCTTATTATAATTATAATAATATAAATATGAATAATATAAATATATATGGTATAATAAATATGTGGTTATCCTGACATGTTTATCGGTATTTTTTTATGTATTTATGTGTTTATTTATGTATGTATGTATGTTTGTTTATAGTGTATCGTCATCGAGCGCGAGAACAGTATTGAGAACCTTACGAGTGTGGACCCAAGGAAGTTCTCGCCGAGATTCTCGCTGAGATTCTTGCGAGATTCTCGGCGAGAATCTCGCGTGAAGTGTGGAGCGCGCATGTGAATCGGCTCCACACTCACGTTTCTCATGTTTTTCTCGCCTTCTCGCGAGGTTCTCGCGCGAGTGTGGAGCGCGCATTACATAAGATCCTTGTCCTGACAATAACAAACACGACAAAAAAAGAATTAGCGAAATCGGACCAGCCATTCATGCGGGACGCCATGACCAAGGATGTTGATGTTGTTGATGTTGGGATATACTTATATTAAAAGTATATAAAAATGAATCCGTATTTTTTTTTATATACTTATATATATAAATATTACCATGTATTATAAATAACATTTCTCATCAAAAATAGATATTTACAAATAGTTTTTTATCAAACCAGTCTATTTACCAAAAAATCGGCCAAGTGCGAGTCGGACTCGCTCATGAAGGGTTCCGTAGCAGCAAGTAACATAATATAAAAGTTCTTGTAGTTCGTTGTAACTTTGATCGATGTTTTTTGCGGTTTACGATTTATAACGTATTAAAAAAAAACTACTTATTCGATCTCGTTCAAATCAATTTTCGTTGAAAGTTTGCATAGTAATGTACATCATATATTTTTTTTTAGTTTTATCATTCTCTTGTTTTAAAAGTTACAGGGGGGGGGGACACACATTTTACCACTTTGGAAGTGTCTCTCGCGCAAACTATTCAGTTTAGAAAAAAATGATATTAGAAACCTCAATATCATTTTTGAAGACCTATCCATAGATACCCCACACGTATGGGTTTGACGAAAAAAAAATTTTTGAGTTTCAGTTCTATGTATGGGGACCCCAAAATTTATTGATTTTTTTTCTATTTTTGTGTAAAAATCTTAATGCGGTTTACAGAATACATCTCCTTACCAAGTTTCAACAGTATAGTTCTTATAGTTTCGGAGAAAAGTGGCTGTGACATACGGACGGACAGACAGACAGACAGACAGACAGACAGACAGACAGACAGACAGACAGACATGACGAATTTATAAGGGTTCCGTTTTTTGCCATTTGGCTACGGAACCCTAATGATCCAAAACTAAAAGTGTCTATTTACTACCATCTGCATCAAAAGTGTCTATTTACAAACTTCTTAATTTAAAAGAATAATAATAGGCAAAGTATTAAAAAAAATTTGTTCATAAAGATGACTAGACAACTTTATCTCGTGAAACATGCCACACAAAATTATTCTGTTTAATGGGCGTTTTTAATTATTCATTTTTGACATTTTCTGTAAAATTCGTTCTGATGTAAATAGCTACCTTTGAACGGACACTCCTCAATTGTAACTTCAAGGCTACTTCGGTTCTAACTGGTACTTAAATAAAACAAAGAAAAACTGAATAAAAAAATATTTAATTCAAAACATAAAAAGAACATTACATTTTTCTGTTATACAACATGTTACATGATTAATTGAAACTTCTATGGTTTTGACGGCAAAATAAAAAAATATTTATACATATACCTACGTAACCGCAAAATCGATAGCAATTATCAGGTATAATGTTATTATCTGTTACATGAAACTAATAGGTACTTATTGCATGACAAAAATCATTGTAAATGAACCAATTAGAATTTCAAAACATTTTGATGTCTGAGTTATTCTACACGAGTAACCGCCCTCGCTTTGCTTGGGTTTTCTTATTTTTTTACACCTTGGGTTACATTATTGGAGTTTTATTAAGGATTCCTAATTTTTTGAAAATATAATATAGCCTATGTTACTCGGGGATAGTGTAGCTTCCCAACAGTGAAAGAATTTTTGAAATCGGTTCAGTAGTTTCGGAGCCTATTCAATGCAAACAAAAAATCAAATCGTTCCTCTTTATATATTAGTATAGATATAAAAATTCAATTCGCTAAAGACACATAAGTATTTATAATATAACATCTGTATAACAAAAAACATCTAATATAAGATTCCACGTCCAGCACCAAAGGTTTCATTTATAATTATTATTTATACTCATATTATACATATAACAAAATATACATAATAAACTTTTCAAAAGAAATACATAACAATGTGTTAAATTATTTAAATTTATTTCTTTAAATGTAACAGACAATATTTTACATTTAACACTTAACAAAATCATGTAAATGTAGGAAAAAAAGTTGTCATTTATTTTTAAGCAAAATGAAATAAGTGATCAAAAGTATTCATCGCTACACTATTCTAATTATTCTAAACCTACACTTTAAATACAAAAAAATAAAAATAGGAATCCATTATAACTATAATATAATAAAAATACATTTTTTTTTCATTTACTGGCCGGCAAAATGCTGTGTTCATTCTTATTTTATTTCTACTTATTGAATTATACACTTATACCACTATACTTACTAAAACATAAGGGTATAAAAGTCTTAAATCTATATTTTTCTCGCTATTAAAAATAAAATAATTGTGACAGTTTCAAGGAATAAAATGTATAAATTACATAAATCATTTTTACTTTGAGATCAAGAAGTATAATTTAAAATCAGTGTATAATAGAAAAGGAAACCAATCTGAGATCAATAAAATTGCATTATAAAATCTTTTGATATTTAATTAAATAATATTTGTATTTTTAATTCCTTAATCACATAAATTTGCCTAAGCTAAATATCTAACTTCAAAAATACTGGCCCCTATGTTACTGTTCACTTTAAATCATAAGCGACCGAAATGTATAAACATTAATTATATGTATAACTAAATATACTAGAAATATAATTCGCTGGTTTTGCATTACGAGGTTTAATAAACATTTGAAACAAAACAATAACTAAATATTAGTGAAATTTTAAACTAAAAACATTAAAATTATTATTGTCTAACAGATAGACCTATTTGTTAATATGCTCGCTATAGTCAAGGGGATCGCAAAACTCGGACGATTAGCCTACCTACCATAGAATCCCACCTTGCTTAATTTGGCCATCTCACGATTCCTGTACTAGTTAGTATCTCAAGCATTTATAAAATACCTTAAAAATCTATATTATCTTAAATTAATTACGTAAGAATAAAATATACCAGATTTATATAAAAATAGGATATTCTTCTACACTACTAATATTGCCACGAATGCCCTGTATAGCTTTGTGTGGAACTTTATTTTGAGCATAATATTCCTTACTATATTATAATTATCATGAAATATAAGTTTCGCTTTATTTAAAAAAAGTGTTATGTATCCATTGAAGTATTATTACTAGTATATAGAACCGACACCGCGAACACAATGTATGTCCCAATGAATTGGCGCCGATCGGCTTCAATTTTCAATGGATTCGTTTGATTTTGAAAGGAGAACGGTTGCTCAATTTTGAAAATAGAACCTCACGGTGGAACACATGTTGTTCGACATGTCTGTTCTATGACATTATACTTCAATGTATGTAGCTCAATGAAATTATGGCTACAAGACAAAAATAGGAAAAAAGACATGCATTTTCCTAGTAAATCGATTCATGTGTCCTAAAGTTTTTTCACATAATGAAACTAGATAATATCTTATGGTTATTTCGTATGTACTAGATACTTTCTGTAAATCAATAATTATTAATTACATCTAAATATTACCATTAACTTATAACTATAAGGTACGTTTCTTCCCATAGACTGAAGTATGGAAATATTAACATTTGAATAATACACGAAAATGTCTATCTCCGAGAAACAGCATTAGTTGGTTTTACCAACTTAATTTTATTTTTAAATTTTAATAAAAAAAATACTGTAGCAAAGAATACTACTAATGCCTAATAACGCTTTTGCGTGTTTAAATTAAGTACCTGTTCGATTGCACTATAAAAATACTAGCTGTTGCCTGCGGCTTCGCCCGCGGTAGAGATCGATTTTTACAAATCCCGCGGGAACCCTGAACTTCTCCGGGATAAAAAGTAGCGTATGTTTTAATCCAGGGTATAGGCTGTCTCGATTCCAAATTTCAGACAAATCGGTTAAGTAGTTTTCGCGTGAAAGCGTAACAAACAAACTTACATTCACATTTATAATATTAAGTATGATAGCACTTTTTAATACTTAACAAAAGTAAAATCTACTTAAGAATAAGACATAAAACAAGAAATACTATGTATTGTATACTGGCCTAAGTTTACTGTAATGCCACAAAAATGTAACTTTGTAAGAGTGAGATTACATCTCCCCTTACTTAATGTAGTTGCTAAATTACTGTAGTTTATTGCTACAACATTTTATAATACTATTATTAACTTATCTTGTCCTCAGCCTGTAGTTACGTAAATAAACGCTATTAGTCATGAGTACATTTCCGAATTAGAACTAGTGCAACCATTCGCATTATTTCAGCATTTGAATAACTCTTATCATGTATAAGAGTTTCAATACATTGTCGTATCAGTAGGGGCGGTGAGTTTTTACAGTGGCGAGTTAGATTTTCATACGCATAACATGATATAACTGTATAAAATATCATGTCCTTTGAAAACATTTGAATATACATTAACCTCTAATGAAATCAAAGGCATAACTGTATATTTTTTTAATGTTGCTTAGTTTTAATCATGCTCATTTTGAAAATTTAAAACTTGTCTCACGAGAAAATAAAGTTACAAATTCAATTATTCAAAAATACATTTTAATCTATATATATATAAAACACAAAAAATGTTTGTACGCATGTTCTTTATAGACAACTACACTACTCACAATGCACCACGACTACAACCACAGACATTTATATATATGTCTGTGACTACAACAATGCATTAAGCACATTTAGTCCATTGATAAAGTCGATTTTCCACTTTTTCCATACAACAATTTGAAAAAAATATGTAAAGATGGCGCATAAACAGACTCAACCATAGACTTACATGTATATATTATACTAGACAGGCTGTTCAGTACTAAAAGTTTGGACACCTACGTTGACACCAGATGGTGCCACCGCATTTTAGTCAGCTGTGAGCAAGCGAGACAAGTAGATGTCATTTTTGAAAAACCCCGACCGTTCCAGAACACATAATAACGCATATTGTTTATTGTGCACAGTTAAAACGTCTTCATTATTTACGTTTGAACTTTATTTGAGTTTATTTAAATCATAATTGGTAAATAACTATATTTTTACTTACATTTTTAAAAAATATTATATTTAGTGCAAAATATTTGATATCCGCTATCTTGAACCGAACTTGACCGAACGAAGCGCTGTCACAGAGAATGAAAAATGCTTGAAAAATGTTGCACGGATTTTGTTCTGAACAGCTCGTCTATACTATATATTTAAGTCTATGCTATCAACACAAATACACTGATCTATCATTGTCATCAAATTTTTTTGGCGTAGTGGAACACGCTAAGTATCCACTAGTTAAATATAAAAACAGACCTAGAAAATCATCACTTTAGGCATCGTAAGATCTAAACAATCATTGTCATCTTTTTGTTAATTAACTTCAATAAATTCATCGTCACACTTGAATATAAAGAGCTGTATAATACAAATTTTAAAGTCTTAGTTTTGATGCTATTTTCAACTAAAGACTTTAATGTATAATTCTGTCGCCCTTAGGCTATACGGTCGTAGATAAAGAGATTTTTATTTAACAATTATAAAAGAAAAAAAATGGTTGTCTGTAAAGTCGGTTTACGGACGGTAGCTTAACGAGACAACGTCATGACAAAGCTCCACTCCGCTCCGCCGCGCTCGCGCCGCTCCACTCCGCCCCGCTTTGCTCCACTCAACTACGATCGCCTACGGCATCGGCTACGATACGCCGATCGTAGCCGATCGTGCCTCTCTCTCGCTTTTGCCGCTCTCTCGCTCGCGGAACGCTACATGTTTTCGTGCGTGCGCCCGGCATTCATCGTTTTAATAGATGTTATCACGTCAAAACAAAAGTTTAAGACGTTGTATAACTGCATTGTAGCATTGTTTTTTTTCTTCACACATTGCGCTGGCGTAATTACGCTTAGCCAAAGACTAGCATAGCTTAAGGATGGCAGAATATACATTTGAAGTTATACAATCGGTCCATTGAAGATTTTTGTATAATTTAGGTTTCTGTATAATTAAATATTATTTTCCATTAGTTGATTGTTTATTAGTGTCTCCTCATATGGAGTCCGAGATGGTCAGACCTGGCGAAGGATCGTCTGCAGAGCGGGCAGGTGAAGGGTCGGTGACCGGTGTGCTTTCTGGTGTGACGCGTCAGTTCGTCTGACCGCGCAAACCTCCATTCACAGCCGGCCCAACCACAGGGGTAAGGTTTCTCGCCTGGAAAGAGAAAGAGACAGCATTGAGTTTAAAGAGAGAGACAGAGATATAGAGACAGAAGGATACTGAGTTATCTTCGCTACTCCTAACGTGAGTGAAGTTGAGTGAGTTTTAAAATAGTTATGTAGGTTTCTAATAGTATGATTCTCGAGGAGAGAAAAGAAAAGCGGCCAAGTGCGAGTCGGACTCGCCCATGAAGGGTTCCGTAGCAGCAAGTAACATAATATAAAAGTTCTTGTAGTTCGTTGTAACTTTGATCAATGTTTTTTGCGGTTTACGATTTATGACGTATTAAAAAAAAACTACTTACTAGATCTCATTCAAACCAATTTTCGTTGGAAGTTTTCATGGTAATGTACATCATATATTTTTTTTAGTTTTATCATTCTCTTATTTTAGAAGTTACAGGGGGGGGGGGGGACACACATTTTACCACTTTGGAAGTATCTCTCGCGCAAACTATTCAGTTTAGAAAAAAATGGTATTAGAAACCTCAATATCATTTTTGAAGACCTATCCATAGATACCCCACACGTATGGGTTTGATGAAAAAAACATTTTTGAGTTTCAGTTCTAAGTATGGGGAACCCCCAAAATTTATTGTCTTTTTTCTATTTTTGTATGAAAATCTTAATGCGGTTCACAGAATACATCTACTTACCAACAGTATAGCTCTTATAGTTTCGGAAAAAAGTGGCTGTGACATACGGACGGACAGACAGACAGACAGACAGACAGACAGACAGACAGACAGACATGACGAATCCATAAGGGTTCCGTTTTTTGCCATTCGGCTACGGAACCCTAAAAATGAAATACACAAACGAGAAAAATACAATCCGTAACAATTTATTTGTCACATCTGACCCGGAAGAGTTATTATCAAGTGAGTAGCGGTCATCTGACTATTAAATACATGAAATTTACCTGTATGCGTTCGCTTATGCGCTTTGAGATGAGAACTCTTCGTATAAACCTTATGGCACCCTGCAACATCGCATTTATGTAATCTTCGTCTACTCTGTGCGTCCTCACTCCCCGCGTCTACTTTATCCGCATCGTGTTTTTTATCTATGGCCTTGAACGCTTTGTCTTCTTTATTATCTGTGGTCTTGTCTGTAGTTTGAGTCACAGTTCGCGCTGTCATTCGCCGTTGTGTCAATTGACAGAGGGAGCCGGTTAACGCGTTCTGTAATGCTGTGTTGAGAAGGAAGTTTTTTATATCCATGTTCGTTGTAATGGGTTTCATTTGGGTAGGTATTGGGAAGGGGAAGGCTGGGGACAAAAATTGAGATTTCGACATTTCCAAAGGGGTTTGGAGAGCTTGTGGAGACAATTGAAGGCGCGTGTCGATTGTTGGTGGCTGGTATCTGGAAAAAAAAATATGGTATTAGCGAAATGGCCAAATAATTTTGCTGAACACTGATTACCTACATCATCAGCAACCACTACCACTTTGACAAGAGTGCACGACTAACAACAGCGAGAGAGAGAGAGATCCAATACTTACTTGTTTACATGATGTTTCAACTTTCTGGTGCTCCGAAGATCGGGGCCCACTTTGATTTTAGAGACTTGGTGACTTGATCTGTAACATTTTAAAATCCATACAATAATCAAAATTTGTGTTTCTTCGTAAGTAGATGCTGTGAAAGCGGCTGATGCGATTTGCCTATTTTTTTAAGTTAAAGATGGTTGTTACTGTATTTCAGTACACTCACATTTTATTTTCGTAAAATCAACATAATAATATTAGTACTCACTCGAAATATGTTCGTTCTGTAGATGTAGATTCTTCGAGTTTCAATGATTTCGATGACGTCGCGGTGATAGCTCCTGAAACAAATATGCAACGTTTAGGCATATTAAGCAACTAAAGATTTAATTTGGTGAAATTATAATTTTGACAATATTCATAACAATGAAAACATTCAAACCATGGAGCATAGAGAAGGTAGAATCCTCCATAATTGAAACGAAGGGCAGGAGTCAGATATAACAATTTATTTTCACTCACAAGTTTGGTTAAATATAGCCTAAGTTAGACACAAATAAATAATTATAATTAAAAAACAAATAAATAAGTTATTATAGTATTATTGCGACGTAATTTTTTTAATACATTTTTAATACGATTGGCAATCAACATTGGACATTGGACGTATTACATAGTTTACCACCAGTAGGAGTTAATGGGTATTATGATAATTAAATGAAATTACTGAAATTAGAACCGGATTGCTGGATCAAACCAATTGCCATTAAAACGGGCGGTACAATTAAATAAAATTTATTGGTTTTAAAAGAGATAGTTTACATCGAAAGCAGTTATTCTGTATGGCGGCTAGATTGGCCAATTATCTTTTACGAGTTTACTTTGGCCAACGTTTTTATTCAACTTGATTGACACCAGACGTTGAAGATATTTTAAGTCAGGGCAATCTATGTTTTATATTTTATATTACTTTATGTTTTTAAGGTTAAAGAATCCTTTTAGGCCACAGGTTTCATCATCAAAGAGGTCAAATGTATGCTTTAATGCAAATTTTCGTGTATCTTTCAGTGGCTAATTCAAAGCATCGTATTTTTTTATGCTGCCTCACATCTAACAAAAACAACCGGATCCGAAGATCTAAACTACTTTTTAAAGTATGGATACAATTACTTAGAAGCCTTACTGGCTTGATCATTGTGCATTCTGGCTCCAAACTTGTTACTAGCCGCCAGGCAACAAGCGGAATGGTTGCTGCACAGATTTTAAACGGTATTACCGAAAACAGTTAAGTAACCTATGATAATATATTGTTATGACTTTAAGAAAACAAAAATTAATTCTAGAATTGACATCTTGTAACTTTCATAGTGCACAATTATTTGCAAAAGAATCGCATTCCTCCCGCCAATCGTACCACTTTTACAGCTACATGCAAATACAATCCAAATCAGATATCGGCGACTAATTTGGCTACAAATATCCAGGGTGAGCCAACTACAGCAGAAATTCGACGGTAGAGAGATCTTCAACGATAGCTTGCGCCTGCGCAGGCTGCGCACTAATTTGACGCGTTCCACTCGACTCACTACATTCAAATCCAGTTAGGAAAGTTTCGTGGTCGATGCGTGAGAAACTTTCGGTTGCTTCATACTGAATTTTTGCTTATTATTTTTCAGTTTGGTGGATACCGCTAAATGCCGCAAAACCGGGAATGTCATCTCATCTCATCTCATAATTCTTCGTTTAGAAGACATCGTGATTCACGACCACTTCACGACTAAAGAGCATTATAATAATATGTATTCGGCTCAAAATGGGTTTTAGAAATCAGAATATTATGTATGTATGTTTGTATATACCTGTATCTAGTGTTCTAGTTTCGAGTCCGCTCCATCAATTAACACACCCATAATAATCGTTGGGGCATAGACACCGTAGATTGTGGCCATAGACATAAGTATGGATAATTACACCATAAATTAGTTACCGGTGAGCGATAAATACGCTTAGTGCTTTACGCTATGACGTATATAATGTTGTGAAGCGTTTACAATTAGAAAGGAAGAAACTATTGGGGAATGTTTTTACAAGCTTTTATTGAATCAGCAAACTTTATTGGTATTGCACCTATGTATGTTTGGATCAAATCTTACAAGCTGAATTAATGCTTCCTCATAGTTTCCAAAATTAAAAAAAAATACATTATTGCTTTACTTCTGATAACAGTGCCTTTTTATAATAAATATGATCAATGATATTATACTGTAAAAAGAGGTAGATATGTCACTAGCGCGCCGACACGGACGCGGATGAAGAGCGTAAGAACAGGCAATTGACCGTTCTGCTCGTAGTCGCTCTGTCAGTACAAGACGATACCCACGCTTTTGTTGTTGTCAGAAGTGCTTGACATTTGACATACAGCGTTAAAATACCTCCGTGTATTATACCAATGGGACTGGTGTAGTGAAACAAAAGATAAACGTGTGGGTGTTGTAGTTCTTTTCGGAACAGATTGTTTGGTTAATTTGTAAGGATGTAATGTATCTGTTACCGGATATCTGTATAATTCAGCATTCTATACAATACCTAGGCAATGTATAGAATATCTAAAACGTTCAGGTAACGTTTTGAATATTATTTATTTCATACTTAGCCCAGGCATTCTATACAATACTCCATGCGTAGTTGGTAATGTGTGTAAAAGACGGTTCTCTAAGTTTCGCAGAATTTTATTTCGCCGAATAATCATTTGCCAACTTATCACATTTTTTTTTTAATTTCCCAACCTAACAGTTGCCAACTGTACGTTTGGTCTGCCTTTTATAATGACACTTTTCAAAAGGCCAACTTTCAAGTAGCGAATGTTTCAGTTAGGGCTTGTTTCACAATCTTCAAGTAAGTCCGAAGTAAGCTATTCGTTGGTTAAGTTGACATTTCGTGTATGTAAAATGACACTTTAACGTCACTTTAACCGGCTAATAGCTTATTCAGGACTCTACTTGAAGATGGTGAAACAAGCCCTTAGAGTAATATTCATTTGGTTGTATATATTGTTTATAAACCTAGGTTTGTAAATTTGCAGTTCTTGTTATCTTTATTTATTTATTTATTTATTTATTTATTTATTATAGGATTACCAACATAAGATACAGTTTCATCATTTGCAATACAAGTTGTTACTTATCATATTAAATCTTACTGTTCCTACAATTACAGGTAACCACAGCATGCTTTGCAAATAGTCATCTTCCGGTGACATATGCACTTTTAGGGAGAATTTAGGGGTTTTTGATACATAAAAAGGCTTCCAAACATCTCCGGCGCTGCGGGAAGTGCAGCCCCTCCGCCCTTGCGTAACAAACTGCAGGCACCATGTGAGCCGAAGCGGCTGAGGCTGGTCGCCGCAGGCGACCAAAAAGCCGAAGCTGCGTAGGCGAGTCGGGGGCTGCTCTCCCTCCGCGCCTCCGGGGTTTACATTCACTCTAGGGGTAGGGCAGACTAGTACCACGTGGGGTCGGGGTTGACTAAGTCGGTTCTGTCACCAATTTTTAAAAATCCGAAGCTGCGTAGGCGAGCAGTGTAGTATAGGAGCCATTAGACTGCATCTCTCCTTGCCATCAAGTGTGATTTCGGTCAAGCATTAATTTAAAATGTATAAAAAATATCTATTCATGCAGGTTATAATTTGTTTTGAGTGTGTTTTTAAGTAAATTCTTAATTCCAACCTCCATCCAAGTTGACTATACATACCCAAATCTAACTTTATTCATTGCCGGTGGACCTGCAGGTATTCTGTACAGTAGTTGGGAAATGTATACATTACCTAGGCAAACTATGTAATGGTGATAATATTCATATAATTTAATACATTGCCAAAACGACCCAGGTATTATACACATTTCCTAGGAATTGTGTTGAATACCAGCATTATACAGATATCCGGTAACATATCTATATTTTTTTAAATCATTGAAACATGATACTAAAGGTTTGCTTCAGACGGTTCAGTTTACTCCTTAACCGTTAACAACGCAGACATTCAATTTTACATAGACAGGCATTCAAACAGCTCGTTTTAAATTTCATCATAATTTAATTGCCTTTCAGGGTTGGCTTCCGACAGAGCAGTTTTTTAAAGGAGTGAACAAATATTTGCTTCCATTTCCATTTTAATAATTGATTTACTTGTAACTTGTATGAAATGCTAATATAATGCTATCGGAGAGTTTCGGTTGCCTATAATACAGGTTTCCCACCCAGTTTAGGCAACTGAAGATCCTTGTTTACTATTATGTCCTTATTACTATAATAACTATATCTGTAACAAATTATACTTTATACATTTATATACTGAAATAAAGATATTATTATTATTATTAATGCTGCTGGCAATGGCTCGTCCATGACGGCAATGACAGAATTCTTTATGAGCTGGTCGGGCTCTCTGCCACCCAGCGCAGAAGTGACGCGTAGAGATATCTAAGGCCTATAATATAAAGAGGAGTTTTAAACTTCCCGCGACTTTATACGCTTAAAATACTGCATAAATATTTTTTTTTACCCACCCCGTACAAACTTCCATTTCCTACATCCCTTATGTTCGGTTTACACGTATTAAGTAGTTAAGTAACTAAATTTTAACTAAATTTTTACTAAAAAGTTACTAAATTGTCCGTTTACACGTATTAATTTACTTAAAATTTAGTTACGTGTAAACCGGACTTCAGGGATAAATTTCCAAAAACCCGTTCTTAGCTGACGTCTTCAACCTATAAACTACCTCTCTGGTAAATTTCATCTTCATAGGTCAAAAAAAAGCTCTCAATTCGTTGTTTGTTTGTTACCTCAGAACTCCTTTATTACCGATTTGAAAAATACTTTATTTTATGTGAAAAGAGACGGAGGCTTTTATGCAACCGAAATCGCATGAAAAGAAGTGCATATTAAAAAAAACTGGCCAAGTGCGATTCGAACTCGCGCACGAAGGGTTCCGTACCAAAAACGGCAAAAAAAACAGACAGACAGACGGACGGAGTCTTAGTAATTGTGTCTTAGTAATAGGGTCCCGTTTTTACCCTTTGGGTACGCAATCCTAATAAATCCTAATACACTTACCCCCTTACGCTTCCCGCCCAAGTCAGACTTTTTGTAGGACAGATAATCGGGCCGATTTTTCCTGCCATATTATTTCTGACCGACTTTTTGTAGGACGTGTGTTTTGCACTATTGCTATCAGTACGTTCTATTTTTCTCCTACAAAAAAGACGTGGGCGTAAAGCGTTATTCATAAAAAGGCAGCGGACGGAAAAGTTCCCTACGTACGCCTTCAAGGAATTAACATTACAATTAACAATATATGTATACTGTCTTTGTCCAGACCCACACGTGTACACCAACCACCATGTTCCATTTATGGTCCGGATGGACCCGTTATCATTACGCTGTTGTCCGTTAATATCAACACGGTCCTATCACCATACTGACCACTGTACAGTGTAGATAACTTACAGGGCGATTGTTGCACTGATTACAGAATGGCGGGCGCGAGGCATAAGCGGTAGCGTTTTGATTTACAAAGGAGAATGCCCATTTTGTATGGAGAAATGTACTGACATTAATATTTTTGTGTCCTGATGAAAATACCTTTATTTGATTATGCTATCTTAATAAATTACACAAACTAACTTTAGTCAATTTTTATCTTAGGATTTACGAGATTTTTAACAAAATTATTTTGTATTTAGGTTATAGTAGACACAGTAATATAGACTCTATGCAGGCGCATTAAAATCGTATACGTTTAAGTTTCAGATTCATTTGACAGTCCCCAAACGCCATCTATCTTTTAATGTAATAATTATCAAATTCATTTGACAGTCCCCTAACACCATCTAGTTTGTTGTGTAGTAGTCATAATGGAATCAACGCAAACTATTGGCCCGAAGGATCTTAAAAGATCCCTGATTAGCTCTAATTCCAATATAAATGGCCGAATGCTTTTGTGTTGTAAAAAGGAAGTAAAGTTACTTATTAATTTAAGAAAATTAAGCCCATGAAGGATTTTTTAGGAAATACGGTAATATACATAAAATATTTTAGTTAAATTTTATGTACAAAAATCATTGTGACACAATTTTTTTTTTGAGAGTACTGGCTATGGGCATTCTCCTTTATTTATTTATTGGTGCATTTTAACTGACTTCAAAAGGAGGTTATGCATATGGCCCATTGACGTATATATGAATGTATTGCATCTATGTACTATCTATTCTATTTTTGTATGTATGTTTCTATGTTCAAGATTTTTTCAAAAGCTTTTGAATAGTTTTCCGTATTAAAATTACTATTTTTCAGAAATGCTTTCGAATTCTTAATAACTAACTAGAAATTATCCGCGATTATGTCTATGTATTGTTTTCACCATTATATTTTTATTTTGGCGTGATTTGTAAATAATTAATCAATATCAATAATGTAAATAATCCTTATAAATCAATCAATAAAACTCAGATTAAAAAATGTAAAATTATAGGATTACCCTGAAATAAAACTTACAAAAACAAATTACGGTTTAGAACAGTATCTGACAATTGATTTTGTTTTTATATTCAAGTGAAATCTTTACTATTATTTTCTTCTGTGGTAAAATGAAATCAGAGTAAGAATTAAAATATAGGCAATAATGTCGATGTTGTCAATAACAATTAATAAATATTTATTTGTAACACGGTCAGAATTACCGTTCATCAATAAATGGATCAATAAAACAATTAAACACGCAATATGACCACGCCAAGTCATTTCGCGCACAAGAACTGGTAATAAGTAAAACGGCTATTACTTTTATTAGCAAATTTGCATTTAAAGTTATTCCTGGTAAATGTACTAGTAATTAGATTAATATTAGAAACTATTTTTTGCGGGCAGTTGACCTTCCCCGCAAATATTTAATACTAGTGAATATCCGACGTGTTCTACTACGCTAAAAATAATCTTCTATGTTGTCATCTCTATTAAGCGACATCTTCACTTATTATATTCAAATAGTTGTATGGGAAAAGTGGAAAATGGACTTTATCAATGGACCGAATGTGCCTAATGCATCGTTTAAGCGGTCTCAAACCACCTTCGGATTATTGCCTTTCAAATAAAACCATTTTGAGGCATATCGGTTGGATGGTTTCATAGTCTATATAAAGGACATCCATACAAATAATTGTCGTGTTTTATATATACTTACCACATCCCCATCTAACACCTTTACTATCATCATTATTTCTCATATTTATCATAGGTTACTAAACACATTACGGCATTAAGCAAGAGCTAGTAGTGATAGAAATAGGCAATAAAATGGTGCCAGCACTGTTAGCAAATCTTAGAATTTCAAATTCAAATGGTTATAATAATATGTACAAACGTATAACTTACACTTTCTCTCTTACTTTTTCTCTTATCTATAATGTGGTATAGTAATGGTGTGTGAAACTGTCGAGTCTTCAAACCCGCATTTATTTACTCAATTTAGCAGATCTTATGGCTTGGCTACGAAAACGGCCTGCTATTATTTTTTATCGGTACAAGCCATTACAAGCATAAGACGATTACAATTTATAAATAAACTCAAATCACATCGTTGTCGGTAGTTTAATACGGTCTAATGCATACATTTATTTTGCTTTTAACGATAGATGCTGAAGCTTGCATAGCGACTTCTAGTCCTTTGATTAATTCGCCTCATTGTAAGAGGAAGCCTAACTCAAAAGGGAACATAATAAAAGGAAAATAAGAATGTACATAAAAGTACATCAATTTAGTTCTAACCTGGAAGAAGCCAATTGGAAATAGGTACTTTGTTGTAAATTTTTTTTTATTTCAATTTAGCTCTAAGTTGGCAGCTAGCTTGTTAATATCTTGGACCATACAATCAAGTAGATTCTCACACTGTGCTCTCCGGTGTTGCGGTTGGATTTATACATTCGGTAGTTGCGCCACACTTACACTCGTTGGGACGATCAAACAGCGTATGCTTAATGCTAATGCTATGCTATGCTAGGATTTTACTATGCTAGTAGCCTGACCAACTTGACTTGTAATAAGTTAAAAGGATTATACTCTTAAGGTCAAAAATGCATAAATTCAAACACTACTAAAGTTATTTCTTTCTTTCTTATAGTAATTCTAAAATTAGGTTTTAATTACAGTTAATGGCAGTCTTAATACCTAACTAATGCTAGCTAGGTATAAATACTTCAAATATTTCTTAAGTTAGCTAGCTCAAATTAAACTAGTGCCGGATTAGCGGTATCACATAATTATGTACTTAGACATTGTACAATTGTGAGTGATTGTGTGAGATATTCGAAGTTTTCTTATTTACCTGAAGCGTCTCTTTAAAAACAAACACTAAAATCATAATTATCATAGTTTAACAACAGAACTGTTCCACTATGAAGAAAATCTAATCTCTATCGCCTTGCGATTCGCTGTGCCCGATCCTCTCGTAATCCAGATACCTATCGCGATGTCGCTTCTATATTTTATCGCTTACGAGCGCCGTATCTTACACGGACATCGATTGGCTGGGATCGTCGAATTTATGTTCCGACATGTTTCTATGCTAAATAGAACTTATATTAAATGAAGCAACACTCTCTTCTCTGATATCGCAGCTGCTTTGTATTTTCCAGGTTTGTTTATTCAATTTTGAATCTTATGTTAATTAATTTTATTTTTTCCTTTTTTCAGAACCTATTTCAAGGTAAAATTTTTCACTCTTATTTAACTTTAGAGAATAATACTTCCCCCACAACCGAAATAATTGTATAGATTTTGGTTTCAATCCCATTTTTTTCTTTAAGTGATATTTTGTGGTCGTCATAATGAAATACTAATTCAATACAATTAAATTTTTTATCTTCTTTAGACCATCCAAATATATGTATACTGATTCAGTCCCATAAACCTATCGCAAGTTAACAATGCGTTCAAAATTGAGATTTTATGAATTATTCCATCTGAAACCAATTTGCACGGAAACTAACAAGCCTGGAATATTTAACACCGCTCCCGATAGATGGCGATAGCGTATCGACTTGCGAAATATAGCATTGTCCGCCTTTTAAGCCCAACTATGTGACAATGGAAATTATTCCGCAGCCAGGTATGATTAAAGCTCTTGTTACTGTCAGAATAAGGGCTATTTATATCTTAATCTTGTCTCAGATAAACACTTATGAGGTCCAAGTAATGAGAGTAAGCGGTGAGAATTTTTAATATTGTTGTTGTTTGTAGTATCTTACAGTTCAGATCGCAATTATGAATGTTTATTTTGTTAAAATAAAATAAAATAAAATAATTCAGTTTAATAAGTATAGTTTGAAGAAGCGACAATTGAGCCGATACGCTAACTGAAAGAAAAGCTGAATGCTAATTCCATATCATTCAAAATCTATGTTGCTATAAAATATATTTACTAGTTAGTAATTGCTCTGGCCTCTCTGGGTCTAAATCTATGACTTCGTATCCACACACTAGAATGTTTTGATAGAATTATTTAAATAAACATTATCTTTAACGTCACCTGATGGTTAGTGCAGAATGGTAAAAGCAGTAACTTATACTTTGACGGATAAATGTCAAGATATGTGAAATCGATTTTTTTATGGAAACAGTTGACAAACGAGCTGACGATTTACCTGATGGTCAGTGTCCATCGCTCATGGACATCAGCGACACCAAGGGCATCACCGATGGATTGCCACTCTTGCCAGCCGAGAAAGAGAAGAAAAAGAAAGAAACTTTTTTTAAACACACTTTTTTAAAGACAAAGTTTATTAGAGGTAAAATCGCTCATCGCTCATAACGGTAGCCCCATAACCTAGATTCGGTAACAGCTTAGTGTCCGCACAAACTACACGTAACTCGCGAATAATTAGCGCTGGCGTACGTATTTGGCTTTGAATACTATTAGCCGAACTTGGCTGACATACTGCCGTGCACCAATATACTGGTACATATTAGTGTTGCCTTAGAATGTGTTATTTTATGGAGCTATTGTGTTGCAATTTTAGAGGAGCAGAGCTTTTAGCTAAGTAGAAAACATGTTTTTTTAAACACTTAACCTATAAAACTAAAAGTACACAATGGTTCCAATTTACCAATTGGCATTGATCCGGTACAGTAAATTATAATAAGCTTTATCCCCAACTAGGGTTATCGGGATATATTTATAGCTTCGAAATTTTTACAGTTTTTGTAACACCTGATGGTACAAGGACACCGCCAACGTGTAATGAGCCGATGCAAAGAGTGCATGGAGTATAGAGGTAAGAAGAGCCATCTCTGTGTATGAAAAGTGTCCGTAAAACGCGTCCAATAAGGGGTGGTGCTCCGGTAGCCTAGGATAAATTTTATAACTCAGCAAACTTCACTCCGTCTAGAACAGCTATGTTCATATCGTAGTTATTGCGCTATTATGCGTTGTTATGACGCTATTTGTTACATATGGAATGAAATTAAATTTATTCGATGTTTCTTTTAAACACACACTTCGTTAAAATATATTAAATTACACTGGTCGGCATCAAAAAAGAGCAAAAAAATGTATATGTGGACGTAATACATATGGATACGTTAAATCCAAATATGTAGTTAGAATTCACCTAGCACGTCTAATTTCGACGCAATACCACTTTTTGGATACACAAGAATTGCTGTGTTATTGTTGCAGCCAGCGGTACTTGTGGACGTTGGTACATGTATTTAGTTGTGTTCTGTGTCTGTTTCTGTGTTAGAAAGAAACAACAAGCTATTGTTTATTGCTCTAACCAACTGACATGCGCGAACGCAGTGATTGTTTTAAACAAGTGAGCGACGTACGTGTGAAAAGTTGAAAAAAAAAACAATATACGAGTTATTTCATTGTTTCAGTTTTCGTTTTAAAAGTTTTGGGAAGTTGGTTTCAATATTTTATTTTTATCGATCAAATTAACCAATATATACTATTAATTTAATATAAAACATTTTAATATCTTTTATTTTGATTTTTTTAGAAAAAAAAATGCCACGTCCATGCAAAAATTCTCCAGACAATTTTTGTTATGTTTGTGGTAATTTTGTAATAGCCTTACATCAACGAAAACTAACACCTTCAATAAAAAAGGCTTATCATTGTCATTTTGATCTGCAAATAGATGACAGAGAAAAGCTGGTTGCCAAAGATATGTTGCAAAACATGTGCAATAGCTCTGACTGGTTGGCTGAAGGGGTCTAAAAAATCATTGCGATTTAGTCGTCCTATGATATGGAGTGAGCCACAGAACCATATAAACGACTGCTATTTTTGTATGACAAAAATTAAAGGATTCTCTAGAAAAAATAAACACAAAATAAAATATTTCAACCTTCATTCTGCTCAAAGACCAATTCTTCGCAACAAAGAGCAGCCAGCGCCAGTTCCTCCTTCGGGTGAGCAAATTGATGAGGTATTAAATATAACAAAATTGCCATCTACAAAATCAAATAAATTTACACCGAGTAGTTCACCTAGCATAACCGTCGAACCACATATTCTCAACCAGTCCGAACTTAGGTAATGATCTTGTCCGTGATTTCGAACTTTCGAAATCCAAGGCACAACTTTTAGGTTCCAGATTACAACAGTGGAACGTGTTAGAAAAAGGGACAACGTGAACAAGCACTAATAGTCATTAATCAGTCTATTTTTTTCTTTCTAAAATAAATACGTGTTTAATTTAGATTAAAACCAGTATTTTATTTAAATGTAAATATCTGAAAAACTAGACGTGATAGAAGGAATCTGTAAACAGATTTGGACTCAGTAAACCAAAGCAAATAGAAATCACATAGTAAACTCTTTGCTCCCTGATTTTTATTTTTTTTTGCCGACCAGTGTTATTATAGTCCCTAAAATTATAGGTACTTCATTGCGCGAGTTAAACGACACTGAATTTAATATTAAATTCACCGTATATTTCCCCTGATTCTATTTCTATTACAAAACAAGACTAGGTGTTTCGGAAAGCAGGAATGCGATTGATAATATGAAGTATGCAGGACCGACAGTGAGAATATTATTTGTCAATTTTATTTGGGCCCAACGTGTAGAGCCGGTTTATGTTGACTGATACCTACTAGGAGTCAGAGTCTGAAGTACTGAACTGATTGCACCAAATTTCGCCTGAAATTTGGTAATAATAAAAAATATGAAATTCACTTTGAATTATTAGGCATACTGTAATTAGGCCGACTAAGCGACTCTAGGGTGGTTATTTTAAGGACAAGATACTTAATAAACGGCGACTAATATTATAAGTAATAAAAGGTGCAATATTATATAGGAAGCAGTTCTCTCTGTGAATATGAGCAGGAAAAACAATTTTCGGAGTTTCTTCCCGTTTTTTCTTTCAGGATCACATACACATACACATGGTAAAATTATAACTCAGTGTAAGCGATAGTGTTGTTTCACTTGCGAATGTATTTGCGGTAAACCAAATTCGAATAAATGAAACATTTCATTTCTTCAAAAGTTCCCGTCGCTGTCAAAATACAATTAGACGTGAAACACAGTATAATAATATAATAAGTTACTAATAACTGTGAGTTTAGCTTTTTAATGTCAGATATTGACTTACTCCTGGTAAAGATCAATAAATAGAGTAATAACATTTCAACATTTTAGCCTTAGGTACATCATACTTGTACAGTATACTTGTACGTTTACCAAGAGCGAATGGCTTGGATCGACTGATATGGACAACCTGAAGTTCAGTTAGTTATTGAGTTAGGTATTTGTAGTACATGTGCGATAGCATACATACAGTGCGCCCAACTTATCTGTGAAATGGCGAAAATTGGAACGAATGCTGCCCCATTCTTAAGTTCTTTGTGTTAATGTCAATGAATGACATTGACATTTACTACGTCTCGAATTGCGTCCCAGTGATTGGTCCAATGCGTTCGACAGCGCCCTCCCTCAGTTCACAGATAAGTTGGTCGCACTGTACACTGTCTCGTGTGTCTCTGTATTAATTGGCAAACGTCACTGTCACTTACGAAGTGGTTACGTACTCTGTGGTCACTGTCATGGCGGAAGCCGAATGGCGCAGATGTACGGGAGTGAGGTGCCATAATAAAATACGTGGACATTGTCGAGCCAGTGAAACTATGATTATATTAATACACATCGGATCTCCTACAGTATTGATTATTCATCTTCAGGTTATTCATCTCCAAACCCCTTCAGCAACCATTCAGACGACCCGTGTGCGCAATGGTTACCATGCGGATGCCATGCCAAGAGTCCTGGGTTCAATTCCCAGCGAGGCGGAAGTTTTAATGATGAGTTTGAATTCCTCTTAGCCTACTCAAGTACCAGGAGCATATAAACCGACAAGTCGATATCTATTTAAAATCTTCTAACCTTTGCGCAGTTCCTGCAGCGCATCCGCGTAACATGACCTCGCCTTTTCATGATTGTGATTGGGAGTGCAGCCATGATATTAACATTTATGGTTGTGATCGTGATACGATTTTCATTGCCCAAGACTAGGTAATAGAAGGTCAATGCCGTCCTTGATAAGGTACCATCAGATCGGGCTGAAAATCAGTTTTGGTTTTGTCCAACCGATTTTGACGTAACACTTTTTGATGAGACTGACATTACAATATGTCAACGTGTCACGTGATGACTTTACTTGTCAACCTAGTATGAGTCATGTCAATCGATGCAGGTAGGCATGTGCACGCGCAGGTATTGTGGGGGTCTCAACTAGTATAATAAAGCTTATGTTATCACGGTTAGATACACTGGTTGTTAAATCGGAGAGGCGCCGGTGAAAGGAGCTGTATAAACTTATCCGCTCCTGTCGCAGCGAGCTCACAAAATACGGATATTCCAGTAATTACTTATGTTTGTTTGTTTGTTTGTTGTCAAAGTAATATTAATACCAACACACTATACCAACTGGATTTTTCATATATCGTAATTAACATGGACAGATATCATTTGAAAATAAATTTATCAACAAATAAAATATGAGTATTACCTAACATTGCATTTTTAACATCTTTCTTTCTTTTTCTTCTCTCTTTCTTGGCCGGCATGCCGATTTCTTTGGTGTCGCTGATGTCCATGGCATATTTACCATCAGGCCATCAGGATCGTTAGCTTGTTTGTCAGCTATTTCCATAAAAAAAAAATGTTTGCTCGAAAATACTACTAGCTACAAAAGCTTCGAAAGTTCAACTAACAACAGATTTCTCCATCTGCCTGCGACAAGCTACAAGACCTGCGCGCGCGCAGCTCAGTAGTCGATCCTTACAGGTTTAATTTAGAGCCGGCTGCGTAGCTCTTGTTAATTAACTAGACCATTGCTAATATCGTGGTTCTTACAATGAGCAGAAGTGACAATTCGCAACGCATTCGTATAAGTGCAAGCATCAAGCAATTTTTAATAAGCAAATTTACATAATTCACGGTAATTTTTATAAGGTTTTGAGAACTTTTTTTACATTAAAATTAAGGTCGATGCATAAGTAACGTGGACGGGATGGGGACGGGACGGGACGTGAAGTTTTGGAAATATTGGAAACATCGTTTCATAGAAAATATAAAGGATAGCGCATACGCCACGGAGGTACGCACGGGACGGGAACGGGGCACGCATATTTATGCCCCGTCCACGTCCCGTCCCCGTCCCGTGCACGTTACGTATGCACAGACTTTAGTATATAATTATATGTATAACTTTTGTTCTTTGCAGTAAGGTCACAGAAGACATAATAGTAGGTACATAAAGTATAGTAAAATAATATGTATTCTTACAGATATTTCGAACCTATTACTTAGTTTTTATTAGTGGCCTACTATAAATTAACCTAGAAAGAAAGCATTTTTAAAGTTTTATTTTTGCGTCCAAAACTTCGAATGCCAAATGAGCAAATAATAAAATAAAGTAATTAAATATTAATATAATCTAAATTTTATTAACAAAAAATAACCGACTGCTAAGTTACTCAAAAACTACTTGTCAGATCTCGTTCAAATTTATGTGGGACCACATAACAAGCACCTGCTTTCGATTAAAAAAAAAACATCGAAATCGGTTGGCGGAATATTGAGTTATTCGTCCATTGTTGCGCACATGCTTAATACAAATTTAAGACTTATATGGTTTTCTCATGGATGCCATTGTCAGATCTCAATAAAATTTAAGTGGGACCACATGACAAGCACCAGCTTTCGATTACAAAAAGAATCATCAAAATCGGTTCACCCAGCCGAAAGTTCTGAGGTAACAAACATTAAAAAAAATACAGTCGAATTGAGAACCTCCTCCTTTTTTTGAAGTCGGTTAAAACGTGAACATAAATTTTATCTTTTATCTAATTTCATTGGTTAAACGTTAAATGCACGGCATCTCTAAGTTATACCTAGTCTGTGGACACAATACTACATTTTCATTTGCAATGTTTCCAGTTGTAGGAAGTCTTTTCCTAGGTAGGACTTTGTCTCGGGAATACAGAATATCTATAGAAAGTAGTATAACTCATTAGCGGTCACTTTACTTATTGCACTGCATGACAAATAATTTGTAAATAACTGCCGTATTGAAAAACTCTGTGCAGGCGAATGAGTAGTCATAAACACCAAAAAAGTCACGGTTGTTTTAGATTCGAAGATTGCTGGAGCCTCTTATTCGCTTTTTAGGGTTCCGTAGCCAAATGGCAAAAAACGGAACCCTTATAGATTCGTCATATCTGTCTGTCTGTCTGTCCGTCCGTATGTCACAGCCACTTTTTTCCGAAACTATAAGAGCTATACTGTTGAAACTTGGTAAGTAGATGTATTCTGTGAACCGCATTAAGATTTTCACACAAAAATATAAAGAAAACAATAAATTTTGGGGGTTCCCCATAATTAGAACTGAAATTCAAAAATGATTTTTTCATCAAACCCATACGTGTGGGGTATCTATGGATAGGTCTTTAAAAATGATATTAAGGTTTCTAATATCATTTTTTTCTAAACTGAATAGTTTGCGCGAGAGACACTTCCAAAGTGGTAAAATGTGTGTCCCCCCCCCCCTGTAACTTCTAAAATAAGGGAATGATAAAACTAAAAAAAATATATGATGTACATTACCAAGCAAACTTCCAACGAAAATTGGTTTGAATGAGATCTAGTAAGTAGTTTTTTTTTTTAATACGTCATAAATCGTAAACCGCAAAAAACATTGATCAAAGTTACAACGAACTACAAGAACTTTTATATTATGTTACTTGCTGCTACGGAACCCTTCATGGGCGAGTCCGACTCGCACTTGACCGCTTTTTCAATAGGTAGGTACATAATAAAACTGTAATTGATGTCTATAAGTAAATGGAAAAAAATTTAGAAAAACTATTAACACAATGATCATGAACACAATGACCATAACAATGATTTTTAGAATTTTTGACTATTTGTCTCTTTTGTCTGTGCGTTTGTTCCGGTTAATTTAGCAGATTTAGATGCAGTTTTCAAATAAAAAAGTTATGTATATTTTAAGAATAACGTCTTACGGTACGGATTACGACTTACCGTAAGGTAAGGCCCGAATACGGTTTACTGTAAGGTTTACCGAAGCAAATCACGGGCATTTACTAGTTTCGAATATTTTCAGACATCCCGTTGCCTTATCATCATTACAATCATTACAATGTAAGAAACAAGAACAATTATTATTGCACTATAAGTATCATTCAATTACAATCACTGAAATACAAATTGGATCTTACCGATAATTACTGCAATTAGCAATCCAATTGAAGTAATTACTATAGTATGATAATGCAACACTTTTAGGGGCTAAAAATGGCAAAAGTACAACAACGCGTTAAAATTTAAACGAGTACCATTAAACTGGTATGTGACATCATTGTCAAGTATCTTTAACAGCCTTCCGTTTACTTCGTTAACTTGTTTCTATATTTTTTTAATTTAGGAAAATTTTCGCCGCCAATAGGATAAGATCAACCATATACATATGTCATGAATTTCATTGCTAACGGTCTAAAAACAGAGGTCCGGAGATTCTCCCTTGACTAACGCCGAATCAAATCTCTAATAACTTAAAAAAAAATCATAACTTACGTCATACTTGATTGGTTTTCATTTTATTACAGTAAATATTTAAATAGTATTTACAATAAAAGACAGAAGCGACTTTCTAATACAGTACATTGTCAATATAGTCTAATATAGAACAAGTTAAAAGCTTTAGTAAGATCTAACGAAAACAAACTTTTGATGTCAAACTATAGTAGAACACAATTATTAAAAATCCGACTTAAAAATCTTTACATTTAAAAATAAATAAATAAATGCTGATGTACACACACACACGTAAATTTTTATCTGAATTCTCTATGTAGGCGGCATGAATATATACAAATGACCTTCGTATGTCTGCCGATGGGGCATCGAATACCGAACCTCTCGCGCCATTGCCAACAAGACTACAAAACCATCACATAATGCTTAGGATATCAAAGTGATTAAGGTTGAAAATGAGCATAATTAGATGGAAAAAAGAAAAGAAACCGAGTATTCTAATTTTACAGCAGACTAAAAACTAAAAATAGTCTGTTTTACCTAAACAATAAACCGCTTCCAAACATCACTTGCACCAACCACGCAGTAGCCAACTGATCTTGAGCGATAATTTGCCACGGCGAGACGGTGGCATTATTTACAATGTAACTTATTATTACATTACACAATTTGCTACTGGTTTTATCAATTATTTATTATACCGGTTCCAGCGTAATCACGATTGTATTAGCGTAGAACAATGAATAGGCTTTCACTTCAGAGGAGTAACCATGCTCAGTACATGTCCGTAGAGTTCTTTATAATCATTATCAAGATCATCAATATTGACTAGCTTCAATCCATCAGAGATTTATGGTATGGATCTGGTAATTGAGAAAAAGGAGAACTTATTCCACTACGATACTCCAGAGTCGATTGGTTGGTTGAGAAAACTTGCAACACAAGCGTCGGAAGTTCTAAAACTGCCTCTAAACATAGAATACCCTAAGCCTACTCTACTAAAACGCTCAACTCAGTCACTAACGATTACTTAAATCGATCCTTAGTACAGAATTTGTATGGCGATTCTTTACTAAGGAACGATTCAAGTAACCCTTAGTGACTCTGAGTTGGGGCGTAAGCCTAAAAATAATTGAAGATGATTTGATTTGACGCTACTGGTGTTTTAAACTTATATCATCGCGGACACTGAACATTTTAATGCAACGGGTGCTCATGATTCGCATTTTGTAATCGCGGTCGCACCGTGACCACGATCCATGTAACTGGGTCGAAATATCGGTATTATAAAATACGAATCGTATTCGTTGCAATAAAATGCTACTGAAGTTCTATTGGAGACAATCACAGCCATCGCGTTTTGTGTCGATCTACCGAGTAAAACAGCAGCAGCAGGCGCAGTTGGTAGATGGCAAAAACTTCTTAAGCTCTTCCGTGCCTCAGAGGGCACGCGAAGCCGTCGATCTCAGTTGTTATCTTTAAAAGCGGTGATTTAAGGCCTTCTATGGCCTCTGTGGTCATTAATGGGATGAGTCCAAATATGATAGTTTGAAGGCAGAAATATCACGACACAAGTCTTAATTACCATAAACCACTCGAACACGTCATTTGTTGTTGTGTTTTCTTTCTTGCGTGCCTTGTGTTAGAACAATGTATAAAATAAATGTAAATAAATAAATGTAAATGTGTAAAATATTCAACCTTCAAAACGGACGGTAGCAAAAACGCGCACTTCACAACCCATGCAATGAAAATGTTGCAAAAAAAGGAGGCCAATAACTTCATCCACTTGGACGTCAGTCGTCGTATTGACATCATTTAGATGTCACGCGAAACAGTAGTCGTACGAGCTCGTGCCATCTCTATTACTAAAGATTTATTCTTGGGGTTAATCAGTTTTTCTTCCAAGTCTAAACGTGGAGCATCTTTGAAGACAGGATAGATAAGGCTACAGATCATTGGGTTCTGTACCACCTCATGCATAAGCGAAAGTGAGAGTAGTAAGCGGGTTGCAGATTTCTTTTAGGTTGACACGTTCATTATATACATGCGCAGCGTAGAACACTCATTATCAGGTGGTTCAGCATTTTGTAAGTTATGATAAGCTGTGTATGCAATGGTTGGACCAAAGGTTTTTCTCGGTTTCTCTATTCAACTTTTTGAAGTCCACTTCCTGGCTATAACTAGTCTCCCCTTACTTACGCCACTCCGACAGTCCAGGGCTTTCAGAATCTTAGTTCTTTATTGTCGTTTTTTAGTTTTTTTATCAGTCGAACTGGTCTTTCCCTGCGGTATTAATACTGGTTGGTCTACTTCTATATCATAGACTAGTAATATAGTAGCCTCACTGCGCTACGGAACATTTAATCTAATCACATCGGAAAAAGATATTTATTTTTAATCTGACCTTCCTTTTTACTTTTAAAAACCACAGTTATGGGATCTATTGCGTACCTCGAATAATTATTTTTTTAATTTCTTTCCAGTAGAGCTATCGATCAACAACAGTTGTACATGCAAAGATGTCTACAAATTATACAGGAGCAGACGAATCATTTACGAAAGAACAAAAAGTATTCACGATCGTGAACGTAAAACCAATTAAAATGTAAATGTGCGCGGGACAAAGTGTCAAGCTCTACTGAAATAAGTGTGAAATATTGCAGAAATTCGCGTGATCGTAATTTGTCCATATAGGAAACTAATTAACTTAGCGTGACGGTATGATTGAATGCGATATTTATCCAAATTGAATGCAAATTAAAAACAATTTTGACATCTTTTCTCCACGGACCTGAAAAAAAGACAGACGTAACCTCGTCTAATCGAGAGTGAAGCATAGCAATGGCCGCCCGCTTACCATGTGTGCGTAATTTTTGATTCGCGATTGAAGCAGTGAAGTGTCAATGTGTGGGTGTGTGTACTTGTACGAATAGAGAAAGAAAAGAAAGAAAGAAAGAAAGAAACAGAGAGAGATAGTATTACTAGTAGAAATAGTGAAATAGAGAGTTGGTATTACTATGGGTGCTTCACTGAATTTGTTGTTGGGATTACGTCCGTCCTTTTTTTAGGTCCGTTCTTTTCTCGAATTCACTATATTCGAGAAAATACGTGACGAGAAAAGTGTCACTTAAAGTGAAGGGCCCCGTTACAGGATTCTATGTGAATTTTTTGAATTAACTTTACGGCATCTAAAGTCGGACCTGCGCAGACTAGTTAATATTTTCCTGGGACGATGATAAAGTCAACAAGGTCTCAAGAAATCAATCATTCATTTCAACTTATTTTCACACACATGAAATTATTCATGAGTAAAATGAGAAAAAACCCAGACTTTTCCGAAGGGAATGCCTGTCCCTCGGTGTCCTGGCGGTGCAGCGGTGTAAGGATTATTGCTACGCGCGCGCCGATGCGGTACTTTCAACATAGAATTATTACAGATTCAGTCCTAATTTCTTCTATTATGAAGGGAACAAAATATCCCGAGGATTGTCACTTGTCTCCGCAGGCCATATAGTATGCAAGTTAGTATCTAGTATATTTAGTTGTTTTAATTTTTTCAATGCATAATGAAGGCGCAGTTTTCGCACTCGACGTCCAATGCCGGTGCTTTTTGACACATTATTTGTCTATAGATATTACAAAACGACCCGTGTGGCGCAATGATTACCATGCCGGATCGCCGCACCAAGGGTCGTGAATTCGATCCCCAGCGAGGCGAAAATTTGAATGATAAGTTTGAATTTCTGTTCTCGTCTCGTCGTGGCACCCACGACACAGGAAATCTTAGTGTGTGGCTATGAGTGTGAAGCGTTATTTATTTATTTATTTAAAACGCAATAGTTACTCACCAAAGCCACGTGTCCTCCGCCTGGGCGTCGGGGACCGTCGTTTCAGGCTCAGGTCTACCGGCTCCAGCTGAACAGGTGGTTCGCACGCCTGAAGACAAAGCGACACAACTGAGTCATAGTTAATGATTGGAAATACTAGCTCTCTGGCCGCGACATTATCCACGTTTTCCGGTTTAAAAGTACTGTATGTCTTATTCCAGATCATAAACTACCTAAGCTAAAACAGACATTCATATAAACTTTCACATTTACAATATTAGTAGGATAGTACAATTTTGTTTTACATAATTATAATGTCTCTTGTAGTAGTAGACTAGATACGCAGCAGAGATTGAAAGTTGATTATGTAGCAGAAATTTTATTGTAAAACACAAATAAACGCTCTAATTCAAATGAGCAAATGGGTAAACGGATGGTAAAGGGAAACACACGTTGCCACACTAACAACATACTTTACTGACGTTGCGGAGTTTAACCGAAACACGTAAAAATATTTCACAGTAAATTAGTTACCCTGACAGACAGAAATACCCTATCCCAACAAAGTTTAACCTTGAAGTGGAACAGATTTCACACTTGACTTTGAAAAATTAGAAGCAGTTATAATATTCGAACCCAGATCCTGCATTTTTCTAACAATCAATTCACGAGGATATAAAATCGAAAGACAATTTGTGATTCAAGCTTGAGTATAAAACTTTGTCAATCACGTCTAGCCAATTAAAGAGGTATGAGCATATTTTTAAGGACTGTTTTAAGATCAGTAGAAAACAACAGATGTTATGGAAGTCCATCTTAACCGTAGCAGAGACGCGGCCTGCAGCTAGCTATACAATGGGCGACATGGGCGTACAGTCCAAGGCCGTACAGCAGGCGGATACGACGGAGAATATAATTAAATTGTAACACCCATTAATCACACAGCCGGTGGCGCCGGATCCTGTTTTATGACAACGTCAAACGTCAAAGGGTTTATGGTCTGTGGTGAACGGGACCGCGCTGTAGCTGCCAGGGTTGCCACCCGGACACGGAAGTCAACCTTACTTTAAACAGTTTCACAGCGCCTATTTTATACAGCATTTCCGAGTCAGCAATCCCGACGTGTTGACGGCAAAAAAGAAGAAGCAGGATATATGAGTAACATTATATCTGGCTCCACTGAACGACCAAAAAAGCGGCCAAGTGCGAGTCGGACTCGCCCATGAAGGGTTCCGTAGCAGCAAGTAACATAATATAAAAGTTCTTGTAGTTCGTTGTAACTTTGATCGATATTTTTTGCGATTTACGATTTATGACGTATTAAAAAAAAACTACTTACTAGATTTCGTTCAAATCAATTTTCGTTGGAAGTTTGCATGGTAATGTACATCATATATTTTTTTTAGTTTTATCATTCTCTTATTTTAGAAGTTACAGGGGGGGGGGGACACACATTTTACCACTTTGGAAGTATCTCTCGCGCAAACTATTCAATTTAGAAAAAAATGATATTAGAAACCTCAATATCATTTTCGAAGACCTATCCATAGATATCCCACACGTATGGGTTTGATGAAAAAAAACTTTTTGAGTTTCAGTTCTATGTATGGGGAACCCCCAAAATTTATTGTTTTTTTTCTATTTTTGTGTGACAATCTTAACGCGGTTTACAGAATACATCTACTAACCAAGTTTCAACAGTATAGTTCTTATAGTTTCGGAGAAAAGTGGCTGTGACATACGGACGGACAGACAGACAGACAGACAGACAGACAGACAGACAGACATGACGAATTTATAAGGGTTCCGTTTTTTGCCGTTTGGCTACGGAACCCTAAAAACGTAAAAACATTTCACAGTTTTAGGAGGGCTTAGGAGGGTAGTTACAGGACCAAAACCCTCCATGCATGACTACCATAGAAATTGCACTGGGTGGTACAGAACCCATTGTCATTCAACATGATGAACAGTTCGCCATAGCTCTCTCCGTTCTTAGCAGGTCCTGGTGCAGAACTGGGGAGGTTGGTTTGAATTCAAAATGAAAGCTGCTTAACACAACACACTGCTACACCAATTTCATTAATATCGTTTTATCTAATCAGTACAATAACGTCTAGAAAATGTGGAAATACTGAAACGCAAACCACTGTCATGTCTTCATCAGTAGTACATATAAGTACCTACCTACCTACGTAGGACAGAATTCTGTAAATTCGATTTACACAACATGGCGACGCGAATATGACAAGAAAATCAATATTATGAGCATTCAATAATTCCTATGACATACAGATGAGTTACTTTATATAGAAAGGGTTTTTAATAGCCAAATCATACAAATAAAGTAACTTCTACACGAAGAGCCAACCCTACACAAGACGGTGACATTTCTGTTGTAGCAACAAACCGTAAAGTACAAATATTAGTACCTTCACTGAGCTTTATTGTTACACATTGGAAACTAGTTACAACCATAGAGGAAGGATTTCATAGAAATGTGTAATCTCCATCTAAAGCAATAAAGCGCTCGAATGTACAGAAGTGGTATGGAAAAGTTATCTTTAAATTATTTCCAATTAGGTCCGATACACAAGAAGTACTACGAAATAGTTTCGGTTTTCGACACGATACCAAACAAATTAATTAAACTCGAAATCAAATCGTAAAGTATTTCACATCACATCAGTCAAAATAAGCCACTTAGCAATGAGGTCACCAGTTAGTAAAATCCCATGGAACTTACTTGCCTTTATATTCCAATTCTATGGGAGCAATAGTATGTCAAATTCTGTGGACAACCAAGCGAGCGCCCTCCATAAATTGCAAATCTGCATTTGCATCAAGTCACTACCCAAATTACCCAGAATTATATAGCGAAATATTGCAAATTATTTTGAAACAATTTGTTATAATAATATGCCCATTCAAATATAATGGTACTAACGTACGTAAATCGTTTAATGTTGCCTAATAATTCACCTGCTTCATTAATTCTAAACATATCCACTACAAACAAACCTTTTATGGTTTTGTTATTTAAAAACAAGAGTTTTTAAACTCGATCTATAGGTTTTCAAGGAAATCGATTTCTCCTGATCACTCGAAACATCGGATGTATTATGAAAGCGACCGCGCCCTGCCGTGCCTCTGTTCGACACCCAGTCAACATGTTTGTAGAGACTATACGTACTAGACTCGTTCGGCGACAGAAATTCTCACGTAATTTAATTCTACAAAGATGAAGAATTGAAAAAGATATTTAGGCCCGTATTAATAAATCCAGATCTCGGCGATCTCAAGATTCGGTTTAAGATGCTAAAATATATCAAATATTACGTAAAAATTAAATGGATTAAATCGAGGTTGCATATAGGAGCAGTAAAAGGCAAATAATTCATTTTTTAAATATTATCTGCCAGTATGTTTGCCCATGGACCACGCAATATCTACTTAAAAACAAATTGGATGAGGTTGTGTATTGCTGGAGCCCTAACTTAAAAACTGGTGCATGTTTCATCTTATTGATACGTCGTCTAGAAGCAGAGATATAATTTGATAATTAGGTAATAAACTTTGACTATAAGTACCAAACCTGGGGACTCCTAAGAGCGTGCATTTATTCTTAAAACGGGGTGCGGCTTTACTACACTGGACTTCACATAATCCGATCTTAAAGCTATGAAACTTACGACAAAAACAATGTATTGTGCGATCGATCAAATCCTTCTAAATTTGCATAATAACCGATAACCGGTTTAACCGGTAATAACCTATCTTTCCGGTACTGCCGATCCCCGATCATACTATAAATACATACCTGAAACTGCATTTTTGTGTTTCATTAAACAAATATATATTTTGATCTATAAAGAGCAAGGATCTATCGTTGAATATAATAAGTAATTATAAAAGAGAAACGGATCTTACGGCCCAACTCAGAGTCACTGACGGTTACTTTAATCGCTGCATAGTAAAGATTCACCATACAAAGTCTATACTAAGGAGAGATTTAAGTAGCCGTTAGTGAATTGGGGCGTTAAACTGCAGTAAGCAGTTAAATTTTCTTTTACTCACCGCACAATACTTAATAGTACCACAGAAGAAGTAATCTCTTTCTTGGCTGGCAACGCATCAGTGATGCCTATGGCGTTGCTGATTTCCATGGGCGACGATAGCCACTTACCATCAGGTGGATCGTCAGCTCGTTTGCCGGCTATTTCCATAAAAAATAAATAAATAATAGTACTTATAATATATCTAAAGGTACTTGCATGAATGGATTTGACTTATATATTAACGAGTAACCGAGTATTTAACTAAATTGTATTGAGATTTGAGACCAAGGAGGCACTCAAGGCTTTTTTTATTAATTATATTTATTTCATGAATTTTACATGTACACAACTGGACGGCAAGCTTCGAAGAGGTACATGAAGACGGATCACGTGACATTGGATGAATTCCGACCAATCATTCGCCTGATTGACGTTGATATTAATGTGTTTGCATAATTTATATAGATACGATACTAGTGATGAACTTGCTGTTTGTTTCATTACTTTAAAGACATAATAGTACTTATTTTAAAACAATATTATGTAGATTATCTTTACACAGATTTTCATTTTCAAAAACTAGATGGCGCTACTAACAATAAAGTTCAGTTCAAAGTTTTAATACCACACTATTCGCTTTCTTTATAATTTTGCATTTAACATGAACACTGCCTATACGATAAGTTTTGTATGATCAATCATTTAAGACCCCATATTTAGGCACACAACTATCTCGTGTTAAAATGCAGTTTGCAGTATGTGATTACATAACTCTAGTGATGGGAAAGATAATAACAGATAAAAGTCGTATTTGTTTTATCACAAATAATATGAAGTAATTATTTTTACTAATGGAAAACTTTATTAATGGCGACTATACATACATACATACATATTATTGAAGAATTTTCAGTGAAAAATATTTGACATTTGAAATAGTGCACAAATATGAAATTATATATTATTTTTCCAGTTTTAACACAGTTTTCTTTCCAGTTCCGCCCCTCTGTTCGGTGTAAGGGCCGCTAGCGCCAACAGCAACTGTCCATTCGAAAAAAATAGTTGTAACGTAACCCGCCCTCGCTTCGCTTTGGATACTCCGTAGGTACCCTCGCTTCACACTTCTTTTTACACGCTTTATATTAGCTTCACCTGTTTGTTTGTTTGTTTGTTTGTTTGTTTGTTTGTTTGTTTGTTTGTTTGTTTGTTTGTAACTTCTCTTTGAACTTGATTTTGACCCACTTCAACCGGTCAGATTTCTTTCAAACTTCGTGGACTTATTGAGGACCGATGACAATTCAAGATTTAAAGAAAAATAGAAAGAAAGAAAACCTAATTACACGCTTTATATTAGCTTTAAACAGTCAGATTTCTTTTAAACTTCGTAGACTTATCGAGGATCGATGACACTTCAATATTTAAAGAAAAAAAGAAAGAAAGAAAAAAACTAAATTTCATTTCAAAAAATCAAACTAAAAATAAAAAATAAAAAATAGTTTAAAAAAACTAAAAAACACACTTTTATAGAAAATCCAAGTAAAAAAAAATACAAACTAAATTTGAATTAAAAATCGTGTAATTGTAATAAAAGCGTGCGATGCATGGTGTCAATGAGAAGAAGGGACTTTATAGGAACCCCACGCTTTTTTTACAATTACACGATTTTTAATTAAAATTTTTGCTATATAGCCAATCTATAATCCCTTCCTCATGAACGTGGTTATCATACACAAATATATTTATTTAAATCCGACTACCAATTCCACAAATTAGCGTATTCAAACAAACAAAAAACACTTCGGCTCTATTATTAGTATCTAGATTAATATGATACTGTTTAGGAAGCCAATTTTAAAACTATTAACCCGTCAAACAATCGACCGATTAATCCTTGTCAAACAAATTATACCAAGCTATCTATGACAGTATCGACATATTACATTCACACACATCCCTATCATTACAATGTACGATCGCTGCGTGCGCACGCGCATTGGACTGTGAAAATGAGAGTTTCTTCATACCATTTTAAAGACGGTGCATGTATCAGGTAATAATTATAATGTTTGCATAGAAATATGGCGGACGCATTTTATTGATGTTGAATTGGCAAAGCTATCTACGCCGGGTTGAGATTATCTATTTCAGACAATGAAGATTTCTTATAACTATCATTCCTCCATCAATCCTCACTGGATTAGTTTGGTGGAGTCTTGGCCTTCTAAAGAGAGAAGCTCTTTGCTTTCTAGTGGGTAATCAGATGTACATTATTTTCCACTACAGGGCCCTGGTCTCTTCCTGAGGCAGCCTTTTAAGCATACTGCACACTGCTCCAATGCGGATTGGTGGAGGGATTAGTGGACAACCCAAGAGTCAGAATAATCAGTCTGCTTCAATCGAATACCTGAATAATCGATACTATCTTACACTACCTGTGCCCGATGCGTTTTAATTTAATTTTAATATTTATTCCTGTAATTTGATTGATTTAACTTTTATTTTTTAACTACTAGAAGAACTGTTATTGTTGGAATATTATCAAGTCGCTTACACCTGTAAGTAAAGTAACATTAATCTAATATTGTTATTGTATTCTGTATTACACTATTCTTGTCACAGTGCTTATTTTGTTGGTGTAACTTATAAAAATAAACAAATAAATAAATACCATAGAAGCAATAATAGTACTTACAAATAAGTACTTTTACCAACGTTTCTATGCGGTACAAATACAGGACATAGGACACTGATACCACCCAACAATTGACCGCACCTGAAGTCTCGACGTCACCGCTGAACTTGTCGATAACGTCACCAACATACAATTTTGTAAGAAACTTTAAATAGAAACACAATCCTATCTCAAGTTGGTCATCTATATTGTTATTTGTATGGGTGAGGTGCAGCCCAACCCCAACCTGCTTTGGGTTAATGGCGTTCAATTTCGTGGAGATCAAGTTGAACAATAGACGAGAATGACGAGATAGGCAATAGGTATTTCCTTTTCTTTTTTGCTACACCCTCTCAGGGTACCTGTTATGTACGAGTATAACATATCATATGTAAAGAATAATAAAAGATGTGCATTGAATGTCTAAAGGTCGCTGGAACCTACCAGTGGTAGTATCAAGAGTATACCAATTCAATGAATCCCATGGTATAATTTATGAATCCAATGAATGAATCCGTTCCATTTTTCACGAAAACTTTATTTATGCTTTATTTAGAGACTACTGAGATACTTAAACTGTTATTGAGATTCAATGAAATACTTAAACTTTGCCCAAACTTGACCCAATTAATTATTATTAGGGTAGAAATCACGGAATAGATAAATAAGGTTGGAAAGGAAAGCACATGCATTACCAGAAACAGCGTTGCCACCCAGACTCCCATCGTTCAAGCAAGCTAATTAAATATTCTATAATTCCAAGCCTCGTTTAGATCAAAATACGACATAAACATGAAAGAAAACATTGAATTTCTTTAACTACATTCTACGACATTACTCACCAAGATTAGAATTGGCAGAGGCAATGTACAGGAATCACCATACAAAGTTAAACTTACCTACCTAGTACGTGGTCTACCACCTAGTAAAACAGTCCTATTATTACCTACCTATCGGTAGTAGCAAGGGCAATAGACAGGTATCACGATACAAAGGTTAACTAACCCACGTAATACACGATCCACCGCCTAGTATCACTATAAGACATCCTACTGAGTAAAGAGGCGATCAAAACAGCCCTACTCCTAGTCAGGAATCACCATACAAACCTAACTAGCCCGAGGTACACGGTACCAACATCTGTCGTGTACAACAGCTTACAGCTAACCCCGACGTCCGTGTCGACGTAACGTACCATCGTCGTGTGAATGTGAACATCACCCATTGATGCAATCGGCGCGGGCGTGGCGCGGCGTCACGCGCGAGCCATTTGGAAACCGACGCCACAGAGTAGGATAACGTTAGGCGATGAACTGTCAGAAGGGTCTTCGCTTTGAAAGTCTGTGGTAATTAATGTCGCCGTTTCTATTCTCTTATCTCGTTATTTCTCGCTTTGCTTTGGTTTTCTTATTTTTTTACACCTTGGGTTAGATATTGGAGTTTTATTAAGGATCCATATTTTTTTTTTTTCAAAATATAATATAGCCTATGTCACCCGGGGATAGTGTAGCTTTCCAACAGTGAAAGAATTTTTCAAATCGGTTCAGTAGTTTCGGAGTCTATTCAATGCAAACAAACAATCAAATCTTTCCTCTTTAAATATTAGTATAGATTAATATAATGTAGCCAAATTAGCAGGCAACTTAAGAAAAGAATAGATGCTAGGGGTTGTAAGTTCAAACCAATCATTGGGGATCGAGAATAGCATGTGATTTTTTTATTTGTTTGAAAAATTCTAACACGTATGTCCAGCAGTGCTAATTGAGCGAATAAAACATATTCGACTACATAGCGTTATTGAGTGGGCGTTATGAATTTACGAATAAGATTTGTTATTGAAGACCTAAGTCTTAATTCTGTGTAACCACCCCATTCTCACTCCATTCCCCACCTTCACCCACATTCACCCATCAACCTACGTCGTCCGCTTTTCCGTATTTCCGTGTGACATTGTTAAAGTCATGCGCCGTAGCTACAGTTTTCTTAAATACCGGTTAAAATTGAGAATATTACCTAACCTACATTTCGGAGACCATACCAGATGAGCATTTTTCGAGTCAAATAACTATCTACTTTGACTTTTAGTAATGGTAACCGAAGCATTGCTTTTCACGAAAATATTACCTACATTGTCCATAAACCGCATAAAGTTGGCCTTTTCTATTTCATTTGGATCAATCGAGAACAATTTAATAAACTGTAATCATAATAATATGACAATGTAAATGAATACTAATTCTTGTTATTTGCAGGAACAGGTAAAACTTAGGCATTTAAGTCATTTGGATCAATCGAGAACAATTTAATAAACTGTAACCATAATAATATGACAATGTAAATGAATACTAATTCTTGTTATTTGCAGGAACAGGTAAAACTTAGGCATTTAAGTCATTTGGATCAATCGAGAACAATTTAATAAACTGTAATCATAATAATATGACAATGTAAATGAATACTAATTCTTGTTATTTGCAGGAACAGGTAAAACTTAGGCATTTAAGTCTTACAAGTGTCCCTTCTGTTATGTTACTCGTATTCCGTCCCTGCACTGCGCATCTTAAGGCGTGTCTAGACAGCGTTACTACATAAAGTCACTTAACAAGTCAGTTTTACCGCGCATGAAGAAGCCACTGGAAATCTCAAACTTGGCGGTATTTCTCCAAACCGGGAATCCTTCTACGATAAATACTTTGAATAACTCTAATGCCTAAAAACAAGTTTTTCTTCCAGTATCATAGCTTAATGACATTGCGATCAAAACTGATCAACGGAATGGAAAAGCTATGTTGAGAATTGTGACGAAAATAAAATAGTTTCATGAAGACTTTAAGCATTGCAGGGCATTAGAAGATTCCAGAGCCTCTCCGTATGTATACCTCAGATGGGTAAAGAGAATTTAAGACCCCATAACATAACATAACATAACCCGAAAACTGCCACGTATCTATTCAGATTATGTTGTCAGTAGATAAATAAATAAATAAACGCTTACAGATACTCCCGCAGTAGTAAATATTGATTATACTGATGCGTTATATACCTACCAAACAAGTGACAAAATAACTGTTTCCAGCTCAAAACTAGATATAAAAGTTTAACAAAGAATACCTCAATGAAAACCAGATCCTACAATCTATGTTTATTACAGCTATTCTAACTATTGTCGTGTCATATAGTCACCATATTTAAAACGCCCATTTACCCTCACCGGTGACATACACCGTTAACCATCATTATTTTTCACCAAGTTGGTTTGGTGAGAAATATCTAACTGACAAATGAATGGATCAATTAGGCATCGATATCTTGGATAAGGCTGTATCGGGCGCGATTCAAATGCGCACGTCAAATTAGCGCATGGCTTGGGCATGGATCACTGGTCATTACTGGAGGCTCATTATCCCAACATGTACAGTTACGTAATAGTCGCTAAGGATGAATTTGCACCAACGCTAAGTTCTCATAGCGCTTGTAGTGATTAGAAGTGATAAGCTTAGATAAGCAATCTTGTGAGCGATATGTAACTACCTATTTAGATGAACTCAAATTGAAATATTTTTATTCAAAACTAGCTGACCCGGCGAACTTCGTAATTAACAAAATTTTTTTTCAAAAATAAAAGTAGCCTAAGTTACTCCTTGTTACATCAGCTATCGGCCAGTGAAAGTCCCGTCAAAATCGATCCAGCCATTTCAGAGATTAGCCGGAACAAACAGACACAGACAGACAGACAGACAGACAGACAAAAATTGTAAAAAATGTTGTTTTGGTAATATGTACCGTGCATACATCCAAATGCACTTAGTAAAAAGCTGTTCTTTTAATATTACAAAAAGACACTCCAATTTTATTTATTTGTATAGATGTATAGATTGGTTTGGCTCACAAGCCATTGCTTCAAGCCTTCAACAAAGCCCTACCGTGAGTAGCCTCGGGAGAAAAGGAGCAAGAAACTATCGATGTGTTTTTTCCTACTCTTATTTACTATAGCAGTTATTAAATACTACTACAATATATCTATTTATAAAACTCATATCCAAGCAGTCTTGTCTTTAAAATATCATATAAGTTCTTTCGTATTTAGATGAAGAGCCATTAGTGACAAAGCATTTTACTTGATGATAATGATGACTTAGGTTTGAAATGACTTTCTACGATGATTTTAAATTGTATAATACTACGAGTAACCGCCCTCACTTTGCTTCGGTTTTCTTTTTTTTTTACACCTTGGGTTACATTATTGGAGTTTTATTAAGGATTTCTATTTTTTGTTTGAAAATATATGTGCCTATGTCACCCGGGAATAGTGTAGCTTCCTGACAGTGAAATAATTTTTCAAATCGGTTCAGTAGTTTCGGAGCCTATTAAATGCAAACAAACAATCAAATCTTTCCTCTTTATATATTAGTATAGATGTCAAAACGTGTCGTATTCCGGCTGGAGGTTTAGGAACCAGTTCTTTCTTTCTCTCTGACTGATTATCTTTCTGCTGATCTCCATGGGCGACGGTGGCCAGTGTGCCACTTATCATCAGGTGGATCGTCAGCTCGCTTGTCATCTAGTTACATAGTAATACTATGACCCGTACTATCTGAATAACTGATCTATATGTAAATTATATCCTAGATATAAAAATTATGTAAAGAAGGAATTATCTTTCTCTCTCTTTCTCTTACCTCCATAGTGCCGGGCAGCACGGCGTCGCGACGCCCCGCGCCCTCTCTTTCATCCTGAAACAAAAAAAACATACAGATAATGCAATTTGTTAAATTGATCTCTTTATCATAACCAAAACCTTTTTAAAGCGTCTATACTACTTTTTATATAATATTTTTTTATTGCATGGAAGAAATACCTGCCAGATATTTTTGGAAATTTCTGAGTTGATTTCATATTATCTAGGATGTTTTCTATCCACAAAAATACCTTCAAGTGCCTGTTCTGCTCAGGAGGACTTAGTACTTAATTTTCGGATTTTTAAATTTTTTTAGAACATTCCTAAATAATTTTTCTTTTCCTTCATGGATCGTCGTAATTATTGGCGAATGTGCATATTCCATTATAATGGAAAACATCCAGTCATGATAGTTTTAACGTTAGGCGCTTCGTCTAAGTTAGAGATATAACATTTGATGTAGCTAAGAAACTAAATAGATTGGACTAAAAGTGCACATTTATCTACGCGCTGATCACCGCATACTTTGTAAGTTATGGAGGTAAATAATTTAATGGGTATCTTTAAATATTATTACCTACTCTTTTTACGATTTGTATGCACGACTACCAGTCTTGTCTGTCTGTTTTCAGGTTTAAACAGAGAAAATAAGTCGTAAATTATTCTCTTATTTACTCTCTAGTTATTTTACTCTATCAACAAAGCATAAATAAAATAGTTGAAGCAGACGGGTAAAATTTTTATGTCAAGTTTACCGATGCTTATACTATGATCCTGTTCGTTCCATTCCGAATAAGATCAATTTGGAGTAGTGCGGGAATGCCGGACCTGAATGTTACTGTATAGTGTAGTGTTACTTCCATAAATGTTTACCGATATATCTGTATCAAAACTCAAAAACATCTGAACTTCATAATACTCAACATGGTACGAGTACCTTCTTACAATATATATTTCATACGCTGATATTTCAACCAGTTGCATGGATCACAGTTACAGCTGAGCTTGTATTTGCATATGTCAAAGTTAGTGTGGAGTGGACGAGCGGCACTAGATGTTTTATCGCGTGCGTTGTTCGGCAGCCTTATTAGGGTCGTTGGTCACGGTCCGGCAGAGATGGTAAACGGGACTGTCAATCGAGCAACTATGTTGTATAAGAAAAACTGAAAAAGTATTACGCCTAAAATACTTTGTAGCAGTGTGTGTGCGGCTTAGCTTCAATGAGAAGATTTGTAGTCGCCAGGAACTAGTATATTAAGATGTAGAGGGCACTGATGCGTTTACACTTACTTTTGTGACGGATCTAAGATAGGTTTTATGAGGAGGGGGAGGCGAAGGGGAAGGGTAAGGAGGAAGGGGGAGGGGGAGGAGGGAAGGATTAGGGGGAGGGGGAGGAGGGGGAGGAGGGGGAGGGGGATGATTAATGGTTACAATTCAACTTAACCTCCCATACCCTTTCCTATTTAACCCCCAACGAAAAATGAGTGGTGTTATAAGTCTGACGTGTCTGTTTGTAGATGCCTCTGTAGCATTGCAGTTCCTAAACAAATGGACCGATTTGACTGCGGTTATGTTTCGTTAAGTATGGGGAATGTTTGGTGGATATAAAAGTGTATGAAGTACTACTTCTCATTCTTTGCAATTCTGCTAAATTATCTGATTTTAATTTTATTTTCATCCACACTTACTAAATCGGAAACCATTCAATTATGTGAGAATTGTATTTTTCTTGTGCACTATTACGTAAAACAATAATTTTTCGCCTTTCATCGTCTCAGAAAGGTCCGTTTCATTGCGAAAAACCGGGCAAGTGCGTGTCAGGTGGTCAAATGGTCTTAGAAGACCCTAATATTTTTGAAAGACCTTTTTAACGATACATCGCACTATAGGGTACGCGACGAATAAAAAATTCATCCTCAAGTTACCTATAGGGGTGGTACCCTGAAAAAATGTTTTTCAATATTTAATTCTACGATTTTGGTTAAAACTCCAGAATCGTAAATATGTATAATCATGCCAAATTACAGCTTTCTAGCACTAAGGGTCTCGCCGCTTTGCTTCGGATGGACGGACTTGACGAAACTATAAGGGTTCCGATTTTACTTCGGAACCATAAAAACGGCTAAAAAACCACTCAGCACCATTTATATGAACACAACAGCTTCAGATTGTCTCTGGATTCACCAAAGACAAACTATGAAAAAAAATGTTTATAAAAACGCTAACACTTTCATACCCCCGCAGTAGGTTATTACCTGTGTCGCAACGCAATCACAATCACACCCATGACTCGAGTACAAATATTTATCTGTCACATAAATATCTGCCCCGGCCGGGAATCGAACCCGGCACCCCTCGTTTCGCAGGCAGGGTCGCTACCAACTAGGCTACTGGGTTGTAAGCTAAGCAAGTAGTACCTATCTACCTTATGCTAACGTTAAGCGAGGCCATCAAAATAGAGTTCGTAAAGGGCTAATCAGATCGGTAGCGTGGGAACACGTTAACTTTCACCTGCCGGCACCCGGTGATTGTGATACGCACAAATTGACGGCGAGTGGTCGAGTGGTACTGCCACCATCGCTGCACCACGCAACTCGCACCACGCAAGCCCCGCACGCAATGCGACCAGGAAATACAAGGACTGGGAGTTTTCGAAGCGGGATTATTATTAACTTAGAATACCTAGAAAGTTTTGAGTGGCTGCTGCACAATCCTGTAGCTCAGTAGAAAGCATGCCTGCTGAGCGCGAAGTCTCAGGTTCGATTTCCGAGCACACACTTTAATTGACAGAAAAATGTTAATTTTAACGCAAAAGATGAAATGAGCAGAGGGGCCGCCCGATTGCATGTCAAAAGAAACAGAGAAAACATAATGATCTCAATTTGATTACAAATGACCATAATGCAGTAACCACCTTTGTAATGTTCTTCTTTGTTGAGAAGACAGCAGCACGTATGTGCAATCAGACATGTCTCGCGAAGAAGACTGGAAAATAATAGGGAGTTAGGTATAGTATACAATAATTATAGTTTACATATCCGTACTACTCGAGAGTCAAGTGCTATTACGCGTTTACGAGGGCAAACAGTACCGATACCTTACCTAGAACGGCACTGCTAAGAACCAAGAATTTCTGGGATTTTCAGTACATTTCCGTACCAATACGCGGGTTCGGGGTCGGAGTCGGGTTCAGACTTCAGAGTCGGATTCCTTACTCTCTTAATCTTTTTTGGGGTCGTAAATATTGGGTAAGAATCCCCACGTGTACAATGAGTTTCCCCCAAATAAAGTCGTGCCCAATAAAGTGAGTGCGACGATGGTTCTCCCTGAACCCTTTCTTATAGCCATAAAATACGACCAGATGTACGGAAAAACAAACAACAGTTTCAGAACACAATATAGGTTTCAGGTGGACGGGACGAAGTACCAGGCTAACATGATTCGCAAGATCCCAGCTTAAGCACCAACCGCAATTCGAATCAATATTCAAACATCGGCGATCACCAAAGGATCTTAGCGAAAGGAGCGCACATTCTCTGTCCTCCTCGCTCCCATCCCACTGCTCGCGCTAAACAAGGACGCGAGATCACAGAACTGTATCGTGGGAACTTAGCATTTTGCTTTCACCAACGGACAAGCGACAAACTAAGTGTTATTAAATGGAGCAAACTGTTATAGGACATTATTGGGGAGATTTCGTCATATCTTGCAAGACATGATTAGTACGTAACCAATGATGAAAAAAAAATTATCCCACGAGCAATATAAAACAGGCAGATCTTAACACGAAGGTGCTTTTCAAACAAAAACTTGTCTTTGACACAAGCAACCTGTAAACCGAATCAAAATAGTTGTAGCACAGAGTGTTTGCATTTGCGCAGCAATCGCAGTGACCTGATACAAACACATCTTCTACGGTCCTCTACAACAAATCCACAAATACATGAAACGCTAATACCCCTGCAATATCTTTCATTCTTCGAATAAACTGTTGCTGTTGGCCCTAGCGGCCTTTGAAGCTGAGCGTGGACAGAACCCTTGCACTAGGATTCGTTGTCGCGGGTGGCATGTACGACACTAATAAGACACTCACACCCACGACCCGAGAACAAACATTTATCTGTCACATAAACGTCCGCACCAGCCGGGAATCGAACCCCAGACCCCTCGCATCGCAGGCAAGGCACTACCAACTAGGCTACAGGAACATCACAATTGTGTCTCAACACTGATGTGTTGGCACAGCATTATGTAGGTACTATTATGCCTTCTGTAGCCGACCAATCATCAGCGACTGATCAAGAGATCTGACCGCCCTAGGCTAATTATGAGGACGCGCCCCCGCCAAAAAAGTAGTGAGTAGAGTAGTAGTGTGAAAATTTTAAGATGGTTCATAAAAGTTTTCAGATCGATCTGCAAGCGAAACTAACGTTGTCCTTTAATCTGCATGACATTCAACCTTAGGGTGGCAAACCATTTTTTACTAACGCGCTGTCCTACGTGGGCGAATCAACGCGAACGCGAAGCGACACGGCGCGAATCAAAAATAACAAACACTCGAGATGTATTGAAGTGTCCTACGTGACCAAAAGCACGTAGGGGGCGTTGCGGTGCGGCGCGATTTGAAGCGAACGCGATCAGTAGCTCGAGCACGAATATTTGCGAGAAAGTATTCGTATGGTTAACGTAAGCAATTTGTATGGCATTTTTTCAAAAGCGCCCCTATCGTACGTAAATAGTACTAAAATGCCATACAAATTTGACAAATTACTTACGTTAACCATACGAATACTTTCTCGCAAATATTCGTGCTCGAGCTACTGGTAGATAAAAAAATGATGACGTGCATAAGTGTATCAGTGATACCTATATGAATAAAATATTTTGACTTTGACTTTGACTTTGACTTTGACTTTTACAGTTGGTTTAATATTTTCGCACGAACTTCAGCGGCGCGGCGTATGTCAGTGGCGGTGAAGTGACAATTCGCGCGCACGTAGGACAGAGTCGCTGCTTCGCTCCGCATCGCACTGAATTCGTATGGGATCACTTCGCGATCGCGTTCGCGTTGAGTCGCCCACGTAGGACACGGTGTAAGGAAAGGACAATAAATATCAATCACAATATTCGCGAGTGCGTGATTCATATGACGGACGCACTACGATTTCAAAAGAGATAAGACAAATGAATGAAGCGACGCAAATTATACCTACTAACTATTAACCACACCGGGGTGTCCCCGCACATCGTTGATGTGTTTCATTGCGCGCGGCATGCTGCGCTGAGTGCCTAGTGCGAGTTTTGTTTAATTCGCCTCACGCGCTGTCCTACGCGCTGTCCTACGTGGGCGAAACAACGCCAACGCGAAGCGACGCGGCGCGATGCGAAAATAACAAACAGTCGAAATGTATTGAAGTGTCCTACGTGACCAAAAGCACATAGAAGGCGTTGCGGTGCGGTGCGGTTTGAAGCGAACGCGATCAGTTGGTTTGATATTTTCGCGCGAATTTCAGCGGCGCGGCGTATGTCAGTGGCGGTGAAGTGACAATTCGCGCGCACGTAGGACAGAGTCGTCGCTTCGCTCCTCATCGCACTGAATTCGTATTGGATCGCTTCGCGATCGCGTTCGCGTTGATTCGCCCACATAGGACACGGTGTGACGTGGGCGAATCAAGTGAACGCGAAGCGACGCGGTGCGAAGCGAAAATAACAAACAGTCGAGATGTATTGAAGTGTCCTACGTGACCAAAAGCACGTAGAGGGCGTTGCGGTGCGGCGCGGCTTGAAGCGAACGCGATCAGTTGGTTTGATATTTTCGCGCGAACTTCAGCGGCGCGGCGTATGTCAGTGGCGACTGGCGGTGAAGTGACAATTCGCGTGCATGTAGGACAGAGGTGCCGCTTCGCTCCGCGTCGCACTAAATTCGCATCGGATCGCTTCGCGATCGCGTTCGCGTTGAATCGCCCACGTAGGACACGGTGTCACAGAAACGCGCGTATAAGTGAAGATTATTAGAACGAAGTTCCTTATCGCGCGTTGCGAAAGGGGGCTAGACAGAAAAAATTAAGAGGAAAAGTTGTAACGACACTTTTTGTCGTCGTTTATTAATTAAAGCGAGTACTAGGCGACCAGAAATGTTCGAGGGTGCGACATCAGTGATACTGTACAATCATAGTATGTGGCTGTCTTATTTACTCTTCGGTATTTTGCATAGGCACAACAGGGATATCTATATTACGATCATGCACATTAAGTTATTATTGCTATTTCTCTTGTCATGCCAATTAATATGCGGAAGAGCGACAGGGATAGAATAAATCTATCACTGTCGCTCTGACAAGACACTTGTCAGGATTGTTTGGCAATAAACAATATTAGGAGTTTATTTATCGTTTTTCAGTACAAAATGTATGGAAAATGTTTTTAGCGTTTTCTGACATTTCTAGTGCTCATACCTTAAATGGTCCCATAAAGTATTTTGATTCCCATACGAAGTAGGATCGATACGCATATTTTTTTTTTTTTTTTGGATTTTAGCACTTTTTTCGCTGACCGTACATTTTCTCAAAAATCTGTGAATGCAGTTCAGAATATCTTAAAAACTTATGGATAGTCTCGTAGGAACGTTTTCCTATAACTATAATGGTTAAGGTACCTGCCCTTACTGACCCGTCTCAAAAATCCACCCTGTATATAGAAAAGACATCTCAAACAAAATATGTGTTCCACCGCCGGCTTGCCCTCTGTTCTCTTTTCAAACTAGAAGCCTCGTTTGCACACTTGCCATAGAGTAACTTTGTATATGACACTTGCCGAACCAAGACTGCAAGCCTAACACCGTGTTCCCTCGTAGGACACCGCAACTTCCTCTACGTGCTTTTGGTCACGTAGGACACTTCAATACATCTCGACTGTTTGTTATTTTCGCTTCGCGCCGCGTCGCTTCGCGTTCGCGTTGATTCGCCCACGTAGGACAGCGCGTAAGCAAGCTTATTTAGTCCATTAACACGCTAGTGGCTTGCCAAGTTCAAAGGCTCCTTATGATTTTTTCATTAAAAAATGGTGGGAACATTGCACAATAATTTAATTTAATTCGTTTTAGTTGATTTAAGTTAATATTTTGTTTTCTTACCGATGATAAGTGCAATGCACACCCCCGAACCCGATGTTCGCGGTGTCTATTCTATACGCTAGTAATAATAGTTCAATGGTCCAAACGTGTTAAGTGATAAAAATCTACTTAACAGAAAATAGAAAAAAATCTAAATTACTTGTCTACTTGATTTCTAAATTTTAACTACTAAATTGTCCGTTTACAACTTTACACGTGTTAATTTACTTAAAATTTAGTTAACTACTTAGTACATATAAACCGAACATTATTGCGAGGCGGATTAATCAAAACGCGCACTAGGCACTGAGTGCCTGGCAAGTGGCACTCCGTTGCCAGCTCACCCACTCGCTCGACCACCGATCGATTCGAGTAACAAGTCAGTGTTTGTTTTATGCGCGCTTTTTAAAATTTTAAAATTTATTGGTAAAATCAGGGACTCGTCTCTAGGGACTAGACTGTATCGGTCTAGTTGAAATGTGTAGCCTGTGTAGGGTAGATGCAGTGATGCTAGATTAGTGCATGCGAAGACACGATTTTAGCGCGCCCCCCCGATCCTCGCGCCCTAGGCTGCAGCCTAATTAGCCTAAGGGTTAATCAGGCCCTG